>LR812523.1:66344992-66944992 GCA_903798195.1 Danio kyathit | reverse complement strand
GTACTTATAAACATACATTTTGTGTGATCCCTCTTATTTTGGCAAATTAATGAATTAATTAATAATAATAAATAAAGAAAATTTTTTAGATTATTCTTATAACTTTTGACCTCAACTGTAAGTATGATTTGACAGTTTATTTTGATGAAACTTTTATATCTACATGAACTTTACACTTGGCTGTGTGACTGCATGTTATTGTTTTAAATTATTTTAAATTAAAACGTGTGTGTCAACGTATGCAACTCATATGTATAAACTCTCTCGTTTTTGCCGTATTAATTCTACCATATTTTACCATTCTATCCACTCTTCCGTGTCTGCATTTTCCCGTATTTCTCCCGCATTTGTAATGTTTCTATGAAAAGTGAAAGTAGCAGCTACCGAGTTGATCTCAAATGTGATTGCAATAACTGTTTAAGAGAAATATGCTTTCGCATTATTTTGGATTGACAGCACTTTGAAATTAATATAAAAACGGCCGCATTCAACGTCCTTTCCAGTAAAGCTTTATGCGTCGATCGCCGCCCTTATGCAGCCTCTGATCAGTAAATTAAAGTATAACGGTGCTGACTGACGGACGCGCTCCATAGTGATAAAGACGGCTTCTACACGCGATTTGAATGAATGAAAGCGGATACTTTGAGATTCGGGTGTGTGAACAGACAAATACACTTAATAATATGTAAACATGTTTCATTTTAAACACAATTGATGAAAGTATGCGATTTCGGACGCACTGCAGGTGTGTCTGTGTCACTGCCCCCCTGCCTGGACAAAACTACCTCGTCTGCATTTATGTTAAGTAAAAGCCTTTGCAGTGACTGGGTGGCGATAATGAATAATTAATGATATGGCGGACTGTCGCTCCCAAAAACATTAGAAGTTGATTAAAAGTATGGCAATAAAAGTGTGGGTTAAGCTTACCAATCTTTTATTATCCAATTTGTCATGGCAGTTTTAATTTTAAGGCATTGTTTGTTCTTTTTTTAGTTTTCTATTTGCGCTCCATGTCTCTTCACTCTTCTCTCTATTTAGAACATGTGACTGTAACCGAGATCAATCAAATGGTCAAAGAAAGGAGGGGTGGTATAATTTTTTTATTTAATTAAATACAATATTATACTAATATAAAACGCAGAATAAACATTTTACCCAAAAATATTTATTTATTTTTATTATTTGAAACTTTTAATAAGGATCATTTCAAAAATAGTTTTGGCAAAATGGCGCCCCCCCATGTGTGGCGGCCCTATGCGCCGCATATACTGCATACCCCCTTTTTGCGCCACTGCTTACAAGTTATGGTACTTTGGCAAATCATTGTATATTGATGGTTTGTTTCGTAGCCTTTGAACATTTGAAACTAAATACTGATTAAGGGGGCTAATAATATTGACCATAAAATTATTTCTAAAAAAATTAAAACTGTTTTCATGACTCAAGACTTTTTTCAGAAGAAAAATTATTATAGGAAATACAGTGAAAAATTTCTTGCTCTATTAAACATAATTTGGGCTAATAACTATGACTTCTACTGTATGTATTAATCACAACAACTGGTGTAGTAGATGGGCATGCATACATATAAAGGATACACTTCCTCAAATTCCCAAGCTTTGCTTGCATCTTCCCACTCTCCCAACTCACCTTTTTTTGCGATTTTATTTCATGCCCAGAATTTTGATTTGACCAGTTTTGTTTATTTCAGTATTTTTCTTCATTCATTTTCCTTCGGCTTAGTCCCTTTATTCATCAGGGGTCGCCACAGCGGAATGAACCACCAACTTATCCAGCAAATGTTTAACGCAGCGGATGCCCTTCCAGCTGCAACCCAGTACTGGGAAACACCCATACACACTCATTCGCACACATCCACTACGGACAATTTAGTTTATTCAATTTACCTATAGCGCATGTCTTTGGACTGTGTGGGAAACCGGAGCACCACGCCAACAAGGGGAGAACATGCAAACTCCACACAGAAATGCCAACTGACTCAGCTGGGACTCGAACCAGCAACCTATGAATTGTTCACTTTGATTTAATGACCATTATAAATACTATAATCCATTACATCCCAAAAACGAAATGTTTCAGTTTTATATAATTCATACATGAACAAAACCAACTTTAAAATAAGAACTGCAAAATCAGGGGTGACATGGTGGATTAGTGGTTAGCACTGTCGCCTCACAGCAAGAAGGTTGCTTATTTGAGTCCCAGCTGGCATTTCTGTGTGGAGTTTGCAAGTTCTCCCTGTGTTGGTGTGGGTTTACTCTGGGTGCTCCGGTTTCTGGTTTCCCCCACAGTCCAAAGACATGCTTTATAGGTGAATTGAATAAACTAAATTGGCCGTAGTGTAAGAGTGTCAATGAGTGAGTATGGGTGTTTCCCAGTACAGGGTTGCAGCTGGAAGGGCATCCGCTGTGTAAAACATATGCTGGATAAGTTGGTGGTTCATTCCACGGTGGCAACCCTTGATGAATAAAGGGACTAAGCCGAAGGAAAATTAATGAATGAATGAACTGCAAAATCATATCCTATTTGGTCTCTCATTATAAAGGCAAGCTGTTTTATTAAATAAAAGTAAAACATGTGAATAATGTCTTTCTTCAATGTTAATTACAAAATCAGTCATTGTACGTTTTAGTTTCACTTTCATTCGTTTAATTAAGTTGATTGACCACAATAAACCAGGACAGGATTTTCCAAACTTGTTATTCTCTGCAATGGAAGCCAGTGCAGGTGGCAGATGGTCACTTTGATTCATTCATTCATTCATTTTTTTTTTCAACTTAGTCCCTTTATTAATCTGGGGTGGCCACAGCGGAATGAACTTATCCAGCATATTTTATATGCAGCGGATACCCTTCCAGCTGCAACCCAGTACTGGGAAACACCCATACACAATAGCCAACTGACCCAGCCGGAGCTCGAACCAGTGACCTTCTTGCTGTGAGGCGACAGTGCTACCAATACTTTTAATGAAAAATAAACTACAGTAGGCTATATGACCAGGCACTTATTTGTGCTATGAGGGGGCCCTTGTGGGAGGATAATACACTTTGTGATACATTGCTGATCACAGGTGAACATTTGAGGCACCTCCAAAGAACCCTGTTTACACTTGTTTGAGGTGCGCTTAAGATGTTAATGGGGTCTAAAATATTTTGACCACTTTTTTCGAATGAATTGTTTTTGCATTGTTTTGTATAACCCACAAAAGGCTCTTTAACTGCTTTAGAGGTCTTTCGCATATCACATATCGCATAGGGCTGAGCGATTTGGCCTAAAATCATTTATTGATGATTGCCAACTCCACACAGAAATGCCAACTGATCCAGCCGAGGCTAGAACCAGCGACCTTCTTGCTGTGAGGCGATCATGCTACCCACTGCGCCACCGTGAGGCCATGTTTAATAAATAATCATAGATAATAGATAGTGTGGGTTTACTTAAATTATTTTAAAATCAAGTAATGCACCCTACATTCAAAAAATTATTTTAAAAATAAAAAACTTGTAAAAAATCATAATTTCTGTACAAAATTTGTCTGTGAACTATGAGGGCAAAAACATAAAATAAGTTAATCAAATAATTAATTAATTAATTGTTATCGAGTTAAAATGTTCAATTAATCGAGACAGGCAGTCAGGCAGCGTAATATAGAGAGTGGACCAAAGCGCGTCAAATGATCGGTAATTAAAAGGGAAAAAAAAGAAAAATTGAATACTTTTTATTTTTTATTTGTCACACATCTGATGCTTGTATTTGCACCAGCTCCATGCCCACAACTTCACGCATTAGGTTAAATTAGGCTTTGCAGTCTCCGTTTTCAGTCCATTACTTCCACTGTATCTGTTCAGCCGAGGGAACGGAACCAACCCCGCGATGTCAGGCACAGCTATATTCAAAGATGGTGGAGGCCTAGGTCTAAATCTATAGTAAAACATGCTGTTTTCTGCTAAATGCTTACATTAATCGAGTTTGTTTAATATATTTTCATTAAAGTGGAAATCAATTTACAAAATAATGTAAACTTGACTGAGTGCTTCATTTCCGTTTTAAATTTTGTATTGGAGTCGAAAGAATATATAAAGTAGAATGTTCTTTTAACAGTCTCAATATGTTTAAACTTTTTCTTTTGCAAAATTTCAGTCATTTCTCTCATTTCGATTTTTTTAAATCTGCTTGATTCTTTTAAAACCGAAAGCAGTGCCCGTAAATTGGTGTTTTTGCATAAGATACACCTTTGTGAATAATTTATTTTATGTGTATAGTCTTTAGTGTGCTTTTTAATCATTTCATTCTATTCAAAGCAGCACTCAGACATGAATTTATCCTCGAAAGCGTGGCATGAGAGCTATGCATGTGTTGGATGATTGCTTTTTTTTTGCGTGCGCCATCAGTTCATGATCCTTTGCATATAGTTTTTAATCAAAAGACAGGTCATTTAATTACTTTCAATGTGCTAAACGAGTTAATTTGTTAAACGAATGTTATTTAAAAAAATGCACACACACACATATATATATATATATATATATATATATATATATATATATATATATATATATATATATATATATATATATATATATATATATAAACTGTAAAACAGAATAAAGTGCATGGTCTAATCGGAAATGAAGGACATTAGTTATCTATTTCATTATTTAATGCATAAAATAGGCTAGTCTTTTTATAAATTGAGTTTAATTAATCTGAAACTTTTAATTACATTTTCTTTTCTTGTAAATAATAAAAGTTGCATCAGATTGATGAAAACGAACCAGAATACCCACGTGAACAGGGCCATAATGACTTTTTTTTTACATTAAAACAATTGGATATAGCGTCTTCTGTCTACATGACTGGCAAACGCATTGGGAAAAAAAACTGCTGAATCTCTGCAAATATTTGGTTAACTTATAAAACAAATGTTGTCTGGTTTAGTGATGTTAGTAATGCATAGAAAAATGCAAAGCAGAATTCCCCTGAGCTCATTAACCCACTGATGACAGCCACTTTGTGATGGCTTTTAAGGTGGTTAATGACGTTTTTTGTGTTACCTTGGGAAGTTTTGACTGAACGAGAGCAAGGGCTACCTGATCAACATTGCATTCCTTGAAAAAATTACTTGCAATCTAGACGCAGTCCCCTCATGCTTGTGATGCAGTACAATCCGTAAACTCCCCCCATTAAAATAACGACTTGGTCTTTCTACTGTAAAATTGAGATGCTATTTAATTGTTTATCGTGGGCCACAAATATCGTTATCATGAAAATAATATGATTAATTGTGCAGCCCTACTACAAATAATACATTTGTTATGAATTAATTAATTATTCGTAAATAATTAATTCACCGCCGCCTATGACGACAATGCCATCGTCCATCGCGATGTTTCACTTTAGACATCATATGATGCCAAATTAGTCGACATCGCCCAAACCTAGTTGTGATGTGTAGTTGTATTTTTTTGAGAGATGCGTGAGTATGCGAAGGCTGCGCCGGACCATACGTGGGCTGAAGTATAATATCATAATAATATAATAAGTATAACTTAGCCTTAAAAGAGCAGGGTCACCTGACTCCACATACGACAGGGAAAGTAATTGAAAAAATTGACCTGGAAAATTTTGATCGATTATAGCTTCTTTGCATTTTTGCTCACTTATAAGCTAGGTAATATGGATCCATTTATTCCCTACTTGTGCATCGTAATAACTGCTTCTGTTTAATTGATGTAGAATAAGACAAAGAGGTTTGATGGAATCAGAAGATCACAAGTCACAGAAGACACATTCAAATGCACGTTAATACCAGGCAGAAATGGTAATCGGTGATCAAATCACTGAAAATGCAGGCGGAAACAGGGCGAAGAGGTGATTCTTCTGATAGAACATACAGTAACTGTTTTACAAGCTTGTACTACAGTATATGAATTATTAAAATTAGATTTTAACAGAAACGTTGAGTCGAACCAAAATAATCAAGTGAGTTGGTTCATCTAAAGATCGTGGTGGATTGTGTGAAATATTTTCACTTTTACCGTGTTGTTTGCTGAGGTGACTAATGGTAAAGTATTGTTACAGTCATGTCAGAACCTAAGGTCGGCACTCTGGTGATCCCAAAGGATCTGTTTAAAGGTACTATCATCATCCAGTTTTTGCTGGGAGTTCCATTAAATATTCCATTGGGAGTAACAGTGTGCCGGTTTGAGGTTTTGACATTGGCAAATGTGTTTTTCATGCACCCTGTATGAGCCACTTTTGAACAAGGTGTGATTTACACTTTCCTTAAAATTCCTTAAATATTCATTATATAATTTTAAAATATATTCTTTTGATATTACTGCTTCATGAAGCAACTGTGTTGGAAGACAAAAAAGAACACTGTAAAATTATAGGTACAGTGCTCAGCATATATGAGTACACCCCTCACAAATCTATCTTCTAAATTCATTTTTAATAGTAAGCTATACAATATTATATTTGTGCATATACATTAGATTAGTCAGTACTGAAGCCAAATCTGGAGCTTATCTAATACAATAACTTACGATAACAATCCAAATCTAATACACCCAAATTTATGTTATAGAAAAATATTAAATACAACTTAAAAAAGAGGAAAAATCAAAAGAAGCAAAAAAATGTAAATATTTAGTTGAAAATTTTGTATGTTGTAATTTGCTTTTGCAATATTTTGCTTAAATTTAATTGTATTATCTTTCAATTTCTAAATATGTTTGGTGACTAAAATATTATTTTAATAAATATATCTGTTTAATAAATCAGTTTAAATGCACCAAAATACATTGCCTATATTCACTGAGAAATGGATTAAAATAATCATTTTCAAAATGGGGTGTACTCAATTATGCTGAGCACTGTATCATTCGGCCCAAAAATGAAAATTGTGTCATCATTTACTCATTCTGATCTCATTGATTCTAAACATTAAATAGGATATTTTGGGTTATAACATATTTTTGGTTATCATTGTCTTCTATATGCACAATAAGTAAGTAAATAAGTATTTTCTTTAAATAAGCAAAGTTTCTAAGATTTACAAAAATTCAACAGTACCCAAACAGTTACCAACAATCTTCAAAATATCATCTTTTATATTTGGAACAACACAACAGTGATTTTTCCTCTAAATTATACATTTAATATCATTATATTTTCTTTCTCAACAAATCTCTCTTTAAATTGAAATTATCAAAATCTAAAGGTAAACTATCGTGTTTAAGGGAACGCATATATATTTTTGGTTTGATTTTCTTTGATTCTTTTATTCTCCTCATCCAGTGGGACTCAAGCTGTTGGTGGTCCCTAGCGAGCCTCAAGTTTCCGACAGCTCGACTAATTTTCCATGCCTGCTGGGGGTGCATCACAGTCAAGGGACTGAAGCTGAAAGCAGTCAAAGCTTTGCAGGCTAACAGTACGAAGATCCAGCTGAGTGGGGTGGAAGCCTGACGTACCTCTAGAGGTTTCAGCACTATTATATGGGGATAAACAAAGATATGTTGCACAACAAACAAGAACCCAAGGATTCACTGTGATCATTTCAAACAAAGCCCTTTCTGTGCCAGTATGGTCTGAGATTTGTGTTTAACACCAAAGGTCAGCAATAGTAATCTGAATGTATTCCTAGCAACAGAGATTTCATGGGTGCTTATCCCAAGACCAATCATCAATCAAGGAACATCTTGTGTGAACTTTACTTGTGAGTGTGTCTCATCAGAAAGACGGCCCATCAGTTTGCAACATGCAAATGACCATCTGTCTCATCAGTCACAGCCACATCTTCGAATTATATGCGGATAATTGCTGTTTCCAGAAAGTTCAGAACCCTCCCACAAACACACAACTCAAGCCCACGCACTTGTGTAACAAAGCGTCTGCTTGTACTCCTGCTGTACATGGAGATAAATCAAATCAGGGAGGGAAACGATTTTGCCAACTTTGTTGCTTTCAGTGTCTGTTTAATCATTTTGATCAATATGCAATGTGAAGATAGAGGCACAGTGCTTGTGTTTGAGCTTGTAAAAATGAACTGATCAAGCATTCAAGTGGTCTATCTTTAGACACAAACATGTCACTTCTGAAAATCAGCTCTTATGACCAGACGTCAAATCAGTGACCCTTCTCATCAAACACAACTGCACACACAGCACATCCCCGTCACACAGATTTCAGTACTGGCTGTGAATATATAAACAGTTTTAACCCAAAACATACTACAAACTGTAGCTACATATGTTTTAATATCATTATATCAATCTGTTTAAGGTGTGATTCATTTTGCAATAACATTGATACAACTTAAACATGATTAAAATCCACCTCAACACCTACACCAGCTTCTCTTTTAAATCCTCCTGTCACAGTCACTTAGATAATGGTTGGTTTTAGCTGATTAATCTGACTAGATAATTATAATGGGTTTTTTTGGTCTCACGTTTTTAAATAATTATTTCTTAATGTAATTCGATGGCCAGCAATTCCGTAATCCTAAAATAATAACTCAATTTAAGTTGGTTTATAGCTTTCGCTGAATTATGCGAGACATTAGTTCAGTTTACTGTATGGATATAAGAAACTGCTGAAGAATATATACAAAAGAAAATTTCGCGAATATAGCGAACATTGTGGCATATAACTTGAATTTATGATGTTGTCATTAATACCCACATCTCAATGCATAATTCATAAGTTTTTGTTTTTAAGCTGTACAAATTTAAACACGGATTTCACTTACGTTTCGACAGTCCATAGCGATTGGAGACGACAGTTGGTGTAGTTTGAGGTTTGTTGTCCAATAAAACTAAGAGTGAAGAATATCTCGGTAAAGATGTTGTCTCTCTCTCTCTCTCTCTCTTTCAGTGTGTGTTGAGCTCTGTGAGTGTGTTCTCCGACTGTCTGTAGATGATGAGCGCTTCAGCTGAATGGACCAATCAGAGCGCGCGACACTCTCCACCACACGCTTAATATCTCATATCGATTGTTATGGTTGGGCTAAACATCGTTTAAGCATTTCACAATGAGCAAAACAGATGCTTTTATTTCTGCAGCTCTTAGGAATTGTTCAAAGTTCTCAAAGATTTTTTTTACTCTAGTAATTTATAGTAACCTATACTATACTTTTTTAAATCAAAGTCTACAATAGCAAATTATGCTTGAGCTAATCTGTTGTGCCAAATTTATTGTTTACCATTGATGTTAAGTAGCAGTATAAAAATAAGATTTAAATGTATTAACAACTCAAATATTAGATTGAGATGATTCATATAATACTATGGCAATGCAGCTTTCAGAGACAATTATGGGAACAATACACAAGTAATTAAAATATGTATTATGCATATATATATAAATATGTAAGTAAATAACATGTAATTAAGCATTTGAAAACATTACATATGTATTATATAACAAATGAGTTCTCACAGCAGCAGTTTCCACAAATGAGTCATGTAAATTAAAATTAAATCATAAAATATGTGCTTATATACACTCACCACTTTATTAGGTACACATTACTAGTACCGGATTGGACTCCCTTTTGCCTTCAGAACTGCTTTAATCCTTTGTGGCATAGATTCAACAAGGTACTGGAAATATTCCTCAGAGATTTTGGTCCATATTGACATGATAGCATCACGCTGGTTTGTCAGCTTCACATCCTTAATGCGAATCTCCCGTTCCACCACACCCCAAAGGTGCTCTATTGGATTGAGCTCTGGTGACTGTGGAGGCCATTTGAGTACAGTGAACTCATTGTCATGTTCAAGAAACCAGTCTGAGATGATTCACGATTTATAACATGGCACATTATCCTGCTGGAGGTAGCCATCAGAAGATGGGTACACTGTGGTCATAAAGGGATGGACATGGTCAGCAAAAATACTCAGGTAGGCTGTGGCGTTGACACGATGCTCAATTGGTACTAATGAGCCCAAAGTGTGCCAAAAAATATCCTCCACATCATTACACCATCACCAGCAGCCTTAACTGTTGATACAAGGCAGGATGGATCCATGCTTTCATGTTACTGACACCAAATTCTGACCCTACCATCTAAATGTTGCAGCAGAAATCGAGACTCATCAGACCAGGCAACATTTTTCCAGTCTTGTATTGTCCAATTTTGGTGAGCCTGTGCCAATTGTAGCCTAGGTTTCCTGTTCTTAGTGTGGTCTTCTGCTGCTGTAGCCAATCCTCCTCAAGGTTGGACGTGTTGTAAGTTTAGAGATGCTCTTCTGCATACCTCGGTTGTAACGAGTGGTTATTTGAGTTACTGTTGTCTTTCTCTCAGCTGGAACCAGTGTGGCCATTCTCCTCTGACCTCTAGCATTAGCAAAGCATTTTCACCTTCCAGAACTACCGCTCAATGGATATTTTTTCTTTTTCAGACCATTCTCTGTAAACCCTAGAGATGGTTGTGTGTGAAAATCCCAGTAGATCAGCAGTTTCTGAAATACTCAGACCAGCCCGTATGGCACCAGCAACTATGCCACGTTCAAAGTCACTTAAATCACCTTTCTTCCCCATTCTGATGCTCGGTTTGAATTGCAGCAGATCATCTTGACCATGTCTGCATGCCTAATTGCATTGAGTTGCTACCATGTGATTGGCTGATTATAAATTTGCATTAACGAGCAGTTGGACAGGTGTACCTATTAAAGTGGCCAGTGAGTGTATTTTGTGTTAAACAAAAAAACCTAAAATTCATTCTGCCACCCTAAATCATTATCTTCCATCCTATTTTCATTTTAAATAATGCACACAAATATAAAACATTTCAATTAAATACGGATAATTAAATTTGGAAACAAATTTACATAAAACATAGGCTAACAACACTAAAGCCCACAACAGACAGCGTGGGTGTGTGTTAGTCACTCTCACAGTGTGTGTGTGTGTGTGTGTGTGTGTGTGTGTGTGTGTGTGTGTGTGTGTGTGTGTGTGTGTGTGTGTGTGTGTGAAATCAAGTCCACAGTATACACTTTTTTAAAAATCTGTCAACCTTTTATGGATCCAGATACACAGAAAAGTGTTACAACCCTGCTTGTCTGATGGAAAAAGATATTTCGAGTTGTTCTTTTATGCAAATGAACAGCTTGTGTGGATGTTATATAATAAAGTGATGATTCAGACATTACTGGTTCTGTCATTCAACGTCCAGTATCATGAGTGCAAATCAAATGATAGCATCTATAATATGTTAGATTACATTATATTTTCTTACCTCAGATGTTCTTATTTCTGTAAAAGACAGCTCCAGAGATTCACTTAGAATAAAAGTCATATCAACCCTCTACACTTTTTCAGAATATATAAGGTAATAAATGTAATAAACTCAAATATTAGATTGAGATGAAATGTAATAAATATAACTGATGTTGAATAAATTATGCTTTTTCTTTTAATGTAAGTGCATTAGTGTTTTATGTTACATAATGGTGTTAAATGAATGTTTATTGCATTATTTATAGTTTTCTTTTAACAAGATGGTGTTTAGTTGTTGTGTGAACAGCACTGTACCATTTATATATTATTATTTACTGCCTCGGCTTGTGGAAAAGTTGCACTGCACAAAAAAAATCTGTTAATTATTGTTCCATACTTCCTTATTTATTTATTTATTTATTTATTTATTTATTTATTTATTTATTTATTTATTTATTTATTTATTTATTTATTTATTTATTTATTTATTTTTATTTATGGTTCTGAATTGCATTGTGTCTCTGCTCTGTCAAGTTTTGATGTTGAAAATTTCTAGGGTTGCAAAATTCAACTGCAGTTTAACCTCTTAACCTAATGACTAAATTACTTTTATTGACATTTTAATAGTTTGAAGCTATACATTGTATAAAAAATAGCATATAGAGAATTAAGTGTGCAAAATAACAGAAAATGTACTGGTAGTCTATTATCAGTTTTTTGTACTGTAATTTACAACACCAACCCAGACAATATATTCCTATTAAAAATGAATAAATTAAGTAGCAGAAATCGAGACTCATCAGATCAGGCAATGTTTTTCCAATCTTCTATTGTCCAATTTTGGTGAGCCTGTGCAAATTGTATCCTCAGTTTCCTGTTCTTAGCTGACAGGAGTGGCAACCGGTGTGGTGTTCTGCTGCTGTAGCCCATCTGCTTTAAGGTTGGACGTTTTGTGCGTTCAGAGATGCTCTTCTGCATATCTCGGGAGTTTTTCAGTCAAATTTCAATATTAAAAGTTGGAAGTAAGATCAAGGTCTCATAATACAAATCAAATGCATTAATATAGTAAAAAACATATCATACATAAAATATGGAAAACTGTTAATTTATGAATATTTTTAGTTTTTGGTGTACTCCAGATGTACAAACAGCAGAGTTGGGGGTAACGCATTTCAAGTAAGGCATTACTTGAAAAAATTGAGTAATAATATTTGAGTTACTTTTTTGAAAATGTAATGTGAGTTAGTTTTTAGATTAATTAATTTGCTTTTAAAAAATAATTAAAATTAGTGTAATCACATCGAATCACACTCAATGAAAGAATGAGCTCATCTGGAACAGACAAAAACCAAGATGGCAGAGCCTTACATTTCTGTGATGGAAGTATTCTCATTATTTTGAACACATGGGAGAAAAGGGGATTAGGATTTTACATAGTGATTGAATAGTGATTTTATAGAACTAATAAGACAAAAAGTACAAAAGTAGCAAACACATTGTTTTTAACTTTCATAAATCTGTATATATGGCATGTACAGTATAGTGTCAGGAAGTTCTCAGAAGATAACATTATCCTAATTTTATATCGATGCCAATTACGCCTTAACTAAACTTCCTGTCCGCCATCTAGCCTTAAAAATCTACATTTTCGACCGCCTCCTACATCGTTTAGCTTATTTGCACCAAATTTGACTCAGATCATCTTCAGACTGTACTGACCACAAGTTATGGAATTTGTGTCGATAGGTGTAAAGATTTTTGTTTACAGCACCGACAAATTATGGCATGTTGCCAAACTACATCTGAGGCTGTATCTCTGTGATAGTTAAAGATAATGACACTGACCGCACCATAAAAATTCGGTGACATAGCCACCTATGGGTTATAAGACATTCATTAGCCATTATTAATGAAACTTACAAATTTGGTAATAACATTTGCCTGCATATGCTTATTTTGATGAAATTGGTCTCAAATTATTCCTTGGGTCATGCCGACAACACAGATACCAATTATGCCATAATCTGTCAAACTTCCTGTCTGCCATTTTGATTTTGTTCAAACCGTTCGGTTTTTAACTCCTAGACCGTTGGTCCAATCTTCACCAATTTTAACTCCGATCATCTTCAGACCATGTAGACCAAAAGTTTTGGCATTCATGTCGATAGACAAAACTGTTGTCATTTAGCATATGCGCAAACTTGATGTAATGCTGCCAGATGACATTACAGGCTGAATCACTGCAATAGTTTGAAGTATTGAAACCAAACTACGTCAGTTTGCACAACCTTCTAGGTAGAATTGACAAACAATTAAATAGAAATCATACAAAATTTGTAAAATGACTTTTCAATAGTTTTGTCTATTGTCATGGGACTGGTCTTGTTAGATTCCTTGTATCATACAGGGAACATTTATTCCCTAATTGACACAACCTTCTGTCCACCACCTTGAATTAGTTTGAAAATCTGTTGTTTTGAACTCTCCATAGATCATTAGCCCAATTTCCATGAAATAGAAATGCATTACTTTCCATAAAAAGTAACTAAGTAACGCAACTAGTTACTTTTTTGGGGAATAACTTTATATGGTAATGTACTTCAAATGTACATTGACAAACAGAACTTCAGTATGTTGGAATATTGTCATTGTAAAGTTAATAAAATCTTTTTATTCATGTTTACTCTAAAAGTAAATTTATAAATGCTAAAATGTTGCTACCGTATTTTTTACTCTAAGTTCAGGCAACCACAGCTGCCAGTGTTTCAGTGTTTTATCATAAATTTCACAAGATTTTTTAAATTATTTTTTCAATTTTAAGTTAAACTTATGATTACTAAAAGGTACATTATTATCACCCCACCCCTATTATTTCTGTAAGTACCGTGAAACATTTTTCCAATTATGTAGTAAATGTAATAAATGTCTTAGCTGAATACAATATACATTTATTTTAAAAAGAAAAGTAAGACTTACGGGCTTTGTATTTTTGGAATATATAATGTACAGTAAATGTATATTAATCATCCAGTACCTTTCCAGTACTATCAATGTCCTATGGCACCGCCACATTTAATAATTTATACCATTCTTAAATTGTAGGTCAGATCCTAATATCTTATTCTATGCAGACTGCTTAAAATTAACAAACTAATATGTTATGGATGGTACGGTAGACTGCTGTATCTGAAATGACATGCTTAATTCCAGTTATGTGCTTCTTTCAAAGTCATTTTTGTTATACAAGCGCATTTCTTCCCTAATATATGTTTTAAAAAGATTTAATATGATTCACCACAGCAAATTCACGACAATGAAAACATCACTTGTTATCATAGCATGTGTATGTTTTACCATATACATAACTGTCATTGTTTCCAGCTATCAGTGTCCTTATGATATGTAGTATGACCCAAATAGCCAAGCGAGAATTTAATGCTGTAAGGCCAAAATGACTTTGAGAAAGAGGCAGGAATGTCAGAATACTTCAGGCAAATATACAGTTGTTTTCATGTGCTAAAACTGCTTCATGCAAGCTTACCCCTACAGTTATAGATACAAGTCTGTAAAGACAAGTGCGGCTGAATGTTCATCCTGGAAATGTCATTTCATCACGTCCTATATTCATCCTGATTAAAGAGGCATCAATCAAGCGTCAAAAAGGCAACAACGTGTCACTTTATTTTAAAACCTCTGAGTTGTTGGAAGCTATTTATTTTGTCATTCAGTTGACATGCTGATTTAGCTTTATACACCCACACTATTAAAACATTTCAACATGCACATGAATAAACACTCGGTGTACTTTTAATTAGTGGCAGAAATGATTTTTTCTCCCATAGTCTGGATGATGGATCTGACAGGACTTTATAAATGCACACCATAATCTCAAAATAAATAATTTAAACTGTATGAGACGTCTGTAAAAATAAGCCCCAGAATATGAAGGAATTTTCTGTATTGATTTTTTGTTAAGATGTTGTGCCCACAAATAAAAAATAAGATATAACAAAACCATTTTTTTTTTTGCTTTTTAAAATTTACATTATTTTCATTTATAATTAGAAAAATCCCATTGTACTTTAACAACAGAAAAGAAAGCCAATTATGTTTTATTTATGTTATTTAAAAGACAACCATACAGCATCTTACAGTTTTTCCTCAATTGCTTTGGCACATTTTTCTGTCTTAACATTCTCTAAACTGTGAGGGCAAATCTCAAAACTGTTTGCTGGATTTTTAGAACTTTATTGCATATCTGCAAAATGTAGTTACTCAAAATGTACTGTAGTTATCCATGCTTCAAAACCTAGTTATTGTGTCAGTTATTTGGCCAAGGCCACCAAAACAAAGTGTATTTGTCATCGTGTCAGCCACAAAAGGATTGTTTTTTCACCATGACAGTCTAATCAAGGTTTAAAAAAATCTTATATTTGTTGAAAAAAGTCAATAGTACATAGAAAAAATTAAAAATACATGAACAGTTGTATTTATTGACCTTATTCTTAACGTACGAGCGGGCGCAGCCATTGGTCTCTTTTTGGCTTGAGACTTCTGGTCTCATTCACTTCCATTGATTTTTAGACCTTAATAACAGCTTGTTATGCTGCTTGATGCTGCAAAACTAATATTTTCTAATTCTATTATTCTACTTTTTATGTATATTCATGAACTCACTTGTTTGTAGAGCAAGTATATGTCGTTTATTAACCCTAGTCATTTCTCCCATAGCCAACTGAATCGGAAGTTCTAAAACAATCGCAAAAACGACGCACTTCTGCATTTAGAATAAGGTCAATACAGTACATTTATTTGTGTACAAATGTATTACATGCAAAGTGTAATCTTCTTTGTCCAATTACTGTATTGTATATTTCATATTTCTTATGTTACCACAAATACACAAAAAAACTACAAAATATCATCCATGATATTTTGTACTATCTATCTATCTATCTATCTATCTATCTATCTATCTATCTATCTATCTATCTATCTATCTATCTATCTATCTATCTATCTATCTATCTATCTATCTATCTATCTATCTATCTATCTATCTATCTATCTGGTACCACTTATAATAAATAGATAAGACAAATTGTAATGCAACTACTAATTTAGCAGACAGATCAACAGGCTATAGTTTTTGTGCAAACTACAGAACATTTACTGTTTGCAGACATGTGCCAAAGCATTTGCAACTTGCTTAAATCAATAAGAAATGCCACTCTGGTGTAAACATGAAGCTAATTGTTCAGAGATCTAAACTTATTGTTTTAAAAAAATGAGAATTGAGCCAAAGCAATTGAGCAAAACTGTAATCATGTCTTTAAAAAGAAAAGGATTTTTATGACTATACTGCCATCCAGTGGTACAATTATGAAAACAATAATTATATAAGATATCTTGGATTTTCAATTAGCAATTGTTTTTTTAATAAAATGTTAATTAGTGTTTAATTTTAGAAACTACAGATAAAAAAAAAAATACTTTTACTGCTTGTTCAAACTATTTATTTAAATTGAGTTGAAACAATACAATTCTTACCTTTTTTTTTGGGACAACTTAATTGTTTTATGTTCAATCTACTTAAAATAGTAAAAACAATTAAGTTAATATAAGTGATTTGTGTTGGGACAACATGAAATAATTGTGTGGAACCCAGCATTTTACAGTGTATATAAACAGACACATATATAAAGATGTAAGTTTATAAAATAGATGTAAACACAAATTAACATTTTATTCAAACACATACAAGAGAACTCAAAATAAATGTAATAAATTTGGTCTCATTAGGTGGAAATCCCAAGCATCTCATATATTAGAATATATAATTCTGATAAATGTAAAATATATATTCACTGGCCACTTTATTAGGTACACCTGTCCAACTTCTTATTACTGCAGATTTATAATCAGCCAATCACATGGTAGCGACTGCATTTAGGCCTGTAGGCATGGTCAATACGATCTGCTGCAGTTCAAACTGAGCATCAGAATGGGGAAGAAAGGTGATTTAAGTGAGTTTGAACGTGGCATGGTTGTTGGTGCCAGATCTACTGGGATTTACAGAGAATGGTCCAAAAAAAGGAAATATCCGGCAGTTCTGTGGGCGCAAATGCCTTGTTGATGCCAGAGGTCAGAGGAGAATAGCCAGACTTGTTCGAACCGATAAAAAGGCAGTAACTCAAATAACCACTCGTTACAACTGAGGTATGCAGAAGAGCATCTCTGAACGCACAACACGTCAAACCTTGAGGCGTATGGGCTACAGCAGCAGAAGACCACACCGGGTGGCACTCCTGTTAGCTAGGAACAGGTAACTGAGGCTACGGATGGTAGGGTCAGAATTTGGCGTCAACAACATGAAAGCATGGATCCATCCTCCCTTGTATCAACGATTCAGGCTGGTGGTGGTGTAATGGTGTGGATATTTTCTTGGCACACTGTGGGCCCATTAATACCAATTGATGTTGCGTCAACACCACAGCCTACCTGAGTATTGTTGCTGACCATGTCCATCTCTTTATGACTCCTTTATGATCTTCTAATGGCTACTTTCAGCAGGATAACGCGCCATGTCATCAAGCGCGAATCATCTCTGACTGGTTTCTTGAATGTGAAATTGAGTTCACTGTACTCAAAAGGCCTCCACAATCACCAGATCTCAATCCAATAGAGCACCTTTGGAATGTGTTGGAACTAGAGATTCGCATCATGGATGTGCAGCCAACAAATCTGCAGCAACTGCGTCATGCTATCATGTCAATATGGACCAAAATCTCTGAGGAATATGGCATAGCACCTTGTTGAATCTATGCCATGAAAGATGAAGCCAGATCTGAAGGCAAAAGGGGGTCCAACCCGGTACCATTAAGGTGTACCCAATAAAGTGTCAAATGAGTGTATGTGTATATATATATATATATATATATATATATATATATATATATATATATATATATATATATATATATATATATATATATATATATATATATATATATATATATATGTTATTACTCTTGTCTTATCACCCAAAAATAGATACAAAAAGGCTGCAGCCAAGAAGGAAGAAATGATCCTTTCCTGAACCTGTGGACAATAAAGTTAGGGATGGAATCAATTTCATAAGTGCTTTCTGAATAATAAAAAAGTGTTCTCAATGAACAGAGTACAATTACATACAGTACCTGTATGATCTACCTTCCCTTTTGGTAATTCAGCAAGGAAATCTAAACATGATACAACATTTCAAACTGCGAGTTAAAACAAAAACTTCATATGTAACATGTATTCAATCAGAAATAAAAAGTACTGTATATGCATCCCAATTAACGTGAAACCATTACAACCCAGGCTCATTCTGATTATGTACCCCTATATACATTTCTGGAGAGGGCCATTTGCGTCCCAGGAGCTACGTTTTTTTGCAGTTTTAGTTTTTTCAAATCCATTAAAGGCAACTGTGTACACATTTTCAGATCTCAAACTTCTCTCACGGGAGCCATTTGCGCCTGCTCTTCTCACATAAATCTACCAGAGGCTGCTGTCGACTGACTGACCAATCGACTGACCCACCCTCCTCCTTCGCTAAACCCAACCAGTAGTGTTTTAAAAAGCACAGATTGACCCGCCCGCTACCTTTCCTAAACCCAACCGATGATGTTTTCAAAAGCAATCCAGAAAAGAAAAGCCCTCATTTGATTTTTACTACGTTTTCAGATTTTACCACATTCTCACCCTGTTATTTACTTATTTATTTTATTTTTTGGCTTTTGTTTTTGTCTTACCTTGTCTTACTGGAACTGTTCTTCACTGGACTCAAACCCCGTCATCACAGTCAACTCCACTCTGCATCTCAAATCCTCTGAAGTACATGACAAGCCACTGGACAAACGTAACAGCAGAAAACCCGTCCACATGGAGGTAAGCAGTCAGCTGGTAAGTGCGAAAAGGAGCGGCATCATACTGTTCGTTTTAAAGATGAAATGCAGCCATATACCTAGTTCTGGCTAGATAATTCCCAATCACCAGAAATGTATGGGGTACGTTTTCAGAATGAGCCTATGTTACAACCAACCAACCATCCTCACCTTCCTTCTGGTTCAGTTCAATGCTGAAGTCCGAGAACTCATGAAGTTTGCTCACAGAACACACGTGCCGTCCAAAATCATCCTGGTGCACTTCAGTGATGATGAGAGTAATATTCCCGGGTTTGTAATGCACTGAGTATCCAGCTGTGCAGTTGCTGTAGGCTTTGTGCTTGATCATGTGACAGAGGAGCTGGTTCCTGGGACTTCTCCACTGTACGGACAACTGCTGGATACTTCCTGCAGTCTCATATTCATACTGACATGGTATTTTAATCATCCACCCCAGAGGAGACCACAGCTTTATGGCGGTGACTGTGGGTTATTGAGAATAAAAATGCCCACATATTCAGTACAGAAAGGTTGGGGTAAAAGAGGAAAACTCTAAAGAAATGACTTACAGTGACCCTATAGATTTTGAAATATTATACTTGAAGAACTTTGCAGCTTTATAAGTTATTTATGTTTTAAAATGACACGATTTCGTCACCTTGGAATTATAAGGTTCTATCTGCGTTCTGAATGATTTTGAGATATTGAGCTTCAAAGTGTTTGCATTTCATATAGCAAACAGTATGTGTGTAACATTTGTTTTTTTAAATAAAAAGTCTTAATACTGTATGTAAACAACTTATAAAAAAACACATTCGTTAAGACATTTAATAAGAATATGTCAATAACTCAATTTTAACAAAAATGTCAGATAGAACCTTATAATTCTAAGGTGACAATTTGTTGTTTGAATAATTACACATTTCTGAGTCTTCGATGCAATAACATTTTAAAAATGAATTATATATTGAATCGCACCACAAAACAGCTTGTCTTCACAGCCACGTACAAAAGAAAAGCACTTTATATTGAGGTCTGTAGATTTTCAGTCATAACAATCAAATATGTGATCCTGGAACACAAAAGTTGTTTTATTTATGTTTTGCCAATAGCCCAACATATATTGCATGTGTCAGAATGATGTAAAGATCATTTTCTGTAAAAATATTTAGAAAATGCGCTACTTTAAATATAAATCAAAACCAATTTAGCAATTTTAAAGTACTTAATTTAGACAACTTTAAAGGCAATTTTCTCTGTATTTATTTTTCTCTAGTTGCTTCTCATCCAAATTCTCCTATCGAATAAACCACATATCAATAGAAATTGTATTTATTCAGCTTTCAGATTAATCATAAAACCCAATTTATAGATTTTGTGCTCCAGGGTCACATATATGATGTAAATGACAGAAAAAAAATTGGAGTGGCAAATAAATATTACAAAATTAATAATGAAAGTAGTTGTGCTCTGAGCGTAGACAGTGTTTAACTGTAACACTGTAGGTGTTAAAGTTGAACAAAAATCTATTATTTTAAAATAAAATTCCCCCTAGTGACATAACTTTCTTTTTCCTGTTTCCACAATGGATGAAGAAATGCCCATTGTAACTCCAGTCTCTTTTCAGTTATCAAAAATGTGTCACATTGATCCCATGATTTCATATGAAGGTTTAGTTGACGTCACTGGTGTAACCTCCTTTATTGTTAAAAAATTTAAATAAATAAATAAATAAATAATAGAATTTAAATGGATTAAACTACTTAATTTAGTGAGTATACCATGGTTGTCAACATGGTTACACACCTTGCAACGGACATTTTGTAAATGCATTTTTCATCACATTTGAAACATCATTATGTTTCTCTCTGCTGTTACTGTGTTTTTCCTGTGACATTAAATAATAGGTTTCATGCGGGAAGATAATAATTTTACATGCATTTGCTTCTGCTACAGTCAGGATTTAAGATTTGAAGGATTGCATCATTACATTTTTTTTTTAAAATATGTTCAATATTTTCAAATATATGGTTATCAAAAATAATAATCAAGAAATAATATTTTGTAAAACCTTTAATATTGCCAAATAAGTTCATAACACCAGTGACAATGTGATTTTTAAATTCATCCAAAAATGTTAAGCAGTTCTTTATGCACATTCATAAAGTGAAAATGTTGAATAATGTGATCTGAGGTTAAATGTTAGATTGATACACAGATTTTTAAACATCTTGCCACACCAGAGAAATTATACAATATAATTTAAGAAACAAAACAACAATAATAATAAAAACTCACCTTTTAGAATGAAGTAGAGCAACAGTAATCTAGAAGTTTGGTAAGCCATATTCTATAGCTCATTTAAAGATTCAAAATGGATTAAAGTAAATAAAATCGTTTTCAGTACAAATTTCTTTTAAATTCCTTTCAATTTTTAACTCTCTGGCTCTGACTGTCTTAAAACTGGAGTCACTTTTGTTTTCTAAAGCCTGCCTTTACATGGACATTTCTACAGTATGTTGTATAATTTGATATAGGGTTCTTCCAAACAGATATCAATCAGGTGCCCAAAATGATACAAGATATTAAATGACCTCATTCATTTTAGGGGGTTTTGTCATCAATACACTTCACAGACAGGGTAGGCTAAAATCATTTATTTTGTCATTTAAAAAAACACTACATGAACTTTTCAACATTCTCTATGTGAAGCACACAGTCACTTCTGTGCATGCTGCTTGCTGACTCTCATCATTTTCAGTTTGTGCTCCAGCATGCGCATCCAGTTGTTCTAGGGACTCTGATTTCACTTTACACATAAAGCAGCTATTGAATTCAGACCAATTCATCGTTTCTGGTTCGTGAAATCATTATTTTGAACACGTTCTGATTCATTAGTATCATATAAAAGAATCAGCAGAAGATCAAATAAAAAATGCCTATTTGGATACACTAACAAATTCTGTAGTCTTGAGTTCTTTTGGCAACAGTTTTGCTATTTGGCACAATAATAACAGGACTGATATACAAACCCCTTCATTTTCATCTCAAACAGTAGGAGTGTATGTAGATTGACCGGCTGGAATACTATCCTTCTACAGTGTCTCTGGAAAACACACACTCACACACTAACATTTATTCAACACCACATTCACTAAACCCCTTTATGCTAGATTTGGGCTTTATTTGGATTCTGCTCTGTCATTGTTGTGTCAATTCATTCTCCTAAACTACATGAAAGTAAGCGGCTGTTTAACTGGAAAGAATAAATACAGGTAATGATTATTATTACGGCGAGACGGTGGCTCAGTGGTTAGCACTGTCACCTCACAGCAAGAAGGTCATTGGTTCGAGCCCTGGCTGGGTCAGTTGGCATTTCTGTGTGGAGTTTACATGTTCTCCCTGTGTTGGCGTGGGTTTCCTCTGGGTGCTCCGGTTTGTCCCCCACAGTCCAAAGACATGCGCTATAAGTGAATTGAATAAACTAAATTGGGCATAGTGTATGAGTGTGTGTGAATGAGAGAGTGTATGGGTGTTTCCTAGTACTGGGTTGCAGCTGGAAGGGCATCTGCTGTTTAAAACATATGTTGGATAAGTTGGCGGTTCATTCTGCAGTGGAAACCCATGATGAATAAAGAGACTAAGCCTAGGGAAAACGAAATGAATGATTATTATTATTACGGTCTTCCATAGACATAGACAACTTGCATTTTACAAAATTCAAATGTTTTGTTTTGCTAGTAGATCTGTGTATTATAATGTCTGTAACTTAAGCAACTTAAGCAATTCTATCTTTAAAAAAGCAACGCTCTCCTTTTTATGGCTCAGTGCCATGCATTGTGTAAGGGCAGATTTGAATGTAGCAGCTGATTGACAAATGATGCACTGAACACTATAATCACACCAGTGTGATCGTACACTCCAGGAACCAGCCTAGACTGATCACGCCATTGTGATTGTATGATTGTATAAGTCGTTTCCCATATTTCGCACACTTTTGTCTCTGTAGATCGGCCTACTGGACACCTCCAGACACCTTTTTCCAGAGAATCGGAAAGCTGCAGCTTTGTCTTAAATTAAACAATTCAAGATTTTTTGGAAAAAAGATTGATGCAGTACTACTCTGTAGGTACTCAAGATTAATATGTGATTGGTCAAAATAAGCATGATAGTGTCAAGATTCTGCCACTCCGGTCTTGTTAATTCTTGTTTTGGTGGCAGAGTCTAGACCAGGGGTGGGCAAACTCGGTCCTGGAGGGCCGGTGTCCTGCATAGTTTAGCTCCTACTCTAATCAAAAACACCTGAACATACTAATCAGTGTCTTCAAAATCACTAGAAATCTATAAACAGGTGTGTTTGATTAGAGTTGGAGCTAAACTGTGCAGGACACCGGCCTTCCAGGACCGAGTTTGCCCACCCCTGGTATAGACACTAGTCCTGTCATGTCTTGTATGTTGTACTTGGCTCGAGTTTTCTCGGGTCGAGCACTCATTTGCTGTTATTGTGTGTCTCTGTATAAGCACCATCGTAACCGCACTCGGGCGGTGTGCTCTCCCACTAGATGGGGGCGCTTGAGGTCCAGGCATGCTCTGGATGTGCGCTCTTGTCCTGGTAGGTTTGTTGTTTTGTTATAGCTTTAGTATATTATAAAAAAATACTAAAAATACTAAACTAAAATATTTAATAGCATAGTGTTTTGATCTCAGCGCTCCAGTCTAGTCGATTAGCGCTGGGATCGGAACATGCATGTCGCATGTGTGAGTGCGCGGTCATTTATCTTGTGCTCATGTCTTGCATTCTGTTTATGTTGGTGTTGTCTAAGCACGTGGCTCAGTCTTTACATTGTGGCCGCGTGCTTTAGTGTTGTCTCATGTGAACACGTGGTTAATGAGTTCTCTCATTGGCTGCGTGTTCTAGTCTCGTTTTATGTGAGCACATGGCTTGTGTTGTTTCTTTGTGTCATGTGCTCTCCTGTCTATTGTCTAGTCCCACCCTCATTGTTAACCCATTATTAGTTCATTATGTTCACCTGTTTGTTTGTTAATTATTTCTGCTTATAGTCTCCCCTTGTCTGCTGTCCTGTGCCAATTCATCGTCAATTTTGACTTGTCCCGTTGTGTCCGGCCCTGCTCTTCCCTGCCAGCCCAGCCTAGTCTGTTTTTGCCTTTTTGTTAATGTTTTCCCACTCAGGGTAGTTTGTTTTGCCTTTTATTTTACTTTATTATACATAAAAACCCATAATTTTTCTGGCACTTTAATCCTCGTTCCTTTTCTCAACCACTGAATGTGACAGATAGATTCTCTTGAATATTTGCATGAATAACATATATATATATATTTATTTAATTTTTTTTATTTATATATTTATTTTACTGAAACGTATAGGTTGATTCAGTGAAATCATTACATGTGCTTTCATACTGCTTCATATCACTTAAATGGCTAAATATTTAAAGAGTTCACACTTACATACAGTATGCTGACTCTAATAGCATGTTTGGCATGCTCTCCCGGGAGAGAACCCTGAGCCCAGCGTTCCCGCCTGGTCAATAAGCATATAAGTGGGTCCGAGATCAGGTAGGTCTCGAGAGCTCCCCCTAGTAAAGGGAGAAAAAGGAGGAGATGGGGTGGAAAGGGGGGATTCTTCCAAAACAAAGATAAGGTAGTAGGGTGAATTCAGTCTATTTATTATAAGTTTGAATCAATCTGATATATCTGAATATTCAAGTAAAAATAGAAATAGGATTATATCAAAAGTAGGGTGGCATGGTGGCTCAATGGTTATCACTGTAGTACTCTTTAGTTGTCCATAGACTGTTGTCTTTGCAGTGTGTTTAAGCACACTTTGGTTTGGCCCAACCCAGCCTCATTTACATACCCAAGTATACATTTCTGGGCACAGCAAAATACGTAACTTGGAGGTACATCTGCTTGCAGTTTTTGTTATTGCAAATCCACCAGAAGCCACTGTGTACAAATTTTAATGACTTCAAAATTCTCTTGCAGGTCTTCTTCTCGCATAAATCAACCAGGGGGTGCAATATACACTTTAGCTGACCAGGCCAGTTTGCTGTCGACTGACTGACTGACCTACTGACTCCTCCACCCCTTTCCTAAACCCAGCCAGTTGTGTTTTCACAGCAATCTAGAAAAAGAAAAGCTGTCGCTGTTGCGTGATTTCACCACATCTTCAGCCTGTTGTTTATTTATTTATAAAAATTTTTTTTTACCTGGTTTGTGGAACTGTTCTTTGCCAGACTCGAACCCCGTCATCATGATCAACTCTACTCTGCTTCCCAAGTCCACCAACATACGCGGCGAGCTACTGGGCAAACTGGTAATGACGAAAAAGCTGTGAGCGGTCAGCTGGTATCGCAAAAAGTAACAGAAGCCGTCTGTGGCATCATACCACCCCATAGCGTTCATTTTAAAGACAAAATGCAGCCAGACAAACCTCTGCCTACATAATTTGCACTCTCCAGAAATGTAGATAGGAGTATGTATCCACAATGAGCCTGTGTTGCTTTAGCTACAGTCCTCATTGTGTGACCTCACAGTTAGCTTTCATCTGTGGCAGCTCACTTTATTTTGTCAAGCCCCTAACATGACTAGTAATGATGCAGTCACTTAAGTGTCTTTTGCTGTCTGGCCGGTATTAGCTAGCAGGCCCATTATTATCTCCTTTCCTATATAGTTTGACTGACAAAGATGCAAGCAGTGGTCTGTGAAGAGTCTCTTTTGTTCTGGCATATTTTCCTGGCACACTGTAATCTTTGAACCCCATTTTTGAATCGCATCCGGAAACAAGGTAGAGCTGCAGGCAGTGGTCAGTGAAGCGTTCTTTGCAGTCCCTGTCTGGCATTGACTGTATTTGGCAGTCGGTGCTCAGCAACATGCGAAACAGGTGGAATGGGTGTCAAATGATATATTGTAACTGCATAAATTGTAGACATAATAAGTTATTTAGACATATTTATACACACTGTAAAACCCAACAGTCAACTTTATCAAATGAAATGTGGTCAACTCAAAATTGACTGAAAGTTATTTTTACTCATTTGAAAAGAGTTTTTAACTCAGTGTGGAAGGTAATGAGTTAATTAAATACCTCATTACTTCAACTTAAATGGAGTAAGTTCACAGTACTCATATAGGTTTTTTTTTTTTTTAACTCAAATGGTTTGTAGCAATCGGTTTCCTCAAATGGTTTGAGTTGCCTTAACTTATTGGGTTTTACAGTACTCAATGGGTTTGAGTTCTCTTCATTTATCGAGTTTTACTGTGCTCAAACTGCTTCTTTTACTCAAATGGATTAAGTTCACATCTCTCACTCATTATGATTAGTTTTTGAACTTAAATGGTTTGCTGCAATCGGTTTCCTCAAATGGTTTGAGTTACCTTAACTTTTTATGTTTTACAGTGCACAAGTTAGATGCATGACTGGCTAATGAGCTGGATTTTTACATAGAGTTAAATGAGAGAGTGCATTGCTGGGTAGGCCATTCCTGAAAGGAGTCAAATGGGAAATTGCTAACCAATTAGTTTTTTTTTTAATGTCCAAAGTAAAAACGGCAGGCAATTTCGTGACCTTACTGAGGAGATAAAATATTAAGACTTATAGCAATATTTAAAAATGCAATTTTGTAACTTCAACAGCCTATTTTTTTTAACCAACTAACGTCTCATCGACATGTCAGGGCATCTTGCCAGAAGTGCATTACAATAATCTAACAATGAGCACGTAGTTAATATTCATGCCAAATTTAATTAAACAATATTTTTACAAAGGCCAAAGGTACTGTTTAATACAAACAACTTTCTAAATCTCTCCTTTAGGGGCCCTAGAGATCTGCCATTCATAAGGTGTTCTGCCTTTGCATGCAGAGTTTTAAAGAGGCTTTTCCATCTTTAAGCATTGTTTAAACATACAGTCAGTAGCATTGTTAAACAGCAACATCCTCTACATCAGCACAATGAATAATTACAAGACCATAATCGAATTTTTAGCAATCTTTTATTTGAAACATCTTGGAATGAGTTGTTTACATTTACATTCAGTCTTACCTGCTTAACAATTTAAATGCAGAAATTAATACAGTAGATCACAACATCCCCAAAAGATGATAATTCAACAGGGATTCAGATGTGTAACTAACTAGCTAATGAGAAGCGAATTAAAATTTATTGAGTCAAAAATTAAAATCAGTAGTTAATGTGTTCTCCATATGCATACATATTTGGTTTTCCACAAGGTACTATTTTGGGGCCTCTTCTTTTTGTTTCTATACTGTATGCTTCTGCTTGGACATATTATTCAGAAACACAAACTCAGCACATCATTGCTATACTGACAGAGCAAATCTGTTGGAATGTTAAATGCTGAATTGACATTAAAGTTTTACAACTAAATAGAGAAAACCGAAACCTTAATCTTTGACCCATCACTTTGGACTTTAGACATACTTAATAAGATTGGCACGTTCTCTTCCAGAATGTGTCAAAAACTTGATCTCATGTGGTTTTGATAAGCGGTTTCTTTCAAATAAAGTCTATTGCAACTTTTCGTTGACAATTTTTTTATAATTTCATCATTTTCGTTGCAACAAGTTTCTATCAGGGTCATTATCACTATAAAGTGCCTTTGAGACATTAGAATTTTCAAAAAAAAAGTTGGAGATTTTTTATTTAACCACACAGTTGTATTAATTAGACCTTAGGCTGTAAGAAATTAATGTTGGCCAAGCTCCTGCACATTTTACAAATAATCTGCAAGCAGACAAACAGTAAACAATCCTCAAATTGTGTCAACCCCTTCATGGACAAATTCAGAGTAGTATAAGTATATTTTCATTGCAGTGTGATTATAAAATGTATATTTTCAGAAAGATAATGTGTCCCTTTAGCAACCCAACTTTTTAGATTAGAGAAAACATCTATTTATGATAATGAAATAATGGACAAAACATTTATTTCCCATTAAATATGCAATCTGGGCAACCCAGTGGCGCAGTGGGTAGTGCTGTTGCCTCACAGCAAGAACGTCGCTGGGTCGTAGGTTCGAACCTCGGCTGGGCTGGGTCAGTTGGCGTTTCTGTGTGGAGTTTGCATGTTCTCCCTGGGTTCGCGTGGGTTTCCTCCGGGTGCTCCGGTTTCCCCCACAGTCCAAAGACATGCGGTACAGGTGAATTGGGTAAGCTAAATTGTCCATAGTGTATGAGTGTAAATGTGTGTGTGGAAGTTCCCAGAGATGGGTTGCGGCTGGAAGGGCATCCGCTGCGTAAAATCGTGCTGGATAAGTTGGCGGTTCATTCCGCTGTGGCGACCCCGCAAGGGACAAAGCCGACAAGAAAATGAATGAATGATAAAATATGCAATCTAAATATTCCAAAATCTAAAATATTTTGTCAAACTTTCAAACAATATTAACTGGCCCTTATTGGATAATTAAGGATCACACAAGATGTTTTGCTGAGGTTATAAATAATTTGTTTACTTTCATAAAAGCTGAACATGATGGTGGAAAACAGGATGACAGGGTGGACACTAGCATGTATTTTTATTTCAAACAGTCCATGAGCTCCATTATATAGACTTTTAAAGGATATCCTTTATATAGACGGAGACAGATATTGCCAATAGGTTTGTATAGTCCACTTATGTACTGCATCTACTGGTGTAGTGTGTGTGTATAAGTGTGGTAACATAAAAACATTAATTAATTAACAATAAAATATTAAATAAATAAATAAATAAATAAATAAATAAATAAATAAATAAATAAATAAATAAATAAATAAATAAATAAATAAATAAATAAATAAATAAATAAATAAATAAAGTGTAAATAACAATGCATATGTCCACCCTGTCAAGGAAGGATTTGTAACAGGGTGGAAAATGACATTTTTTGCTAAAGATAGCATTTATTCAACACATGTTGTACCTGCAGCTGGTAAAGTGTTTCCATATTCAAGCTCTTTGTACACACTTTAAAAGCTACCTTTTTATTCCTGGATTTTTTAAAATATAAATTAATATTTCACTATGACAGGGTGGACGTGTTAAGCTTGACAACATTCAGTTTCAAACACAATATGAGGAAAAATAGGAAACATACTGTAAGTGTAGATAGTTACTATGTGCACAACAGATGTTTCATCCTCCATGTGGAACATTTACCACATCATGACAGGGTGGACAGCAATTTCAGGACACATGCAAAATTATTAATAATATTGTAAAAACAAAATAAAAGTGATCAAAATGACTTATTTTATAAAATAACTTGTTAAAGACAATAAGAATATTTAAAAATATTTTAAATTTGATCTAGTTTACCTACTTATTAGACTTACAGAAGTTGGCTTAGGAGTGTGTGGGACATGGCAAAATCACATACATTCAATAAAAGATTATGGCAAAAATTGACAAAAACATATTTCAAAACACTTATAATTTTACCTGCATGTGAGTAAAGGATTAACCAATTATATTAAACCATCAGAATTTCATAATTTCGCATTATGTGCACATAGGACTGACTCAATCTTGTGGGACATCAAAGGCACTTTATAGTGATAATGACCCATCAATGAAAACTAGACAAAAACTAAATAAAAATTAAGTGATGATGACGACAACTATAATAAAAATATACTGACATTTTCGTTGGCTAATTAAAACTAGGCGAAAATGTGATTTAGGGATGTCATTTTGCGATGTGATTATTTCTTACTGTAAGGATGTAATGATACTGTGCTATAATCTCCGCTTAGCAGTGAGTCGCATTCTAACAAAATTGCCTTGAAGTGAAGCACAATTCTATTTTTTTCCTACATTTTCACTTTATGTCAGTTATCACAGCCATGGGACTGATTTCACATTTTACAAGATAACACATTATCATTTGCCAGTCATAAGTAGGGCCAGACAGAATGTGCGAAAATTTTTTGCTATTTCCGCAGAGAATTTTGTGAAAAATCTGCGGATTTATGCGAAATAATTTTGGGAGTATCATAATTAAAAACTTAGGTCACACTTTATTTTGATGGTCCGTTTGTTGAATGTAAGTTACATTGCAACTAATTATCATTAGATTATAAGTAGACTGTTAGGTTGGGGTTAGGGTTGGGATTGGGGTTAGGGTTAGTGTAAGTTGACATGTACTTGCAAAGTTTCTTATAGTCAGTTAAATGTCTGTTGAAGGACTGTTAAATGTCAGTGTCAAAAGATATTAAGCAGACAGTCTACTAATGCTCAAATGGACCATCAAAATAAAGTGTTACCAAAACTTAATATATGACATCAAAAATAATCAATTTTTAACTTTTATTTAAAGGGCACCTATGGTGAAAAATCTACTTTTCAAGCTGTTTGGACAGACATATGTGTAGGTATAGTGTATAGACCACCATATTGAGGACACCCAGTCCTTTTTTCAATTTAACAACATAAAAACGGTGGACCAATTGGTTCGGTTTTGAGATCGACCGCAACTTGACGTAGGAGTGCGGTCCCCCCACCCACCAATATTGATTGACAGCCACGCATTACCATATCCTTAGTTTGTTGTTTCACGTCCGCTATTTTCAGCATGTGAGTCAAAGCGATATCACCAAAGAAACACCCTTGCTCTATTTTTAGATGTAAGGCTCATTGGGCTCAACACAAAATCAACATTAACCACATGATCGCTCTCATCGGCGCCATTGTTTGTAACTATAGGTGGGTTTGCATACATGTGTACTTTTCATTGCGTCTTCCTTAAACTTCAGCTGTTTGCATTTCCCGCGGTCACAGAAGCTCCCTGTCATCCTAAAGGGTCATGAAACCCCCGTCTCAGCATGGTGTTTTCACACCTCTAGTTTGGAAAAAGTCAGGAAAGTGGGCGTGTTTAGCTCGGTTTAGGTGGGAGTGTCGGGGGAGGTAAAGAGGGAACGATTTGCAAATATGGGAGTTTCCGTTTGGGCACGCAGACGCAGGGGAGAAAGAGAGTGACTGTGTTTACATGGACATCAGTAATCGAATTACTTGCCAAATTATTAATGTCAACTTTAACTGCAGTTTGGCACTTTCACTTTTTATTCAGAAACATTTCCTGCATGTCGCCCAAGACAAAAGAGATATTGAAAGGGAGGAACTGCTGGAAGAGTGGAGTTTTAATGGTATGTTTGATAGCGCACGGTGAATGGGAGAAAAAATCCTCCGCATTTCTCGGAAACTTCGATGCACTCGGTTGGTAACGTCAGAAAGCCGTGTGTGTCTAGACTATCCTGTTACAAAATGCGGCGAAAATTCTACACGACGGTCAATATTTGATTGCTGTGTTTACATGTTTACATTCGGAGAGCAGCATTTACAGCGGATCTTTCAGTCTATAATAGTGTACTATAATATTGCAGTGATATTAACATACTGTAAACTTAGTAACTAAATCATTTTGGCTATGGTATGTCTTTAAAAACTGAAAGAGCACTGCTGACGATACGAACTAACTTTGCCATCTGAATGAACAAACAAAGGGCACTGATCGCACTCTTACCAAATCTGTAGCGACAGGACAATCAAACTGGAACTGTGTCTTTTTTTAAAAGGAGACGAGCGGTAAATCCGGATTTCATCATTTCCAGATGCGAAAAGCTCTCGGGTAAAAAACGCATTTCTGTCGCGTGTACTGTAATCCACATGTAAGTCCAGCAGCGCTCTCATAGCGGGAAAATTCAAACAAAACCTTCGTTGCAGCACATTAATAAACGCAGCACACTAATAAATGCAACACTGACGACCCATGTCTCCAAATTCTTATTCTTTCACTTGTTTTTGCAACACAACGTGGCGTCTCTCTGTCGTCTGAACACTGTAACAGGTTAAACCTCTCTGAAGTCTCTCTGTAGCCTCTCTGTAGTCTCCGAAGCTATCATGCATATTAATGAAGTTGCACCGCATACACAATAGAGCGCGCTGATTGGTTTGAACAAAGTCTTTCTCATGAATTAATGCCGCACCCTCAGAGACGTCACGATGTACTCGCAGGTAGAGACATCCAGTCTCCTTGCTGGATTTACCCTAAGTATCTCATGGCCGTGATGCAGCTTCTAAAAAATTCTTTCAAATCGGAAGAACGAATTTGCTCAAAATAACGCAAAAACAACCAATTTTCACTTTTTAGTGCAATATATGTGTCCTAATAGTGTTTATAGCAGCGTGAGACACATATATGACTGTCAACAGCTCAAAAAATGTGTTTTGGTGTTTCGTGACCCTTTACTAGGTGCAGCTGGAAAGTGCGAGTGCATTGCCTCAAGTGCGCGTCCCTCGATTGGAAATAACAAACTTGCCTTAAGCAGGTCGCACACCAGAAGCGCCGCTCGGCGATGCCCATCGTCGCGCCACGCAGCGCCATGCAGTTTAGAATTGTAAACATAGGTTTCTAGCAGGGTACACACAACGGCGGCGCAAGTCGGCGGCTGTCCACGGCGCCCAGCCACAACTCAGAACACCGTTTATATTTCTGCCACGGCACAGAGCGACTTCTGAATAGTTTGATTTTAAATAACATGCGAATGTGCGTGTCTGGTGTGCAGTTGGCTGTAAAACTATACAAAGACACAAATTATTTTGTAGTCTCTGCTTGGTCTGTGTCAGAGTCATACATGTATGGCTTAATGCTGGTCCTCTCACTCATGTTGCTTCTCTCTGTCTGCCTCTCTGTTGCCATCAATGACTGTATAAAATATGGACGACGCAACAGCGCCATTTCCCATTGAACGCTTTGAAGGCAAAACACCTTGTGACGGGCACAAACTGTCGCAAAAGACTGCTGAAATTGGAGCCTGGGCATGCGCAGAAGGACTGCCTGATGGAGCCAGATAAGGAGCTGTGGAATCTAGCTTCCAACTAAACGCTTGTACATCAAATCAACCACGCCCCCCGAATTTCTCACTTGGAACACCGGCATCTGCACTATAAGTTATAACAAAGGCTCGCTAATGTAAATATAAGCACTTACATTTAAAAACACGTAATAATATACGATTTAAAAACTGTGTGATGTAAGCTGTTATAATTTAATAAAAGCAACACACCCCTAAAAACAACGACCAGTGTACACCCCCCCCCCCCCCCCCCCAAAAAAAAGACACTTTTTAACACATTATAATAAAAAAATCTGAATTGTGTTTTGAACTGAACCTAAACTGCACACTCAGAAGAATCATAATATTAATATTAAATCTTAAAAAAAAGGGATAAAATCCAATTAGATCTACTTATTTGGTAAACAAAACAAGACTCATATAATATATCTACTAAAACACAAGAAATATTACTTTACAAACTGTATTGTAAATAAATCAAATGAACACTTTCATATTAGTCAATATTTTTACTGAAATTAACTTAAAAACTGAATAAATATACTGTAAATTTACACACATTTAAACAAGTAAATAAATAGACTCAATGATGGGCTAAAAATCTGCGGAATCTTGCGGATTTCTGCAAGCGCAGATTCTGTGTGGGCCTAGTCATAAGTCATTACTCTTCTTATTTACTCAGTGCTATACAGCTGAGCGATATGTACTGTAACAGCAACTACAACAGTAAAGCTTGCCTAGACCTATAGACTGACATTACAAAGTGCAGTTAAAACTATTTAAAGCCCTTTCAAAGATTTAATGGCATGAAACTGTTCAACAGACTGGTCAAAAAGACTAGTAGCTTATCAAATTAAAATAAAGGGTTTGCTAAATAATTGCAAAATCATTTTCAGTAGGCTACTGTTCTTGCTGACACATAATTTTACATATGACTTATGATATAAATAAACAATGCAGATCTAAATTTTGGTTTTCAATGGAAAAGATACATTCCATATTTTAATGACACTGTTTTATTTAATTTTAAGTTAGAATATTTTGTATACATAAATGTATACAATATTTTAATTAAATTACGATTAAATTAAACCAAATACATTTTAGTCAATTAAATCTAGAGTCGATTTAGTCGACTAAATTCTTATGAAATTCAGTTGACTAAAACTAGACTAAAACGAGTCGGAAGACTAAAAAGAGACTAAAACTAAAATGGAATTTTAGTCAAAAGACTAAGACTAAATCAAAATTTACAGTCAAAATTCACACTATTGCTAGAACAAGATGCTTTCTTAGGAAAGATTTCATGCAATTAGAAATTGGTTTAAATCCTTCTGTCTAGGTTTGCCTAAACCTGTTCTAGATCACTTGCTAAATTCATCACCCTTTTAATTGACTGGCACCAGAAAGCATGAACACATTATTGCCCCTTTACAGTAGCTACTGGTTATTTTCAGTGTTGCTTTTCATTTTTAATCCTTTTAAATGAGCTTTCTTAGTGGCTGCTCTCAGGCTCCGAAAATGTTCCATATTGGACCTTTCCATTTTATTTCTATGATTAAATCCTCTTTATAGGTCCACTTTTATTTTGTTTATTATACACTTTTATACTTTTTGTTTCAAATGTTTCTGAGCCTGTGAGGTTGTCATTTGTCCAGTACATTTTTTTTTCATTATTGAATTAAATGTATAGTCCTTAAACTACCCGTCATTTCAACATGTTGTCAACTCAAAAAACAGATAACATTTTTTCATTACTTGGAAATGTATTTCTTTTATAAAAGGATGTTGTAGTAGCATCAAAATGTTGTTGTTTTTTCTCAAGTCACATTGCTTTCAAGGTTGACACCCACTTCTGATAACATAGTCCTGCCATGTAGATTGTCATCTACAGAAGCAGCTTGTTTTAGGCTGTTTAGGTCCAATGAATAATACATTTGTTTATTCAAATTAGTAGGAAATTATTAGTCTTCCAGTACTTCCAGTGCAATTAATACACTCCACTAGCTTGGAAAATTGAGAAATGCCATTTAACCTGCAGGAAACATAAATGTGAGTGCCATCAGCATAATAATGAAAGTTAATTTCATGCTTCCTGATTGGTCATTCTTCAGTTTGGGTTGTCCCGCTGCTTTACATCAGTTGAAAAATACTTTAAATATGAATAAATCATAAAATGTGTGCATGATGTGTGTATCTATTAGGGGTGGACACTATCTGTCTGCATTGTTAATAGAAATGTATAGAAAAATGCATATTGAGTTCAATCAATCAATCCTTTATTCGTCACATATATCTCCATGCATTTACATACACTGACATATAGTGAAATTGAACCCCCCCCCCGACCATACACAAACATCACATTTCAGGGGAAGACAGATCAACGGGAGGTAGCATTTAGAAAAAGGAAGTAAGATACAATTCAGGAAAGAGAGGCGAAAAAAAAACTCCCTCTCACCCTGGCCTTGAGGTAGAGCAGTGTGAGATCAGGGAGATAAAAAAAGCCCCAGCAGAAGCACATAAAAACACATAAACATTGACATACATCGCAACAGGTATGGGAAAGGGGGTGTGGATGTAGTCCGGCAAGGGCGGGCAGCCGCCGATTCCTGCAGCCATGGAGGCGCTGGTCACAGCCCGCCTACCCCCTCCAGTGGATGAAAGCACACGAAGGCGTGGGATGAAGGGTTAGGTAGTGTCTATCTGTAGCTGTGTATGTGTGTGTGTGTAAGCCTGTAGAATCCAACAGGTGTCCTTGACAGGGAGCAGGAATTACAGAGCGTCTCCTTATCTCGCTATCCGGGAGAAGTTGTTTTTTCTCCAGCCGAGGCCATCTGGCTGGAAAAACACTGGGAGCCGAAAGAGAAGAAAGTATTTCAAATTTAGGTCAATATCCGCCAATTTCACAGATATTTTAATGTCCGTCACTGGTCTCCAGTTCTGGCCAAATCTTGTTGCAAAGCCGCTAATTTCACCCCGATGTTTTCCAGTTTGCGGTCTAATAACGCAGTTATCAATCGCCGATACCCCAGGGCCCCGCATAAGCCCATCAGCAGAAACCCTGTTATCAAAGTTCCGAATAGGTAGATATCTTCAATATCCTCCAGAGACAGAGCAGCCAGGCACACGACGCGCCACTTCTCCCACCCGTCCATCACGTATCCAGCTGCAAACGTCCCGGCAGGACAAGTGGGCTCTCCCGAGCCCAAACTTCTCGTTGAGAAGATGGTGTCAATCGCGTTCAAAGACCAGTTGATCAAATCCATAATTCCTTATTCATTTGGATAGCAGGGCACGGAGAGCCTCAGTGATAGAATAGACAAGACAAGAGGAGCCAGCCAGGGAAGATAAGGGACGGAGAGGGAAAAAGTGCGACCGCCTTCGTCAAGAGCCAAGGAAAAGATGGGGAGTTGGGGAGATTGCTTGTTCCCGCCATACATCTAAGAGGTACTGTATCATGGAATGTAAACTGCAACAATACTTTAACACAAGCTGTTATATTGTGAATATATATTTTGTGTAATAGAGTTTGATTTAAAAACAAAAGAAAAGGTGTCATCCAAATTCATGTCGGTGGTGTTACCACAATGGATGTTGCCCCCTTTAAGAAAAGAGAGACATCTATTTGGACAGATCATTGGAGGTGCTGGTTGATCTGAGGGATGCAAGATGAATACATTCTTTTTTTTTTTTTTAAAGCTAGCTAAAATTCTGACAATTTCACATGTCACATCATAACTTTCAGGTCTGACATATATGAAATCTAACTTTTCATAAGCACAATCTTTTCCAGATATTGAAATCATTATGTTGGAAGCCTCCATTTTACAAAAGTCTGGATTTAGGCTGATTTCTTTTTGTAGTATTACTGTCTTTCTGGGTTTTTTTTGAGCAGGTAAAATTAAAGGTATAGTTCATGTATCTTACTGCTTGTATTAAAGGACAAAATTGTATTACAAGTAATATATAAATATAAACAGGGGGATCTATTTCACTACATGAAGGTGTACGTGACAAATAAAGGCTTGATTGATTGCTGGTCCCAGGCCAGCAATTAGACTTGTTGGGGCTTCCCAAACTCCTAGCTTCACCGGTTTCCAGCCCGGCTTCCAGGCCAGCCAACCCAACTCAGGCCTTCAAGTCAGTCAACATCCACTCCTCCTTGGTGTTCTCTTCTGCCCCACTTACTCCAGTCCCCCCGGCTCTTCCCACCATTAGCTTCTTCCTAGTCCAACACTCTCTCGTTCCAGCTTCCATTCCTTTCCTGGTACCTCCCATTGACTCTACCTCCTTCGTTTTTTCCTAGTGTTTAGTATATTTATTTACTTCAGCTGTGTCTTGTTTGTGCTCCCTCCATGCCTCCTGTGTTAAGCCATTTCCAACCGGAAACGCAAGCTTGTTCGACAAGTCACTGTGTTGGAAAGTTTTATAGCAAGTTCAAGCTTGGCGAACTCTGACCTGCAAAATTACATCACGTGATTGTGTGAGATGAAACGAAGATAAAAAAACATGACCTCTCTGTACAGGAATATAAATTATGGAGCAATCGCTCACTTTTTTATCATTTAATCAGTGGTATAAAGTAACACTACAAATACTCAAACGACTGTAATTGAGTAGTTTTTCTCAGGAATTGCAATTTACTAAGTAGTTTTAAAAATGTGTACTTTTACCTTCCCTTGATTACATTTTTAGTGCAGTATTGGTATTTTTACTCCACTACTTTCCTTCAATCTGCAGTCACTACTTTATTTTTTCTTGTCTATGGGGATTAGAAAAATCTGTCCTGTGATTCCTGTCCAATCAAATCGCACATAGAAGGTAAATCGCATCATAATGAATTTCCTCAAGACATTGGACGATTTATAATTTGCAGCAAACTTTTGTAAGCATTAAAAGTGTCCAAGAAATGTCCAAAATCTTTTTACGCATTGACCCAGAGACTGTGTAGATGCATGTCACTAATAAGAAGATGACGGATGTTTACTGTATACTACAATGGCCTTAAACACTCAGCAGGCACAAGACGTCAATATGACGTCAGATTGACCTTATACCCCAACGTCATGGGGATGTTGCATTTTGTTTGGAAATGAAAACTGGTCACCTGTGTGATGTCACTGAATATTTTAATCTCTACCTTATTTTAGTAGTAGCTTGTAATCCTACTCATGATGCATTTCATTATTTCTGCTTAAAACTTTTAGCGTTATAATTTTTTCTGCTTGTTTAACTTTTATCTTTAAACTTTTTATGCAATATGAAGTCTGTAGTGTTACTTGTAAAATGTATCTGAAATTTCCTACATTTCCCTTTTAATCATATAATTTAATGTTTTGGAACTGTAAAGTGATTTTATTGTTTTACAATACTGGTAACACCAAAGACAATGATTAATTTGTGGTAATTATAGTTGCAACAAATTTAGCAATACAAACAAATTAACTGTTAATAATTCATTCAAATAAATTATATATATATATATATATATATATATATATATATATATATATATATATATATATATATATATATATATATATTACTAACAGTTGCTACAGTTTAGTAAAAGATAGTAGTTTAAATCAGTTTATAACTATATTAATTTTAAATGATTATCTATAGTATTTCATTTTAATGTGACACATTATTGTTTGTTTTTTATATTTTACAACAAAACGATTTTAACCAAGTATGACGACATTAAGATCCTGAATTAGTTTATTACACTTAATACAATTAGACGGTCTGTTATGTTTTCTTTGTGTATGTGGATACAGTACGTGAATAAAGTCATAAGTGTTTAACCAATTATTTTTATTTACATAATTTGAGTTCAGAAACTGTAGAGATGTTAAAATGATCGTTACGATATAATAATGAAATAATGACTAAAATGGGAAACCATAAACTGTTCACAGTTTAATGCAGGGCTATTCAATTAGTTTGTCACTGGGGCCGTTCATAAAAAGCATCCCCTGTTATTTGTCTACATTAAAATATATTGTACTTTGAAACTATATAATATCACTGCATTGTACAATAAGTTTTTTTAACAAACATTCAAATTTTGTATTTCACAGCACAACAAAATCAGTGTATTGCTGAAGTAGGCTTCTTCTACAGTACATTCAGATATGTTCAGATATGTTTTGAACTGCATAACAATTATTGCATGCAACAATTATAGATTTTGGTTGTACGATTATATAGTGTGAAGAATAATCATGGTTTCATGGTTATCACGTCTAATGTAAATTTAAGCTTTATATTAGCTAGATTTAGATCTGGACATCCCTAACTAATATTAAAAAAACCTTTTTTTTAAAGGCATTTTCATTAGTAATAGTTTTTATGCTGTAAGTTTAACAAGCTCGAAACTTTAAACTAGCACACAGTTGGCAACTTGGCTTAACTTTGTTTAGCAGTTTCGTTTCGTGCGGCAGAACAGAAATGCAGAAATGCGGCTTAGAGAAGCCTTTACGATTAATTAACCGTGACGAATTTAAGCGCAGTTAATAGTGAAATCGGTTAATCGTTGCAACCCTAATAACGATATCAGTGCATTGTACAAAAGACCTTTTCTACAAACATATTCAAATGTATTCGGCTGCTCTCGCCACTCGCTTAATGTCAGGTGACTCACGCTCTGCGCAGCTTGAGCTGTATTGAACAGACGCACGTCACTTCATAACTATAGCGGCCTTTTTTTGACTGAACTAAATTTATTCTTGATGTCTTGGTCACACTATTTGGAGGGCCGGAACAAATTGCCTCGGGGGCTGGGTTCGGCCCGCGGGCCGCCAATTGAATAGCCCTGGTCTAATGAATGTACGAGCGTTCTCGATCGACATACTTGTGAAATACACTAGGTGGCAATAATGCTCCTAAGGAGTTAGTTAGTTATCATATATGATTTGCCTAGCCCTAGAACGTGTGTGCTGGATTGCGTGACTAGTATAGACTAGTCTCATGCCTTCAGCAAAATCAGTATTCTGTTGTTTTAACCAGCAGAGGGCATCAGCACATAATTAACACACTGAATTTCCGTATGATAATCCAGGCCCGTAGCCTACCTATTGAAAGGGGTGGTTCTTTTTTCTCAAAAAGTGGACCTTTTTGCAGTTATTCGCCTCATTTTCTGTTAAATTATGAAGTTCAAATACGTTGTGTTTTAAGCACTAATTTTTGCTGGATTAGCTTGTTTGATGGTGATCATAACCACACTTGCAACAAAAATACTTACTACATTTTTGTCAAAGTGCTTGCCGTACTATTTTACCACGAGGGGTTTTACCACAAATGTGCATTTTAAACTGAAATTTTTCAGTTTTATAAATAATGTAATGAGATTAGAATTTTAAATTAACATTTTTAAAGAAATATGAAAAAATACTTTAAAAATACAAATTTATAATTATCCATTATTTAAAAAAGGGAATCTGTTAAAAAAAATTTTTTAAATGAAAACTTAACTTTTTAAAAATGGAAACCTATAGGTAAATAACAAACAGCTCATTTCCTCAGTCAGAATTTGTCGATTTGAATAATTTAAAATTAAATTTGTTTTAAAGCCTTCTTAGATTGGTTATTTTCACAATTTATGAAGGCATGCTGTCCAAAATAGGACAAATGAGCTCTTATAGGTGCCAAATTCTGGACTTTGTCAGTAGGGGGGTGGGTCTTTCGAACCACCCGAACCCCCCCTGGCAACAGGCCTGAAGTCTAATACCCCAGCGCTATGATTTAAATGTAACATTTTACTGTTTATGCAGGTTGAAATTAAACTCATTTTTACATACATTAAAGCTATATATGTCAAAATACGTAACATTTATACATGTCAAAAAACAACTGTAGCCTAAATACATTTCTGTTTGTCTCTTTTGATGAGTATAATTTAGCCTATATTTCGTCCACAACCAACGCAATCTCACGCCAATTCGTAACTTTTTGATTTAGTGGCTAATTCGTATGAAATCGTACGATCTAATTCGTACAAATTAGTACGATTTACTCATCACCCAATGACGGTTGGGGTTAGGGGTGGGGTTAGGTGCCACGCCTCCTTTTTAAAATCGTACATTTTCATACGACTGAACTCGTACGAATTCGTATGAATTAGCCACTAAACTGACAAAACGTAAAATACTTACGTTTCCTTGTGAGATCAGGCTGCCACAACACAACTCTGGAGCAAAATCGTTTACTCTGGTAACATAGCTCACTCACTCCTCAGTTGAAAAGATTTAACAAGGCATCTTCTCAATTTGTTACAATATTTTTTGACAACTAAAGTATGTTTTTTTTGCACCTGTATACAGTTGAAGTCAGAATTATTAGCCCCCCTTTGAATTTGTTTTTCTTTTTTAATTTTTCCCAAATTATGTTTAACAGAGCAAGGAAATTTTTACAGCATGTCTGATAATATTTTTTCTTCTGGAAAAAGTCTTATTTGTTTTATTTTGGCTAGAATAAAAGCAGTTTTAATTTTTTTAAAAACCATTTTAAGGACAAAATTAATAGCCCCTTTAAGCTATATATTTTTTCGATAGTCTACAGAACAAACCATGATTATACAATAACTTGCCTAATTACCCTAACTTGCCTTGTTAACCTAATTAACCTAGTTAAGCCTTTAAATGTCACTTTAAGCTGTATAGAAGTGTCTTGAAAAATATCTAGTAAAATATTATTTACTGTCATCATGGCAAAGATCAAATAAATCAGTTATAAGAAATGAGTTATTAAAACTATTATGTTTAGAAATGTGTAGAAAAAAATCTGCTCTTCGTTAAACAGAAATTGGGGAAAAAATAAACAGGGGGCTAATAATTCAATAATTCTGACTTCAACTGTGTGTGTGTGTGTCTGTGTGTGTGTGTGTGTGTGTGTGTGTGTGTGTGTGTGTGTGTGTGTGTGTGTGTGTGTGTGTGTGTGTGTGTGTGTTTGTGTGCACATCAGGCAATGACATGAGCTGCAGAGCATCAGAATAGAGATCAGTTTTTCCTCAGTCGCTTTGGTACATTTCTCAAATCAGAATTGAAATCCTTAAAACTCTCTCTTCAAACTTGAATCATTGTGCACCGGTGCACCTTTCTCATTTTTTTGAACAAGTTGCTTTGGTCTGTGCAAATAATTATGTAAAATTCTCTGCCTACATTATCAATTCCTTATGTCATGTTGATCAAAATGTATTATACTATAATGATCTCTGTTAAATAGTCCATCACCACCTACAACATTTAGGCATTAGTTCATAGCATCAAGTCTTTACATGCAAAACAGTTGGACAAGTTGTCATAATATTTTGTCAAAAAGCATTTTTCTATACATTTCCATTAGACTTTTCTAAATCTGTCCTGAATTGGTAAATTGCTCCCAGGTGAATCATGATTTTCTCTAACAAAGATGCATATCAAAGGAGACTGTCCTGTGTTCACATTTCTACTTTTTACTTTTTCATTCTATGCAGTTTGACTTTTTCTTTCTGTATCACAATGACATGGTCTGTCAACAATTTACAGAGCAGTAAAGCATAAATGTGAATCTTGAAATAAAACCCCTAGATAAACTAAAGTGTAGCCACAAATTATAATGTTAATGAGGCCTTGAGATGAAGAACCATATAAGTCCATACTTTCAAATTTTGAGTATCTCATCAAATGATATAAATAAGTACATAAAAAACTATGCTATACAGCTTTATTATATATGGTATGTGGTTTATTTTGATGGGTTAACTGTTTTTGTGCTGTTTAGCGCCCCTCAGCGCATTCCGAGATCAAATCACATACGGTTCTTCCACTTACCTCCTTCGGTGGATTTTTCCCTGGTTTTGGTTCTCCTTTTTGAATCAAATATAGTTTCCCAGTATCCCTCAAAGCCTTCCTTTCTCTGTCCTTCCAGTTGTTCATGTTGGCTCCCCATTTTTTGCAGAGGATTTGTTTTTTAATGTCTAAAGCAGACAGGACAGCAAGCCGCATCTCCATTCTTTTTAGTGAACATAAACGTTTTTTTCCGTGTGAAGCTATTTTAATGTTTGAAATGTAGAATCTTGGTCGCATTAAAATATCCCCACATACAATTAATGTCACATGGTTATCTCTCTTTTTTATTTTTTGGACTTATACGGTTGTTCATCGCACGCACTCAATTGTCATCAAAGCTGTACCTAAAGTATACATCAGAACATCCTTCCAGAGTACTGTTACATTGACAACATGACTAAACAATTTGACTGTCTTATTCGTACACAAGGATTGACTGACATGTTCACTGACACATACATTTATTCCATGTTTATTAATCCTATCCTTAATTAAATGTACTTACTGTTCTGCAAATTTCAATGATGATTTGAAAAATGTACCAAAGTGAGAAAAACTGTAATATTCACAACCCTTCCAAATATGGTCAAAAGCAGAGCTTTTCATTCTAATGAACATATAAAACAGTTTTTGAACTTACCAAAGCAACATAACTACTATGTAGATATCAGACAATAAATAAATATTTGTCAGAATATAGTATACATTGCATAATAGAGTATGCAGTTAGCATGTTGGCCAGCAGCTAGCTCTCTGCAACAGTAACGGCGGAAGCTTAACTGGTGCTCTAGGCAAAAGACAGTCGTGCCTCCCTCGTGGTGTTCATGCCGCCCTTTCAGTCAAGAGCGGGGGGAGGCCTTGGTGGTTGTTGTGGACGAAAACGAAGAATGGAAGTGGGCTGTCTCCATGCCGCCCCTAGCAAGATGCCACCTTGGGCGATCGCCCACATTGCCGATGCCTAAATCTGCCACTGCTCTGCAACTCTCACATGGTTGCCCACTAAAGCTAAGCAGGGCTGTGCCTGGTCAGTACCTGGATGGGAGACGTCATGGGAAAGCTAGGTTGCTGCCGGAAGTGTGCGACCAGCAGGGGGCGCTCAACCTGCAATCTGTGTGGGTCCTAACGCCCCAGTATATTGATGGGGACTCTATACTGTTCAGTGAGCATCATCTTTTGGATGAGACCATAAACCAAAGTCCTGACTCTCTGTGGTCGTTAAAAATCCCAGGATGTCCTCCAAAAAAGAGTAGGGGTTTAACCCCGGCATCCTGGCCAAATTGGCCCACTGGCCTCCATCATGGCCTCCTAACAATCCCCATATCATAAGTGGCTTCATCACTCTGTCTCCTCTCCTCCAATTAGCTGGTGTGTGGTGTGCGGTCTGGCGCAATATGGCTGCCATCGCGTCATCCAGGTGGATGCTGCACACTGCTGGTGGATGAGAAGACCCCCCCCCCCCCCCAACCAAAAAATAAATAAATAAATAAAATAATAATAATCCATAAAGCGCTTTGAGTTTCCAGAAAAGTGCTATATAAATGTAAGGAATTATTATTATTATTCCATCCTACAAGTGTATATGAATCCAATAAGTAAGGACAATCATCTTCTTTCAAATCAGTCACAGAATGCTATTACCAGACCAGACTCAAATGATTAGCCCTGCCTATTTATACCATATCTTTATCCACCAAGCAAATGGTGCCTTTTTAATCTTTCTAGTAGAGGATTCTGAAATGGGATTAGATCTCTATAAGCAGCATGTGGGGCCACAGACCCCAACTAATTTCTTCACAGCTGTTATTAGATTTCACTGCTGTGCGCCATTATTCCTAACCCCCTAGAGAGTAGCTAAGAGGGCCCTAGAGCTTCCACACATCCACAAACACACACATACGCTCACACTCATTAGCTGTGCTAGGCTGAGAAACCGATTGCAAATATCTGTCATTTCAGCAACATTAGCAAACCTTTCTACCATTTCATAACTCAAGCCTAATCACTGGCTTACAAGGTATGACATAACAGCATTAAAATTACAACATGTAGCCAGCAGGACTAGCCAGTGCTGTACATCCCATTCTCCACTGGAGGGCAAAATATACTCATACATACATTCTGTTGCTGCCAATATCACAGGCAGTCGATGGGCGCTCTTAAGTGTACAACAGTATTTTGGTCTGTTCACACTTAACATGCATCAAGTTGTCTTGCCAAGACAAGAATACATCCTCAAGTGTATAGGCACTATTTATCTCACTTAATCTTAATGTAATCCTGCATATGGATACCCATAATGCATTGCTAATGAGCATTAAAAGCTTTCATCTGGAGCTAGCATAGTTAGCATATTAGATTTTATGATAAAGCACACACAATGCAGAAACTATAGGAGGTGACCTATGTCAAAAGTAATCTTGGAGCTTCACAACAGATCAGATGTAGTTTGAACAAAGGTTTTTTTTTTCGAGATGTGACCAGCAAAGTCTATTAGTGTCACAAGCTGGGATATGAACAGATCAAAGCTGTGGCAAAACAATGTTAGCGCTGTATCGCTAACCACACCAAGGGAGTTAAAATCTGTATTTGTTTTAGGAAGGATTTGCAAAAAGGTTGTTGAAGATAATAAATGAGGCCATAGGAAAAGGATAGGTGAATGTATGATTTGCATGTAGAAAACAAAGCAGCGTAAAAGTGTTCCTTCCCAAGAGCTTGTCTAAATATAGTGATTTAGAAAAAAAAAGAAATCCGAAAGGGGCTGATTTTCCCAAAGGATTGAGTCTGTACTGAAGAGGAACAGTTCCATAGCATGTAACAATTGTTTACCTGCACTTTATCACCGTCACTTGGCAACAGCGTGTTTGTACAGTACATTATTGATCTGTTGTTGTGTTGCATTGTAAGTATTTCTTATGCTGTATCCAATTCTCTGAGGAAAAAACAAATATATACAGTACTACACTGGGTGTTAAATAATATATATCTTCATGGAACCATATCATTAATTAATTCTCTAATGATCTTTGGTGTAATAGTAAAATCAATCATTTTTGACCAACACAATGTAGGCTGTTTTTCTATACCTGTGCAACTGTTTTTGTGGGCCAGGGTCACATAGGATTTCTATACATTATTTATTAATAATAGCCAACAGCATAGGCCAGTTTATTTATTTTTTTTTTACTGATGTGAACTTGTAGCTAAAATGACAGTGCTTTAAGAACAGTTAAAGTATTCATAGCGCTTCACTTTTTCCACATTTTTTATGTTACAGCCTTATTCCAAAATGGGTTAAATTCATTTATTTTCCTCAAAATTCTACACACAATACACCATAATGACAATGTGAAAATTTTTTTTTGGAAATTGTTGCAAATTTGTTAAAAATAAAAAACCTGAAAAATTACATGTACATGACTGTTCACAGCCTTTGCAGAGAAGCTTTAAGTTGAGCTCAGGTACATTCTGTTTTCACTGATCATTACTGAAATGTTTCAGCAGCTTAATTGAAGTTCACCTGTGGTAAATTCAGTTGATTGGACATGATTTGAAAAGGCATACACCTGTCTATGTAAGGTCCCAGGGTTGACAGTGCATGCCAAAGGACAAACCAAGCATGAAGACAAAGGAATTGTCTGTAGACCTCCGAGACAGGATTGTCTCAATTGTCACAAGGCTGGGGAAGGTTACAGAAAAAATTCTGCTGCTCTGAAAGTCAGTGGCGGTTCTAGACCAGAGTAACTGGGGGGGCCGGGCAGGGGCCACTTGTACTTTTAGGGGGCACACTTTAACATACATCACAAACTACTTAAACAATTATTCAATATCTTTTTTTCATGCATCACTGCAGTCTTCATAAGCAAGCTATTTAAATAACAAACTCAAAATATTTTTTTGGCTTAGTCCCTTTATTAATCCGGGGTCGCCACAGCGGAATGAACCGCCAACTTATCCAGCATATGTTTTACACAGCGGATGCCCTTCCAGCTGCAACCCATCACTGGGAAACATCCATACACACTCATACACTACAATTTAGGCTACTTAATTCACTTACACCACATGTTTTTGGACTTGTGGGGAAACCAGAGCACCCGGAGGAAACCCACGCCAACATGGGGAGAACATGCAAACTCCACACAGAAATACCAACTGACCCAGCCGTGGCTCGAACCAGCGACCTTCTTGCTGTGAGGCGAACATGCTACCCACTGTGCCACCGTGCAGTCCATACTCAAAATAATCTTCCTTGTTCATTTATTTGACAAGTAACTTTGTATTGTAGTGGATAACACATTTCTAACATTCAAGTACATCAAGACACATTTTACACCTGTAAACTTTAACAGATACAGTTGAAGTATTTTTTTTTGCCCTCCCGTTAACTTAAAATGATGTTTTCCAAGTGAACTTTAACAAACCAAGGAAATTTTCACAGTATTTCCTATAAAACAAAAATAATTCTTCTGGAGTCATAATAAGTCTTATTTCTTAACTAAAAGCAGGTATTAATTTTTAAAAATACCATGATAAGGTCAGTATTATTAGCCTTCTTAAGAATTATTTACTATATATTTTTGATTGTCTACACAACAAATCAGTTCTACAATAACTTGACTAATTATTCTAACTTTTCTAGTGAACATAACCTGGTTAAGTCTTTAAATAACACTTCAATCTGAATACAACCATCTAGCAATATAACTAGTCAAATATTATGCACTGACTGTCACCATGGAAAAGATAAAAAAAGTAGTTATTAGAAATTAGTTAGTTAAACTATAATGTAAAAAAAAGTGTTGTAATCATAGACTGTAAAAATCATGTTTGAAGACTCGTGCTTTATGTCACTATACTGACATCAACGATTGAAGGCAAAACTAAACGATTTAAATATTACTTTCAACGTGATTGAAAACTAAATTTGATCAATGTGTTACATCTGTACCTCTGGTACAATTTACTGTTTGTAAATTCAAGACTGCATTTCCTAACGTAAAACTATATATGTGCACTCAATTTCTGATTAAGCCTCTGCATAGCCGAGGACTTCCTATATTAAAAGGTTTAAAATCGCTATTGAAAACAAAAGTCTAATATAATCAACAGTGAACATTTTGATAGTGTTTCACAACATGAACATGACTGAAGTTGAATCTTTTTATTACCTGTGTCAATTTGGGGGTTAACTTTTGAGGAATGCGGGGAACTGATGCGCGCAGCACCGTCACTGACAGAGAGAGCGCACGAAAACAGCGAGAGAGAGAGAGAGAGAGTGCACGCGAGAGCGAGTGCGCGCGACACAGGGAGTGCGCGAAAGAGGCTCCAGTCTCCGCAGTTTGCCGACGTTTTGAAACAAAAATACGTGTCCAAAATTAGGGGGGCCAGAGGTGGGGCCAAGCTTGTTGACACGCACCGGCCCCCACCGGCTCCCCCCTAGAACCGCCACTGCTGAAAGTTCCAATGAGCACAGTGGCCTCCATCATCCATAAGTGGAAAATGTTTGGAACCACCAGGACTCTTCCTAGAGCTGGCCGGCCATCTAAGCTGAGTGATCGGGGGAGAAGGGCCTTAGTCAGGGAGGTGATCAATAACTCGATGGTCACTCTGTCTGAGCTCCAGCATTCTTCTGTGGAGAGAAAACCTTACAGAAGGACAACCATCTTTGCAGCAATCCACCAATCAGGCCTGTATGGTAGAGTGGCCAGACGGAAGCCACTCCCCGCCTGGATTTTGCCTGGTCTGATGAGACTAAAATTGAACTCTTTGGAGTGAATGCCAGACATTACATTTGAAAGAAAAGCAGCCACCGCTCATCACCAGGCTAATAGCATCCCTACAGTGAAGCATTGTGGAGGCAGCATCATGCTGTGGGGATGTTTTTCAGCAGCAGGAACTGGAAGACTAGTCAGGATAGAGGGAAAAATCAATGCAGCAATGTACAGAGACATCCTGAATGAAGAAATCCTGCTTCAGAGTGCTCTTGACCTCAGACTGGGGCGACGGTTCATATTCCAGCAGGACAATGACCCAAAGCACACCTCTAAAAATATCAATGGAGTGGCTTCACAACAACTCTGTGAATTTTCTTGAGTGGCCCAGCCAGAGCCCAGATCTAAATCCTATTGAACATGTCTGGAGAGATCTGAAAATGGCTGTACACATCGCTTCCCATCCAATCTGACAGAGCTTGAGAGGTACTGCAAAGAGGAATGGGCAAAAATTCCCAAAGACAGGTGTGCCAAGCTTGTGGCATCATATTCAAAAAGATTTGAGGCTGTAATTGCTGTCAAAGGTGCATCAACAAAGTATTGAGCAAAGGCTGTGAATACTTATGTACATGTGATTTTTCAGGTTTTTTTTTTTATTTTTAATAAGTTTGCAACAATTTTAAAAAGTCTTTTTTCACATTGTCATTATGGCTATTGTGTGTAGAATTTTGAGGAAATAAATGAATTTAATCCATTTTGAAATAAGGCTGTAACATAAACAAATGTGGAAATAGTGAAGCGCTATGAATACTTTCCGGATACACTGTAAATATCTTTATGGAACCAGATCTTTAATTAATTTTGAGTGATCTTTGGCGTAATAGTAAAATCAATCATTTTTGACCCACACGATGTAGGATAGTTTTCTATACCTGTGCAACATACTACAGTTTTTGTGGGCCAGGGTCACATATTAGTTTTATACATTATTTATTAATAATAGCCAACAGCATAGGCCAGTTTATTCACTTTTTTACTGACGTGAACTTGTAGCAAAAATGACAATGCTTTAACCACAGCTGAATACATAAAGAAATAATGATATCAAAACAAGGATGTGGATTACAAAATGAATATCTTTGTTACTCACTCAGTGGAGAAGAGGTTTTACAACTGAACAGATCTGATAAGAGTGTTAAACACATCTTTTCTGGCTTGTTTGTTGTTTTGTGTTAATTTTACGCTGGTATGTCATGAATGAGAGATTGAATGACCCCTTCTCAGGTCCAGTGAGTTTATTTGACAAGTAGAAATGGATTTTGTGAGTTGTCCCTCATTAGGTAGAGGATTATACATAAGACTGCTATTGAGCTGAACAGTCACATATTTATCGTTTATGCTCATTACAGCTTAGTCCAATTGATGTGGTCAGGAAGGCTCTGGGAGATTGTTTTAAGTCACTTTCACAGTCAAGTGATGGCAGAAAGAAAATAGTATTTTGGTGGAAATGAAATCCATTACGAACTTTATTCTCAAAATAAAATGTAAGAAAAACTGCAGGGTGAAATGGTGGGCTGTTTCCAATTTAATATAATAAACAGCAATTGAGAGAACTTAAATGTCAAATATATCATTTATAATACATAAAATATGTCTTTTAAACAGCCTACTGGAAACCTCAGAACATAGCTGTAAGGAGTACATTGAGAAAAAGAAATACAAATACTTACAGTTGAAGTCAGAATTATTAGAACCCCTTTGAATTTTTTTTCTTTTTTAAATATTTCCCAAATGATGTTTAACAGAGCAAGGACATTTTCACAGTATGTCTGATAATATTTTTTCTTCTGGAGAAAGTCTTATTTGTTTTATTTCGACTAGAATAAAAGCAGTTTTAATTTTTTTTAAACACCAATTTAAGGACAAAATTATTAGCCCCTTTAGGCAAAATTTTTTTTTAGATAGCCTACAGAACAAAGCATCGTTATACAATAACTTGCCTAATTACCATAAGCTGCTTAGTTAACCTAATTAACCTAGTTAAACCTTTAAATGTCACTTTAAGCTGTATAGAAGTGTCTTGAAAAATATCTAGTAAAATATTATGTACTGTCATCATGACATCATGTCATCATTAGAAATGAGTTATTAAAACTAGTGTGTTTAGAAATGTGTTGAAAAAATCTTCTCTCCGTTAAACAGAAGTTGGGGAAAAAGTAAACAGGGGGCTAATAATTCAGGGGGGCTAATAATTCTGACTTCAACTGTATGTAATTATTTTGGAGACAACATACTTGAGTGCCATACAATTTTTTAAAATAAATTAAATCATATTAAAAAATTACATTAATTTTAATAATCAAAAAGTATACCTAATTAATTAGAAACATATTCAAATGATCAATATTGTTAATTGTTTAAAAAGCATTTTTATTCTTTTTAAAATCAAACCAATTGAAAAACAATTGTGTAATAATTTACTAAAAAGCAAGTTATTATTATTATTATTATTATTATTATGAATTCTGTTCAATCCTATGATTTAATTAGGTGTATAGTACTAATGATTTATTCATCCAGCAAAAGCCAAAAGCTGAGATTCTGCATTATGTAACTAAAAAAGTTCTTATTTAATGACATTTTTAAAAATTGATTGGTTGGTTGGTTGATTATTTGTCATTAAAGTGTGCTCAATTAAAAGATTCAAATTTTGGCATTGTAAAATAAACTCTAAAATAAATGTTTTGTGACTCCAGAATGTGTCTGTGAAGTTTAAGATCAAAATATCTATTAGATCATTTATTATACCTTGCTGAAAATGTAGATTTTTGGGTCAGAGAGAATTGTAGATGTTTTGTGCCTGTGCATTTAAATGAAAATGAGCTAGTTCTTCCTGCACTCTCAAAAGTAGATTCTCCCCACCCACTTTTGGGACATTTCACTACAGAGAAGGATAGACAAAAAGCAACCCAGACCAGGGGTGCATTTCCGAAAACCATCGTTAGCTAACTAAGGTCGCAAGTTCTGTCGTTACAAACATAGTTTGTTGATTTGTCATTTCCCAAATCTGTCGTTCCAACGAACATTTACAAACTGCACCGCAAACTTCTACACTTGCAATTACATCTCTAGAGCTGTAGTTAGAAGCATAGTTCCCTGGTTGTGTTCTATTCCCCCGTTATCCCGCCTATGCCATATTCCCTTCGAAACTTGGAATGATTTAAATGAAAAAACACTAAAGTCATCTCTCTTAGGTGTAATTTTCTTTCAAAGTATTTTTACAGTTCATCGTCATATTGACAATTGCGTTCCCTTTGCAGTGCAATTTATGTCATTATGAAAACAGCCGTGGCACATGACAAAAGCTATAGGTGTCAAAAGCAGAATTTACGTGACGCCCAAAGCAAAAAAAAAATAAATAAATAAAAAAATAATATATATATATATATATATATATATATATATATATATATATATATATATATATATATATATATATATATATATATATATATATATATATCATACGTTAATGGTTTTAATTTATAGGTCATTTATTAAGAAATATATCTGTACTGTATATGACATGGGCCTGCTGTTTAGAACATTTCTGCAGTGGTTTGAATATCAAAGCCAAGTGATTTTATATGGAATATTCTCAATTATATTTGTAAAGGAAACATATATAGGTTCTATATGTGTCGTTTACATATATTTCAATTAATATGGAAAACGAGTGTATGTTTTTATCCAAATATAGAATTGTTTTAATAATGCGTGTGCATGTAAAACAATATAATTGCACAAACAGGGTTTTTCTTTAAAGAAGCTGTTACTCCACCCCATTTAGAACGTCATTATGGATGTTTTACGTTAAAACTAACGTGGTTCAAACGATGGATCTGTGACAAAGCAACTACAATTCTGGGAAACACTCTTCACTACATTGTTCTTTTTTCAAATGATGCATCGTATTATGATAGTTCAGCCGCAAGTTATGTCGTTGTTTGGGAAATGCACCCCTGATGAATCAGATCCACACAGAAATACCATTACAACGCACAAAGAGAGAAAGACACAAACACAGTAAACAACTCGCAGAAATTATGACGGGATGCCCTACAAAGGGGTAAACACGTAGCTGTACAGATGTCCGTTATAGCTAATTTACTGTACAAATACCTGATTTAACGTCCACAAACTGGGACTGCTGTTGTGTGATTGAAGCGTCCTCGTTTATAGTTGTGTAAACTATTCAGCTTTAATGATTTAATCACTTATGAATTATGTAACTCAAAGTATAGTTCAAAAAACTATAAAAATGTACCACTTACTGTATGTATAGGCATGGTAATAAGTGCCTGTCAGTCAATATTGGTATAATATTGGCTACATCACAGTGCGGTGGGCCTGAAAATCATTAAGATTTGAATTCTTTTTTAAAGTCAGGAAATTTTAAAAAGAGGCTTTTTAAAGGATTTATATCCCTATATACAGTGCTCAGCATATATAAGTACACCCCTCATAAATCTATAATTCATATTTTTAATAGTAAGCTATACAATATTATATTTGTGCCTATACATTAGATTAGTCAGTACTGAAGCCAAATCTGGAGCTTAATCTAACAAAATAACTTACGATAACGGTCCAAAAACTAGTACAGCCAAATTTATATGTTATAGAAAAATATTAAATACAAATTTAAAAAAGAGGAAAAATCAAGAGAAGCAAAAAAAAAAAAAAAAAAAAAAAAATGTAGTTAAAATTTTGCAGGTTGTAATTTAATTTTTCAATATTTAGCTTGAATTTAATTGTATTATCTTTCAATTTCTAAATATGTTTGGTGACTAAAATATTATTTTATTTAATATATCTGTTTAATAAATCAGTTTTGTTTAAATGCACCAAAATACATGCCTATATTCATCGAGAAATTAATAAAATATTCATTTTCAAAATGAGGTGTGCTCAATTATGCTGAGTACTGTACTATAACTATACCAACACACATTTTTATACAAACAGCTTCCAAAAGTTGATTTTACATGATAGGTGGCCTTTAAAGCATACCTATTTTGTCATAAATGTTCATTGATATAATATGTGCAAATAGTTCAAATAGTACAATGCATATTCAGTGCAATTAAGCACTTATTTTTTTTTCTTTTTGTATAAAATATGTTTACATTTCTTACAGAATGCATAGTCCGGAGCCGTTTTCTATTCCCAACCCTCAACATTTCACATTATCAACAGCTGAAAAGTCTAGGATACCCTTTGATACGTATAATTTAAATAAAATTCAAAAAGGTGAGAAGATGAATCAGACAGAATTTGCATAAGGACAAATGTCTGGAGCTGTAGAAAGCTCTACTCCCTCGGTTTGAGCCTAAATTCAGAATTGTGGTCTGTAATAAGCTCAATGTTAATCCTACACATTGCCCACACATTTTCTTTGAAGGAGGGCCTTTCCTGTCCAGTACAAGAGATTTGCATTGTTTACAATTAATTAGCAGGAACAGAAACCATGACCAATCCGTTTATTCCAAAATGGCTGCTGCCTAATGCACTAGCCTTTTACATTGCTTCATATTTCAAAACTGCTTTAGAATTAGAAATGTCCTTAATTGAACATTGATTATGCTTCTGGATGGTTATTTTTTTTCCTGTCACCAAATAAATGCCCCAGTCAGCAGCTCTAATAGGCAATGCTCATGCCGTAAGATTTATTATAACTGCATGTTGGTTTTTGTATGGCATACAGTAGGAAAACAACTTAAGAAAAATTAAACAATTGAGTAATAGTTTTCACAATACTTTACCAGTTGATTGGTTATGTTGAGAAGAATTGTAAACATTTTTGTAATACAAATTATACATACACGAAGAATTAAGGCAGTTCTGAAGGCAAAAGGGGGTCCAACCCGGTACTAATAAGGTACCTAATAAAGTGGCCAGTGAGTGTGCAATTGTTTATTACACAAAATAGTAGTATTTTCTGAATTATGGAGTGATAAAAAACATTTGACTCTAATACTTGCATTTTTAAATATAATATTTTAGAAGATTTACTACAATATATATTATACAATATGTATAGTTTGTATTACAAAAAAAAGTTTACAATTCTGTTGTGAAATTGTGAAAACTATTACTCAATTGTTTAATATTTGTTAAGCTGTTTTCCTACAGTATGCTATACAAAAACCAACATGCACATCCCAAAGGTGCTCTATTGGATTGAGCTCTGATGACTGTGGAGGCCATTTAAGTACAGTGAACTCATTGTCAGGTTCAAGAAACTAGTCTGAGATGATTTGCGCTTTAATCATCAGATTCTACCCATCTTCTGATGACTATATCCAGCGCGTTATCTTGCTGGAAGTAGTCATCAGAAGATGAGTACACTGTGGTCATAAAGGGATAGACATAGTCAGCAATAATACTCAGGTAGGCTGTGGCATTGCACAATGCTCAATTGGTACTAATGAGCTCAAAGTGTGCCAAGAAAATATCTCCCACACTATTACACCACCACCACCAGCCTGAACCATTGATACAAAGCAGGATGGATCCATGCTTTCATGTTGTTGACCACCAAATTCTGACCCTACCAATCAAATTTCGCAGCAGAAATCGAGACTCATCAAACTAGGCAACATTTTTTCAATCTTCTATTGTCCAATTTGGGTGAGACTGTGTGAATTGTAGCCTCAGTTTCCTGTTCTCAGCTGACAGAAGTGGCACCCGGTGTGGTCTTCTGCTGCTATAGCCCATTCGCCTCTAGGTTCAACGTGTTGTGCGTTCAGAGATGCTCTTCTGCATACCTCAGTTGTAACGAGTGGTTATTTGAGTTACTATTGCCTTTCTATCAGCTCGAACCAGTCTGGCCATTCTCCTCTGGCATCTGGCATCCACAGAACTGCCGCTGACTGGATATTTTCTTATTTTTTGGCAATTTTCTGTAAACCCTTAAGATGGTTGTGTGTGAAAATCCAAGTAGATCAGCAGTTTCTAAAATACTCAGACCAGCCCGTCTGGCACCAACAACCATGCCACGTTTAAAGTCACTTAAATCACCTTTCTTCCCCATTGTGATGCTCAGTTTGCAGTGCAGCAGATCATCTTGAACATGTCTACATGCCTAAATGCATTGAGTTGCTGCCATGTGATTGGCTGATTAGAAATTTGTGTTAACGAGCAGTTGGACAGGTGCACCTAATAAAATGGCCAGTGAGTGAATATAATTAGATACTCTTTTCAGTGTTGTTGCTACTTGTATACTTTTTGTTGTTTTTTACAATGTGTGTTTGTTAAGAAACTGATTTGATTATATGATTATATATTGTATATTTATTAGTATATGTTTTTGCCATGAATATAGCCAATGCTGCTGATATGGCATTAAAACCTAAATAAATAAATAAATAAATATATAAATAAATAAAAAAATAAAGTATATAATTAGGCAAATTATGTATGAACAAACTACTCTGCAAAAAAAAAAAAAGAATAAAAATATGAATGAAACTGAAGTTTGGTGTATGTAAATTCTACTAAGATTAAGATTTTTACCTCATTGCAGGAGAAAAAATAATTGAAAAAATTAGCTTTAAAAAATGCATTTAAAATAGACAAAATCAACAGACACAAATTAATAAAGTGTCACAAAAAACACTTAAAAATGTAAAAAAAGAGAAAGAAACACTTTATGAAGTAAAGAAAAAAGACAAAAAAGTCCAAAATCTCAAAATTGGCAGGAACATGAACGTTTTTGCCTGCATTGCGCAGCCTTAAAGCTCATCTATTTTACCCCTTTTTGAAAATTTAAGATAAGTCTTATGTGTCTCCAGAATATGTCTGTTAAGTTTAGCTCAAAATACCCATCAGATTATTTATTATGCCTTTCCGAATATTGGAAATTTGAGCTGTTATGACATTGTAGCAGTTTTTGTTGCCTGTGCCTTAAATGTAAATAAGCTGATTCTCTTCGCACACTGCTCCCACGTGTGTGTCAGAGGCAGAGCCATTGAGATTGCGCACTATTGCTGTGAAGTGTGTAGCCTTCACGTAGATAAACAGCACAGTGACAGACAAGAATGAAGCAGATCTCCCTTACTACAGTAAGAAATTTCCCAACAATTACTATATATTTTTGTTGTGCAGTTAATTCAAGCGTTTCTGCAACGATTTACGAGTTACAGACAATGTTGTTACAAAGTTTGTGCGCTCACACACACACACACAGCTTTGCACTGTTTTTGCTCAGCAAATGTGACAGGATACACTTTAATATACACTGCTGTATGGATATCTGTTATGTTAATATACAAATTATGCCTGATTTAAGTCCACGAACCAGGATTGAAGCGTCTTCTTTTATAATTGTACTGACACTATGCGGATGTGGGGATGAACTATGTATCGTCTTTATTACAAACATACACTGATTTAAAATCATTTTAAATTTGTAAAACTCATTCTTGGGGTGCAGATGATCACAGAGAGCTGAACAGATCTTTTAGTCCCAGTTGCTTGACGCAGGTCCTGTGATGTGGATATGATTATATACGTTACTATGGAGAAATGGTAGTAAGCAGCTGTCAATCAATTCGGTGGCCGGGGAATCCCCACTCCTATGTCACATTGCGGTGGGCCTTAAAATAGGAGGGATTTGGATCCTGTTTTTAATGTCAGAAATGTAAAAAAAGAGAAATTTATCGTGTTTCTATCACTCCAATATGACTGTGTATCACTATACCTACACACAGTTCTGTCCAAACAGCTTCCAAACGATGATTTTCATCATAGGTGCTCTTTAAATACACTAGCAAATTAAAAGACCCAACTACAGACTTCAGTTACGATGACTTTTATTCTGAAAGTGATTTTCATAAGTTGTGCCTATTTTTGGTTGACCCTGATACAGTTGGCATTGAGGTGGGCTTTTCCTTCAGGCAAGGGAGTAGGACACTACCCAGGAGTAACCATGGTGATGTGCCAGTAGAACAATGGTCATGTTCTCGTGCGGCATGCAGCTTTCTTCTTTTAGCACAGCAAAACCACCTACTTCTACCTCTGTGCATCAGCTTATGCCTGACATGCTTTTTACTGTATGGGTGAACAGATTCAGCATGTAAGATAACAGGGTAAATCGCACAGAAAGTGTCAAAAACACACCTGGGTCATTTTTCATCCTAAATGAGAAGCTATATTCTCTCAAAATAAATATTGAATTACATAAATTAAGGATTGCAGCATTGTGACATGAGCATTGTGACATGATATAGTCATATATTACATTTTCAATTCTGTAATTAATATATATATATATATATATATATATATATATATATATATATATATATATATATATATATATATATATATATATATATATATATATATATATATACTGTGTGTGTATAAATGAATATATATGCACACACACAAAAAATTATATTAATTGTCCAGCATTTGTATGTATGTATTTTTTTTGTAAACAAAATATGACATGGATGCCCTAAAAGAAAGAACAAACAAACAAATAAAGACACACAATTTCCAAACTGTAAATTTTTGACAATGAAAATTCACGTATTCCATGCATTTACCATATTAAAATGTTCCAATATCTTGTTTCCCATATCCAAATTATATGTTTAATATGTCTGACGTGTGTGATTGTAACATCATTACTATTTGGCTACATGTCTTTACATGTGTTGAGATTTTTCTGAAAGGTTTTTTTAGATTCCAACATTGTATGAAGCTGTCCTTTCCTCCTTTCCTGTTCTGGTTATTTCTGCCATCTACATAGTAATCAATGAGAGCTGCTCAATCAGCTATTCTGTGTGCACTAGTTATAGCTAATACAGCAAAATGTTATCATAATCTTGCATAGAAGCTATGTAGTTATTGTTATCTCATTAATGGATAAACTTCAATTATAATTTAGCACAAATAATCAACTTTGAAGGGAAAGCTTGCAGAGGCAATATGGCAGAAGCACAGAATCTGACCATTAGAGCACATGAAAACAAAAACAGTGTCGTGTAAGCTGTGAAATCCACATTATTATGCAGTTCCGGGTCACTGATCTCTGGTTAATCATATCTTAAAGCTGTTCAGAAACAGCATGTTACCATCTGGCTGAACAAAGAATCTCTCTAAATGCTAAGGTTTTGATTTCTTGAAATATTAATGTGTCACTAGTCTTGCTGAAAAGATTAGCATAGAGAAACACAAGTATGCATGCTTAATAAACAACCACAACATGTTTGTTTGTTTTTTAAATCTGGAATTTTGAAAATCTTTGGAATTTTTCATTTTAAATATGATCACAGAAATAATTTAATTTATTTCATGTTTTGTTTAGCGCTTTTTATGCTACTTATCATTTCAAAGCAGCTTTATTCATTTATTCATTACTTTTCCTTTGGCTTAGTCCCTTATTTATTAGGGGTCGCCACAGCGGAATGAACCGCCAACTATTCCAGCATATGTTTTACGCAGCGGATGCCCATCCAGTCGCAACCCAGTACTGGGAGACACCCATTCACATTTACCCACACTCATACACTACGGACAATTTTGTTTACTCAATTCACTTTAAGCGCATGTCTTTGGACTTGTGGGGAAAACCGGGGGACCTGAAGGAAACCCACACGAACACGGGGAGAACATTCAAACTTCACACAGAAATGACAACTGGCCCAGCTGGGACTCAAAACTGCAACCTTCTTGCTATGAGGCGACAGTGCTAACCACTATTCATGGGAAGTTCGAATCATTTTACTTATTCGGACCTTTGAGTCTCGTTCATTGAGATTCGAACGAATCTTTTTTCAGGTCATCTAATCTAAATTTCTAGAGCGCACTTAATTGACCCTTCACTTAGCCCCGCCCTCCTTAGTTACTGTTGCTACGTCTGTCAAGCTTTCGTGCCTGGCACATCTATTACAATGTGTATGCGCTGGTGTCAGACATTCCCAAAGAAATAATTAGTCATTTTTGGCGAACAGGTGAGATATCCGAGAAAGCCAGACAAAAGCGAACTGCAGTATGCATTATAGGGGTATACATAATAGGCAACCGATTAGAAAATAATTCAACCAAAATTGAAGCTATAGGTTAGCCTAGCCGCCTCAAGCTGCGGGTAACAATGAAGTATATTGATCACAAGTGAATAGTTTGTGATCGCATCTCTGTTTTGTTCTGTTGATATGTAATTTCAAATATTCGTAGCTTGAAACAGATAGAAATATGACTGCTATTAGTATGACTACTATGGCGAAGGCCTAAATGGAGCAATGCTCATAATATCGAGTGAAAAAAAAAAGAAAAAGACAGCTGAGAAACATAACCTGCTTTGTATTTTTGTAGGAAACACAGTTTAGATTGTTTTAGGGTAACGTAAGAAGTGTGTGAGTTATTTCCGTCGGTCTATCACTGAATGTGTCAGAAATATCAAAACAAAACCAACTTAACTCCACTCCTTTAGCGCCCCTCACAGAGCTTGATCCACACTGGCATTTCTCCCCTTGGGTTTTAGGTTTTGAAAAGAGAAAAAATTCCTCCATCTCGTTCAAACTTTTAGAATGCTGGGTGTCAGATTTGCACAATACATATGCACAACGCTTTGGCTTGTTTCCCTCGCTCAAAAGCTTGAGAGAGCCCCTGCGCGTAGCTACGGTTGCTAAGCCACGATTGGTGCATGGCGGTTTTTGGGTGTGGCTTAGCGAAGGGTCAATTATGACCTTTGGTCGACCAAGGGGCTGTACAGTGGCAGTAGCAGAGAAAAGCAGCAAATACATTACAATAAAAACAACGATATAAAATAATAGTAACAACAGTAAAAATTTCTAAGTAAGAATCAATTTAATATAGCCTGAAACCGCCCTTAGGGAATATTAAATGCACTCGAAAAAAGATGAGTCTTTAGCACTGATTTAAAAATAGAAGTTAAAAAAAGAAAAATTGAAAAAAAATATGAAAAACAGAGCAGGTGCTATTCTGATTTTTTATGGTGACTTATTCCATAGTTTCGGACCCACAACTGCAAAGGCTCTATCGCCCTAGCATTTGAGATGAGATCGAGGTATTTGCAATAAATGGCAGTCGGAATTTGATCTAAGCGATCGAGTTTGGGCCTTAATAGCGATCAGATCAGAAAGATACGGTGGCGTTGGGTTATACAAAGTTTTACAAACAAAGAGTAAAATTTATATTCTATTCGGAAATGAACCGCCAACCAATGTAGTGATCACAATATTGGTGTGATATGGTCATATTTGTGGCTACTCGTGAGAAAACGGGCAGCCACAATTTGGACAATTTGTCTACTGGAACAATTTAATTTCTAGAAATAGAAGATGAGGGTAGACCAATATATGAAGAATTACAATAATCTAATATGGAAATAAAGGCATGGATAGCCGTTTCAAAACCCTTTCTGCTTAGGAAGGGTTTCACTTTGGCTAGGCGTTGTAGATGATAGAAACTTGAACTTACTATTCATTTTGTTCAATTTGCCAAAATAACATTAAAATGTCACGAGATGCTTTCAAACACATCTATAACTAGCCCAAACATTGATCACACTACAAACAAATCATAACTAGAATGTTACTATACAATGCAATGCTACTAAGAAAGAGATAATAGTCCTTCATTGTTTACCTAGTGTTTTATCTACGATTAGCTCTGCTCACCTTTTCTGGCATGTCTTCAAATTTGAGTCGTTGGTTCTTCTGACACTAGCTACGTTTCCATCCACCTATTTTTGTGCGCATTTTGGATATGCTCCAAAGTATACCCTGGATTTTACAACAAACAAGCATATATATATATATATTCACACAACATCTAACGTTACTGTGAAGTCAATAAAACACACTTGTATGAGATTCGGGCAACGCAGTGGCGCAGTAGGTAGTGCTGTTGCCTCACAGCAAGAACGTCGCTGAGTCGCAGGTTCGAACCTCGGCTAGGCTGGGTCAGTTGGCGTTTCTGTGTGGAGTTTGCATGTTCTCCCTGCGTTCATGTGGGTTTCCTCCGGGTGCTCCGGTTTCCCCCACAGTCCAAAGACATGCAGTACAGGTGAATTGGGTAAGCTAAATTGTCCGTAGTGTATGAGTGTGTGGATGTTCCCAGAGATGGGTTGCGGCTGGAAGGGCATCCGCTGCGTAAAATCGTGCTGGATAAGTTGGCGGTTCATTCCGCTGTGGCGACCCCGCAAAGGACAAAGCCGACAAGAAAATGAATGAATGAATGTATGAGATTCAGTTGCATGCAACACACATTTTTCCACATTTGGGAAGGATCTACTGCCCACTCATGGTGCAATAAAAATAGTAAAGCTATGAAGAGGGGAAAAGTGCATACATTACCACAATTGTACTGTAAAATCTCTGCTCTGTGTACAGGAACAGCATGATGCTAAACCCTTTTTGTGTCAGCCTGGATGTGCTAATCTATTTTATGTCGATGGTGAAATACATCTTTGTCTTAACACAGGTAGATGTTGCAGTGCAGACCCAGACATTAAAAAGAAAATGGAAGCTAAAATTGGATATGACTGAAAAGGTAATGCACTAAAGACCTACAGCATTCTCAGCTTTATTTATACTTAGGATTATATCTCCACAGGTTTGCATGAGATGATTTTTCTCTTTCACCAGGCTGATAAATATATCAAGCAGATGGAAGCAAATGTAATCAGCAGCAGACCCTTTTGAGTGACCCGTGCAAAACCTGCGCTTTATTCTTCCCAATCTCATTAGCCACTGATGCAGGCGCTGTTGTTCCCTCTACTGTGCTAGAGACATAATAAATGCTTATGGGACCTTATAATGATTCTCTTCTGGCCAAGAGTGTTTGTGCATCTGTTTATGTGGGTCTGGCCAAAACAAAGAAATCAAGTCACCAGTGATGAGAAATCCAAATAATGGAAGAGAATCTCATTGATCAATATTACATGATGGAAGAGACAATCACTGAGCCCTAAAGCATGCATTTACAAATGCATTTCTAAAATTAGTATTTATGGTAGATGCTAAATGAGCGGAACATTTTTAGCACTGCCAGATGAAAATAGGATTTATTATTTCATGTAAAAGTCTCAATATAATTTTTAATATTGTTTACTAATACTACTATTCTTAGTATTTACTGAGAAATACCCTATATTAAAATGATTTTTTACAGTTATACTGTAGAAAAAAACGGTAACGCTTTCTTTTACAACCCGCAAAGTACCGTGTAAGTACAGTGAAATAACGGTGTACTTTTCTGTATGTATAGTATAAGTATAATGAACTTATGTGTAGGTATAAGGGAATAAACTGTAATGCTTGTGTAATAAGGGGGCAACAACCAGATATTCAACACGAAAAGTATTGTGTAAGTATATTGAATTTGCGAAGTACTTTTCTATAAATTGCAAAGGAACAAACCATAATGTTTGGGTAATAAGGGGGTAACGATAAGATATTCAACACACAAAGTACCACGTAAGTACTGTATATTGAATTTACGATGTACTTTTCTTTAAGTATTGTATACATGTAAAGAATGATGCAAGGGTGGTGACAATCTAATGTAACCTGCAAACACCTGCGTAAGTACATTAATAATAGTACCCTTATTCTTGGATTTTATATGGGGTGTTTAATAAATAAAAGGTTTACAAACTGTGAAATTATGAAACCTTATTGTATACTGTATGTGTTTTAAATCTGCAATTTAATATAAAAATATACTAATTATAAAATATAAATATAAAAATATATTATAGACACTCGTCGATCTCACCACCGCCAGCAATGTCTCAACATCACCATCAACAAATAACTTTGCATGACATAGGCCTACCGTCAGGGTTCAATGCGGATTAAAACAGGCTAGCATCTTTACTGCTGTTTGCAGGAGGAGGGGGAAGGGGGGTTCTTACTGTTCAAATATACTCTTGTGCATTGAAGTCCAGCTTCTTTCCTCCTTCTTCCCTGTAGTTAAAGGGTAAATACAGTGTTTGTTCCCTCCTTGTTCCCTGTAGTTAAAGGGTAAATACAGTGTTTGTTCCCTCCTTGTTCCCTGTAGTTAAAGAGTAAATACAGTATTTGTTACCCCCTTGTTCCATGTAGTTAAAGGGTAAATACCACATTTGCGGGTTGTAAATTAAAGTGAAGCATTACAGTTTGTTCCCTTATACCTACACATACGTTAATTATACTTATACTATACGTACAGAAAAGTACACCGTTATTTCACTGTACTTACGCTGTACTTATCATTGGGATGGGAATCTATAGGCATCTGATCAGATTCTGAGTTTTTCCAGCCTGATCTCACGAGAAAACTAAAAAGTATTTTACGTGTTGTCAGTTTAGTGGCTAATTCGTAGTCAGTCATACAAAAATGTACAATTTTAAAAAGGAGGCGTGGCCCCCAACCCCACCTCTAAACCCAACCGTCATTGATGGATGAGTAAATTGTACGAAATTGCACGAATTAGATTGTATGAATTAATATGATTTAGCCACTTAATCAAAAGGTTACGAATTGCTATGAGATCGCGGTTTTTCAGAAATATTTTTGATTTAAGTTTTTTATTAAGTCTATCAATTTCCATTATCAAATTAATTTATCAATTAAAAAACATATAAACAGACCACACACTGAGCGTAACGGTTTGTTTCATTTCTTCATTGAAATGTACCAAAATACTGCAGCAAACCGTAACTGATTTCACCTGATTTCACCAAGTAGGACATGTTCCTGGATTAACATCTAATGTAATGTGTGTATTTACAGTATATAGCGCGTTTACTGTGTATGGCCATACACCCAAAGTGCTTCACAATCATGAGGGGGTTCTTTCCACACCACTACCAGTGTGCAGCATCCACTTGGTTGATGTGATGGCAGCCACAGCACAACGGCACCAGTGCGCTCACCACACACCAGCTATAGGAGGAGTGGAGAGACAGTGATCCAGCCAATTTAGTGGATGGGTAGGGCCAATGGAGGGAATTTGACCAGGACACTGGGGTTACACCTCTACTCTTTACGAGAAGTGCCATGGGACTTTTAATGACCATCCAAAAGATCATCCAAAAGACAGCACCCACTGACAGTCTAGTGTTCCCTTCACTTTTACTGGGGCATTAGGACCCACATAAACCACAGGTTGAGTGCCCCATGCTGGCCTCATTAACACCACTTCCAACAACACCCTAGTTTTTCCCTTGTGGTCTCCCATCCAGGCTCAGCCCTGCTTAGCTTCAGTGAGTAACCGGTCTTGGGCTGGAGGGTGATATGGCTGTGATCTATGTTGATCCTGGATCAATATTCCAATCAGCCAATCAGAATCAAGGGATACGTTTACCATTTATGTTAGGTTTAGGCTTACGGTTAGGTTTATGCACTTTACATGATTGTTATCCAACTAATATTCTCCTCTGATTTTGGGAATAATTTACAGTTATGATTGGGTTTCAATCCTTTTGATGACATTTTCGAACAAAATTTATGTTCCAGGATCAAAACAAATGTTAATCCAGGATCGCAAAATCACGACGCGCTAACTAACCACTTTGTTGGCACCCTTTTCTAAGGGTACATAACACAACATTACAGTCCCAATAGCGTGGAGCTAGCCAATGCCATTGTAAGCATTTAAACTTCTGCGTTCTGTCTGTGGGGCCTTGGCAGTAATGCTTTCGAAATGATGATAACCTAACATAATTCAACTTCAAAACATATTAAGCAAACATATATAAAAGGTGCAGCCCAAATCACATACATATGCACTATTCTACACAATTTTGTAGTATAAATAATGTAAGTACATTCACACTGAGAACTTTAAAATTAATAAGTGCACTTTAAATACCAGGATGATGCACTCATTCAGCCATTAAATTAAAGTGTGGAATGTTGGACACTTCACGCACTTAACGGCCACTGCTTTGCTCAATGATGTTGAATTACTTTATTTATTTTGAATTGTAAAAGCAGTATTCTCCTACGAGAGTGATTATACCACCTATATATATACTGTATTTTCGCTAAATTTTCCGTAGAATTTCCGCTTAGTAAAAAAACATTAGTGTTCCATTTGGGACAACTCTACATTCATATATGCTGTTGAGTGTGTAGGTGCATAAGTACATAGGGAATAAGAGCATAATGTATAGTGTGCCATTTGGGACGCAGCTAAAGTTCTGTCTTGAAATTCTATTGGCTGATAAATTCATGTATACCTGCAGTGCATATTCAGATACCCTCCTCCACCCCAGCTCCACCTTTGTATAGATCTGCTACGAGGGTTACATGTATGTTGCAACAGCAGTCTGTTTTATTCTTAAATTGCATTTCTATGAAAAAGTCTCAGTACAAGCTTTTCCTTAATAATCAAAGCAGCAGCATAGCAGATAAAGCATTCTCCAGCCTCCGGCGCCTAGACTGCAGCTCTGCACAAGACGTTTGGCCATAGGAGAAATGGTCATGCCCAACTGAGCCTGGTTTCTCTTGAGGTTTTTTAAATTCTTCACTTTTCCCAATTGGTGAAGTTTTTTCTCACTGCTGTCGCCACTGGCTTGCATGGTTCAGATCTGTAGAGCTGCGCATCGATGGATTTGCTCTTCAGTGTTTGAACTCTCAGTAGTGATTATTATACCACACTGAACTGAGCTAAACTGAACTTAAACACTGAAAACTGGACTGACACTGTTTCAATTTACTATAATCTTCTATGTGAAGCTGCTTTGACACAATCTACATTGTAAAAGCGCTATAGAAATAAAGTTTCCAAAAACATAAACATTACCATATACATTTTCATAAAATCTCCAAGTATCCTTCATTGGCCAGGTTTGAATTTCCTAAATTGTCTTCTTCATTTGTTTCCCAAATTCCCTTCGTTTCCTTCTCCAAGACTTCTCCATCAGCCAACCCAAGTCCCAGCTAGCTCTGAGTGTCCAGTATCACCTCTATCGTCTAGCTCTGAATTTCCCAAAGCAAATCCATGTCCTCCTCTCTTGCCTTCTCTCTAGATATAAATCAGTCCCCCATTCTAGTCTCCATTGGTCTTTGTTATTAAGCTCACCCCCAGCCAGCTCCACCTTGTAGTGTGGACTAATGTGACTTTCAGCCACCAGCTCCATTTGGGCAGGCACATCCCCTGTTTCTGCATCCAGCTTCCAAGACCCAGACTTCACCTTGGCAAATTTGATTCATTGGCTCTACCTTGGTCAGTAGTTCACCATCCTCCAATTTATGACTACACTCCTCTGGCTGCATCTTGTCCCTCGTCCCTCTGGATCCCTTGGGCTACTCCGTCCCCTTCGCTCTACTTATATCCTCAGTCACTCTGGCTCCACATTGTAAGATCATTATGAGTTACTGATCTCCAGCTTTCCTCATGTAGCTAAAATGTGTGAAGCATGGACATTCTGGTTTATTCTCTTTCCTAAGGAACTCTCAAAATAGATTCTATGGAGTTAAATCATGAAGATTTTGAATTTGGAAATATTTAGGAGAAAGCTATTTTCAGCTTTCCCCATGCCCCAAACTGACCTCGAATTCTCCTCTTTCCTTCATCTCGTCTACCAAATCTCAAATGACTGTAAACTGGCCATTTATACTGTTGAAAATGATGGATTTCAGGAAATGCTTTAATCCAAAATACCAGTTTTAAAGCTGAAATTTGTACACAGATTCCCCACATCTACAATGTCACCAGATACTTCTTAATCCAGCATTTTGTAGAGAAAACATTTTAAAACTGCTCAACAGATCATTAACAAGAAAAACTGCAAGCACTTTCATGTCTATTAGTATTCAGTACTGTACATTACTCAATTGTGAGAATTGCAGTAATGGTCTTTTGTCTACTGTGGTCTCAACACATCACTCTGCTGAAAGTTTGAATGAGGAATGGAAGTTAGACACTGTAACAGATAATGCATCAAATAACAACAAAGACTTTGAGAACTACACCTGGATTCCTTATCTTGGGCACAAGATATTTGGACACAATTGATTTAAACAGGTTGCCTACAGTGCTGTCAGTGCTTTGAAAAACTACTTCTGCCTCCACAAGATCACCAAGGGCTCTATTTTAATTGAAAAAAGCATTAAACTTTTGCTATTTTAATGATGGAAAAATATGCTTTGCGTCCCGTCACTGTCACGGTTGTGGATCTATCTGTTCTTCTTGTATGTGTGTGTGTGTGTGTGGGAAGTGGGTGTGTTTGTTTGGGTATATCTTCACCTCGTGGTGTGTGTGTGTTTACATTCATCAGCTGGGTTATCACGTGCCTTGTTACCACTCATCTCACTCAGCTGTTTTCATTCAACCACAGCTGTTGCGCATTACCGCGCGCCTTTATATGTTTCAGTGTTTGTAGATAGCGTTTGTCAGTCCGTTGTTTGTTCACCTCTGTGTCTGCTTCCTGTTAGGCACTCTCGCTAAATCCGCTGGTGGTGAATCGTCATAAGTCTGTTATATTTGGACCTTATGCACGTCTCCGTTTCATTGATGTTGTTGCAACTGCCTGCACTGATGACAACCATATCAGTGAGAAACTTCACCCCGGATCTGCTGCTCTGATGAACTATTACCGCTGGTAAGCGTGTCTATTTCCTTGAGAGTTGCTCCATAGCACCAACCTCCCCTCTCCCTCGATATCTGGTAGATATCAGTGAGAGACTTCACTCCGGATCTGTTTCTCGGATGAACTATTACTGCTGGTAAGCGTGTCGATTTCCTTGAAAGTTGCTCCATAGCACTATCTCCCCTTCCCTCGATATCTGGTAAGATATCAGTGAGAGACTTCACTTTGGATCTGTTTCTCGGATGAACTATTACCGCTGTTTAGCGTGTTGGATTCCTTGTGAGGAGCACCCTTGCTCTACACAATTCCTCTATATCTGGTGAGATCAATACCAGTGGTGACTCTTGTTATCTCTATTAATAAATCATCCTGCATTCACTTGCATTTGGGTCTCCTGTGTATATTTGTGACACATAGTCACATAGTCTAACAGGGTTGTGCTTATTCTCTTAATGAGTTATGGGTGTGTTTTAAGCATAACATGCATTAAACCAACCAGAGTCTCATCTCCCATTTCCTTTAAGAGTCAGCTGTGTAACTTTGTACTTTGTAAGTGGAAAAACTGAATGCTTCACTAGCGAGAAAACAGTTAAACAGACCATCTGCAGCGCGAGGATAAAGAACGAACCTCCTCCATTTGGCCTCTTTACTTTCTCTTTACTTTACTTTTACTCTTTACTTTACTCCTTTAAACAACGTGGTGCAAAATGTGAAAATTAGAGTTGCACTGGTCTAAAAATAGCAACAAATCACGCCAAACAAGCAGGTGTATAATAGGGCCCCAAAACTTTTACAACAGCTGACCAAAAAAGCAAAAAAAAAAAACCAACAACAACAGGAGAGATCTGTCCTGTCCAGACCACAAACTCATTCATGATGAACGTTGCTTGAAGCAGCAGCAAGCTGTTTGTGCTGTGCTAGCTGAAGATGGGAAAAAGGTATATGATGACAAAAGACTCTACAGTTAGACAGTAGACTTTAGTAGGACATTACAGTTTTTGGAACTGTTCAAGCAGCTCTTCAGCTTCTCAGTCCCTTCACAGATGCACTTAGTAAAGTCTTGCCATTACTCTGGAATATATTTGAGTACTTCAGTTACAGTATGAACAAAGTGACTTTGCATTAGCCCAGGAGATGAAGAAAAAGATAAATGAGTACGTCCAGCATTGCAGGCGTGAATGGGACTCGCGAGACAAATTTACGATCTCAAAAAGCGTACACAGCGGCCTCTGGTGGATTTACGCAAGAAGAGCAGGGGCAAATAGCACTCACAAGAGAAATTTGAGATCTGAAAAAGCGTACACAGCGGTCTCTGGTGAAGTCGCGAAAACAAAAACTGCAAAAAAACGTACCTCCTGGGATGTTTTTGGGGCTCTCCAGAAATGTATATAGTGGTACATTTTCAGAATGAGGCTGGGTTGACAATATTACTGGTTCTGAGCCGTTCAGCAAGGTCTGGCATCACTGCATATTTCTCATCTTTCCCAGTAACACAAATATAGAAGTGCTAAATACAAATGTGGCATCAACAATTCATTGCTTTTAATGTTAATAATGTTGCGAACCTATGTCAGCATCAAAACAAAGCAAATCCAATATATTAATGCAACTTGCCGTAATTTGTATAAAACAACATGTTCACGCAGCATGCGGAAATTTGAATAGACAGAGGTTAGATATGATAATGTGTTTACATTATGTTCTGCTGCTGTTTCAAATATGGCACTCAAAGCAGTTTCTGTTTGACTTGTTGGTTATGGTAACCTCTGCCACAGAGTTTTTATTTCTATCCCAGCAATGTTTTGGTGCTACTTTACAACCCCTTTACCTGGTTCATAGCCAGTGCTTTGGGTATCAAAAGACAAAGAACTGATCTGGAACTAGGACTTGGCTCCAAACCAACAATCTAAATGCCTTTGGTTGAAAAGAGGTATTACTGTGCGTTCACACCGAAAGCGGTGAGAGCGTCAATGTAGCCAGAAGTCATTCATTTTCAATGGGAGCTGGTGTGGGTGTCGAAGAGAGTTGAAATCAAGTCAACTTTATGGTAATGAGCTGTGATGCGATTCAGCGGCAACCAATTGGAATGTTGAAGTCCACCACTTGAGAGGAGTCCAGAGAACACTATTGCGGTCACCAGACTTCCAGTTATTTGCAATGTTTTCTTACAGGGAAATACATAAAAAAAGTTACTAGCGAGTTATTGATGTGCAATATTGCTATCTATCTATCTATCTATCTATCTATCTATCTATCTATCTATCTATCTATCTATCTATCTATCTATCTATCTATCTATCTATCTATCCATCCATCCATCCATCCATCCATCCATCCATCCATCCATCCAAGCTGCAACGACCCTTTTAAATACGAGATCAATGTAGCAAATTTTGACGCTCTCGCCACTGGAGTTGTGAAAGCAGACAATGTTGTTGCCAGATCGGTCAAAGCGAACTTTGACGCTCTCACCGCCTTCGGCGTAAACGTGCAGTAATAGTTTTAATACGTTTTTTTTTGTTGTTGTTGTTAAATTTGGCTTCTGAGATTTTGCTGGGTTTGTTAATAAAGCACTAATTTGTTGTGGGTTTTTATAGTAGCAGTTTCAGTACATGACAGATACTGTACACAATCATTTAAGTTTGTTATTTTGCTTTATGGTAGATTTTAGGACATTTACCCTGGAATTGTTATTGCAGTCACTGCAGTTTATGAATTAATAATCATTAATCATACATGTGCCAGATTAACGCAAAGACCAGTTTGTTCCATTTTGCTTTTATATGTTTTTGAACAGGTGTCTGGGTATTCTGTTTGTTCTCCATTAGTACTGACTCAAAAAAAGGATATTTTTAGGTGCTACATTTAAGCTTGAATAGATTTAATGAAACAATATTTGTATATTAATAAATGCCCGGATTTGATCTCTGTTGATGTTGTTATTGTTTTTATTTTACTGTATTAGCATGTTTACTTGGGTCCTAGAAATCATAGTGTTGATGTTGTGAATCGGCTTTTGATGTCAGTGATGCCAATTACCAGCGTAATTGGATCATTTATTGCAAATTTAATCAGTTTTCAGCTGATGGCTGATGCCTCACCCCACAATTCAGTTTATTGTGTAAATGGTTCTTGCATGTGCATAATGCGACTAATCAGATTTAGCAGTTTCCCTGTGGAAATGATCACGTTATCTTATATGCATTTCATTACACCAAGCATATTGACTGAGTAGGGTGGGCTGAAGACATGAAGTCACAGCATAACATGTTGCATATTTTTATATGAATTAACATTGGCAAAGACTCTTCCTTGGAAGAATCACATCAATATTGCTTGTATCCTATTGTTGAAATGTCTAAGCAGGGGCAGAATGATATAAGAGTCCACTCAAATTATACTTTGAGATCCTTAAGGGAAGAGAGAATTAATCTTCTTTATAAAAATATTAATAAAAATAATTTAACCTAGTCATCTGAAACACTATCTACAAGGAGTGCAGAATTATTAGGCAAATTAGTATTTTGACCACATCATCATTTATGCATGTTGTCTTACTCCAAGCTGTATAGGCTCGAAAGCCTACTACCAATTAAGCATATTAGGTGGTGTGCATCTCTGTAATGAGAAGGGGTGTGGTCTAATGACATCAACACCCTATATCAGGTGTGCATAATTATTAGGCAACTTCCTTTCCTTTGGCAAAATGGGTCAAAAGAAGGACTTGACAGGCTCCGAAAAGTCAAAAATAGTGAGATATCTTGCAGAGGGATGCAGCACTTTAAAATTGCCAAGCTTCTGAAGCGTGATCATTGAACAATCAAGCGTTTCATTCAAAATAGTCAACAGGGTCGCAAGAAGCGTGTGGAAAAACCAAGGTGCAAAATAACTGCCCATGAACTGAGAAAAGTCAAGCGTGCAGCTGCCAAGATGCCACTTGCCACCAGTTTTGCCATATTTCAGAGCTGCAACATCACTGTAGTGCCCAAAAGCACATGGCCATGGCAAGAAAGACTGAAAGACGACCACCACTGAACAGGACACACAGGCTGAAACATCAAGACTAGGCCAAGAAATATCTCAAGACTGATTTTTCTAAGGTTTTATGGACTGATGAAATGAGAGTGAGTCTTGATGGGCCAGATGGATGGGCCCGTGGCTGGATCGGTAAAGGGCAGAGAGCTCCAGTCCGACTCAGACGCCAGCAAAGTGGATGTGAAGTACTGGTTTGGGCTGGTATCATCAAAGATGAGCTTCTGGGGCCTTTTCGGGTTGAGGATGGAGTCAAGCTCAACTCCCAGTCCTACTGCCAGTTTCTGGAAGACACCTTCTTCAAGCAGTGGTACAAGAAGAAGTCTGCATCCTTCAAGAAAAACATGATTTTCATGCAGGACAATGCTCCATCACACGCGTCCAAGTACTCCTCAGCGTGGCTGGCAAGAAAGGGTCTAAAAGAAGAAAAACTAATGACATGGCCTCCTTGTTCAGCTGATCTGAACCCATAGAGAACCTGTGGTCCATCATCAAATGTGAGATTTACAAGGAGGGAAAACAGTACACCTCTCTGAACAGTGTCTGGGAGGCTGTGGTTGCTGCTGCATGCAATGTTGATGGTGAACAGATCAAAACACTGACAGAATCCATGGATGGCAGGCTTTTGAGTGTCCTTGCAAAGTAAGGTGGCTATATTGGTCATTGATTTGTTTTTGTTTGTTTTTGAATGTCAGAAATGTATATTTGTGAATGTTGAAATGTTATATTGGTTTCACTGGTGAAAATAAATAATTGAAATGGGTATATATTTGTTTTTTGTTAAGTTGCCTAATAATTATTCACAGTATAGTCACCTGCACACACAGATATCCTCCTAAAATAGCTAAAACTAAAAACTACTTCCAAAAATATTCAGCTTTGATATTAATGAGTTTTTTTGGGTTCATTGAGAACATGGTTGTTGTTCAATAATAAAATTAATCCTCAAAAATACAACTTGCCTAATAATTCTGCACTCCCTGTATATGGATAATACTATTGATTGATTGATTGATTGATTGATTGATTGATTGATTGATTCATTCATTGATTCATTGATTCATTCATTGATTGATTGATTCATTCATTCTGGGGAGCAGTGTCAATCTACCAGTGTACCAAAGTATTATCTGGTCATTTTCATGACATTTTTTTTGTGATGACTACTTCCAGCAGCTCAAACTGGTTTCTTTAACATGTCAATGAGTTGGCTTCAAGTCACCAGATCTCAATCCAATAGATTACAGCACCACTGGGATGTGATTAATGGGAGATTAACACCATGGATGAGCATTAGTCATGGGCTAGTATACGATTCTGATGGTATGATAACCTTGGATAAAAATATCACGGTTTCACGGTATTATGATTATTAAAATATGTTCTTTTTAAATATACGTGTTAAAAAAAATTCTTTTTCCCCACTGAACACAATATATTTTATTCTAAGAAACTTTTTTTGGAACTGTAAACACGTCAGGCTAAATAAATACATGATTGACTTCTTCTGTCTTCATTAGTTTCAAAAATACAGATTTCTTGATAACTTGAAAAGGCATATTTGAAGAGCTTCTCTTTTCTGTGAATATAAATAAGCCACTCACTGTTCAGGATCTATAGCATGCTTGGATGTTGGTGTATAAAGCGATTTGTTTTTCAGATGTTTGCTGAATCTGATCAGTAGCTTTTGATATAGATGCTCCTTTTCTGCTGAAGATAATGTTGTCCTAAAAAACTAAATACAATATTCATAAAAAACCCCAACAACTTACATATAGCAGGATATATATATAATATATAACATTTAACAACTTATCTCAGGAACGGTATAACAGAATATTTTAGCGGTTTTAAAACCTTGATTTTTATAAACCGCAATAAACCTTAAAAACCGGTGATTGTCCCATGCCTAATGAGCATGTGACAAATTTACTGCAACATTGTAATGCTGTTATTTCAATATGGACCAAAATATCTGAGGAATATTCCTTGTTGAAGTGATGCCATCATGAATTAAGCCAGATCTTAGGAGAAAAGGGCTTGTGAGTATATTTCACACAGTGCAGTGCACTTCACTTAACATTTCATTTATAACATTATCAGTGATCTAAAGAGTAAATTAATTAATCATTTGATTGGATAACTTAAAAAAATAGAGATGTGACAAGATTTTGTATGACAAGATCTCGCGAGATTAAATCGTGGCGAGATTTCTCGTCGAGGTAGAAATTTGTGTCATGAGTTGTGATGTTATGATAGAGCGTGAGGGTGAATTTAGCATTGAAGATTGGAGGCAGGATTTGACTTGAACTGCAAATCAAGTGCTTTGCACACACCTGGCAACCCAGGGTAGGCTGGCCTCAGGAGTTACGCGTGTCACTCGGTTTGGGCTGGCAGTGTGACGTAACTGCTTTTTCTAGTTTCTGTTCTCCGTGACTCCAATCTGTTGTCTCGTCTCGTCGAGTAAGCATCTCCGTCACACCCCTACTAAAAAGCATTTATTCTATTTAAATATGGATTGAAAATGCTAATACTTAACTAGATGATAAACCAGCAGGAACCTTGACCTGTTCAAACTAAAAAACACGTTAAAAATGCTAATCAATTTGACGTAAATTAAGTAAGTTGATGTCAAAATTTACATCTAACATTGGCAATTAAAAAAGCAAAAAAATGATTACAAGACTGTTTAATTGATTTTTGATGTGTGTTTTTTGTCAATGTTAGATGTCAATTTGATGTCGTTTTGAAATCACCGGTAGATTAAATGCTTTGTAGGTTTACAAAATCCACTGTAAAATTGTTATTTATAATCAGCTTTTTGATGAATAAAACATTCTTATATGACAATACTTGTTGTGTTGTTATATTAATGGTCAAAAGGGCATCAATGTGTGGATGTCAAGTGGGTGAGATGTAGAGCTGGATGTTATTTATGCAAACAAATAAGGTCATGCAATTACTGCTTATTGCATGAAGTGTATAGTTTTATATGCAGTATACAGTATTTACTGTCCAGAGTTCAGTAAGTTGTAAGCTTATATTCCATTCTGAACAGTAAACATGATGTACTTTGATGTGTTTTTATTGATCTGGTCTGTTTCCTTAAAAATCCCCCCTGAGATTTGTTTGGCTATATTGATTGTAAGGGGCTCATCGTATTAGGATTCAGCGCTCATTCAAGACTCTTCTGTAGTGAGAACTCAGAGTAGAGGTTAGTGTTTACAACTGAAAGCATGGATTGTAACTTCAGATCACACAAGTCTTTTGATACTCCGCTTGTTTCTTTGTGTTTTTTTTAAAGATTTTTTTTTTTTGTAATTACATTTTGGACTAAAGAAGAAAAATCAATTTCAAGACAGGCTATGTGGAAAGGATTTAAGTCTGAAAATGTGATATACCATATGTTGGACTATTACATAAATGGTTTTTGAAAGGAGCCCTGTTTCCATCCTAGACCTGCTAAAATAACGTTTGGTATGGTGAGCATTGAGACCTTTCAGCTGGTTTGGTCAATTATAAAGTTTTAATAATTTATTACGGATGTGTATTGCATTATGTTGATCTCTGCTTTATCGACTTTTGATATTGAAAATTAAACTCTACAGCTTAACAAAGTGCCTTTTTTTTTAACATTGTAGTACAACCCCAAATCTGAAAAAAATTAAGGCAGTAGTGACTTCTAAGTTACGTTGACTTGTATTTCATTGCAGACAACACAACACACATTATTTAGTGTTTTGCTCATGATTTCTTTCTTTATTTTTTAACCTAGGGCTTGAGTGTCCACATATGTGGACAGCACATTTTAGCTCTTAAGTGGCTATTTAAAATACTTTGAAGTTTATATTTGTTTCAGACATACAGTGTCATCCTGCAACTGTTTTGCAGCATATGAATGTCCCAAACCCTATTTTAACTGTCCAAAAGGGAAACAAATTGTTTTACTCTCTGATAGTCAAAGCAAGTTCAAAAAAAAAAATTCTATGTTATATATGCATTAAAAAAATTCAGGAAAAAATGTTTTATGTAAATTCGGACCACGAGTTCACATATATGGGGACATCCTTTTTTAAAAGTACATCATATTAAAAAAATTATACTTAGATTTTTATTCTAATTAGGTTCCAATAAGCCCAACTAGAAATGAGAAATAAAAAATGCATGTAAAAAACACCTTGGCCCTAAATAAACAAATTCTCTATTGGAGACAGGACAGGCAGGCCAGTCAAGTACCTGTATACTCTTCCTCCACAGCCAGAACGTTGTAATGTTTGCAGAATGTGGTTGAAATATGCATGGGTGTCCCTGGAAAAGAAGGCAGCATATTGTGCTTCAAAATCTTCATGTACTTTTCAGCATTAATGGTGCAAAAAGTGCAAGTTACCATTGCCAAGGGCACTTGACTATGACAGGCCCTGGCTTTTGGCCTTGTTGCTGGTAACACTCTGGATGATCCTTTTCTTCTTTGGACCAGAGCACACGCCGTCCATACCGATTCATCTAACCAGAGTACACTGTGTGATAGTCCATCCCAGACGCCTCCGAGCACAGGAAGTTAATGGCGCTTCTAAACATAGTTTCACTGGCATTTGTGGATGTAAGTACATATTGTGATACTTGAGAAAGGTTGGCCAAAGCAGTCCTGAGCCCATGTGGTGATATCACTTATAAATGAACGGCAATTCTTGATGCAGTGCCACCCGAGGGATCATGGTTGTTCAGCTTAGGCTTGCGTCCTTTATGCACTGAAATTCCTCCAGATTCCTTGAATCTTTTAATTATGTTATGCACTGTTGAAAGTGAAATATCCAAATGTCATCTTATCTTTCTTTGAGGAACATTGTTGTTAAATATTTCAATAATTCCCCATCTTTGCTCCTAAAAGACCAGACCTCTCTTGAATGCCGATTTGTACCAAATCATAAGTATAATCACCTGTTGACTAGACCTTTCTTGGATGTTGCTTCTGTACCAAATCATAATTACAATCACCTGTTGACATCACCTGTTTCAAATCACATCATTATTTAACCAGTTTACCTGAACACTAGCTCTAAATTGCCCCTGCTTGGAATGTGTTGCAGGCCTGAATGACAGGAATGTCTGCAATGAAATACAAGTCAAAGTAAATTTGGAAATTACTACTTCCTTTATTATTGGTGTTTTCCATATTGTCCCAACTTTTTCTGATTTGGAAATGTAGTTTGGAATAAAATGGATATAATGAATAATGAATAAGAATTAATATATAGAAAAATAAGTCTATAAAATAACAGAAAATGTACTGGCAGTTTATTACAAGGTTTTTGCACGGTGATATACAACAGCAACCCAGACAATATATTAATTTTAAACTATTAAAAATGTTAATAAAATTCACTTTTTCAAACTTTTCAGGGTTAAAAGTTGTTGGAGGAAAGATCAAGGTCCCATAATCAGTGTTGAGTAGTAAAGGAATACATGTACTGGCGGTACGCATTTAGAATACTATTCATGAGTAACTGTATTCCGTTACAGTTACTATTTTTAAACAGGGTATTTAGAATACAGTTACTTTCCTAATACCATTGGAATACTACAGGCATGCGTGTCTGGCCCATAATAATATTACTAAATTGCTTGCCTGAAACCATGAGCAAACAGGAGCTACACTCCCGACTGCTATCGCCAGCGTTAACTCAGTGAGACTCACGCAAATGACCCTGTTCTCACGCTCTCATGCTTTACACCTCCATTTTCTCACGCAGCAAAAAGAACGATCGCAAACACCGAATAATAACAACTGATGTTTTTTTGCCGTCATTGTTCTTGAAATTCGCTGCTTGATGTTTTGTTTGCGCTTCAGAGGTTCGTTTACGCTTCTGAAATTTACGTTCACTTTTCTGACACAAATGTGGGTGGGACTTATGGGCACCTTAGCCAAAGTTGGCAGCCCTGGTTAACTTGAGTGTACAAATATGGAGGATTCAGACCAGGAGCTCGAAGGGTTGGAGCCGCAACCGAAGCAACTTTCTAGCAGCAGTAAAGGAAAAAATGCATTCACGTCTTGGAAGTTCAAGCAAGGTAGTTCAAGGTACTGTAGATAGGATGGCTACTGGCTAATATGATTGACTTAAAACAAACTTGTTCATTTTGACTGTTTACATTTTTGTAAAGCAAACACATTTTGCATTCTTCTAATATTTGCAATATTGTTCTTAGATGAGAAGTTTTCATAATAGAAATTAAATGTTGGATAGAAGCCTGTTACATTACCTTGGTTTTACATAAACTATTTTGAAGTTTTTCTTTTCTTGTATAACTGATATTTTTCTGTGCAGACTGTGAAATACAAAGGGTAAGCAAAATGCATATTATATACATATACTGTATATTACAGACAGTAATGCTGTCTATTGTTCAAGCATTTTTTATCTTTATTACAGAAACAGAAATTGAATTTGTTGACACTTTGATAAATAAACATTATTTAATAAACATATTATATTGTTTTATTTATTTTTCCCTGTGAGTCAATAATGTTTAGCATTAGAGGCCCTCTGTTTCCTGCAGAAATTTGCTACCAACGCATAGTGGGACATTTAATAGACTTGAAGGCTGTTTCAAGGGAAAGTATCCAGATATTTAGAATACAGTACCAGGATTAAGCAAAAGTACGGAAATACGTTACAAAATATATTTTAAAGCGGTATTCTGTATTCTGTAACTAAATACATTTACAAAGAATTCTCCCCAACACTGCCCATAATGCAATATAAAAGCATAAAAAATGGGGGGAAAAAAATAAAATTGTGAATCACAAAATACGGAAAACTGCTAATTAACTGATTTGTTTTTACAGTATACTTAAACTAAAGTGTAAAATTTTTATGTTACTTTAACTTATTCAAATAAACTTTTTAAGTAATACAAATGGCAAACTTAATATTTTTAGTCAGTTTGACTGATGTCAATTTGAATAAATTTAAAGGGCACCTATTTTACCTCTTTTTTAAGATTTAAGATAAGTCTTTTGTGTCTCCAGAATGTGTCTGTTAAGCCTCAGCTCAAAACACCCATCAGATTTATTAAATTTATTTATTAAACCTTTTTTAAATCTGGGAAAATTTAAGCTGTTACAACATTGTAGCTGTTTTTGTTGCCTGTACCTTTAATGCAAATGAGCTGGTTCTCCCCGCCCACTGTTCCCATGTCGTATTACATCCACTCTGATGAACATAGCTTTTCACCTGCTACATCTCACGTAGATGAACAGTACCATGACAGAAAAAAATGAAGCAGATCTCCTATACTACAGTAAGAACTTTCCCAATAGTTATTTGATGTTGAGTTAATTCAACGATAATTGCAACGATGAGTCTTGAGTCTACTGTCTTACTGTGATTTACTGTCTTTTTTTTATTACAAGCATGCACTGTTTTAAAAATGTTTTAAACAACTCTTTTAATCCCAGTTGCTTTGTGCAAGTTCTGTCTTGTGGATATGGTTATATACTTTACTATGGAGTCATGTTAATACACGTCTGTCAATAAATTTGATGGATGGGGAAAACTGCACTGCTACTGTACGTCACGTTGGGTGGGCCTCAGAATGGCAGGGATTTAGATCCTATTTTAATGTCAGGAAATTGAAAAAAAGAGACTTGTTGTCTTTCTATCACTCCAATATGACAGTGGACAGACGATACCTACTAACAGTTCTGTCTAAACAGCTTACAAAAGTTGATTTTAATCATAGGTGCCCTTAAAGGCAGGATGCAGTTTTTTACAGTGTCGCTGCACATATTCAATATATTCAATAAAGTCAGAATTATTAGCCCCCCTTTGAATTTTTTTCCCTTTTTTAAATATTTCCCAAATTATGTTTAACAGAGCAAGTAAACTTTCACAGTATTTCCGATAATATTTTTTCTTCTGACGAAAGTCTTATTTGTTTTATTTTGGCTAGAATAAAACTGCTTTTAAATTTTTTAAAAACCATTTTAAGGTAAAAAATTTTAGCCCCTTCAAGCTAATTTTTTTTTTCGATAGTCTACAGAACAAACCATCATTATACAATAACTTGCCTAATTACCCTAACCTGCCTAGTTAATCAAATAACCTAGTTAAGCCTTTAAATGTCACTTTAAGCTGTATAGAAGTGTCTTGAAAAAATATCTAGTAAAATATTATTTACTGTCATCATGGCAAAGATCAAATAAATCAGTTATTAGAAATGAGTTATTAAAACTATCATGTTCAGAAATATGTTGAAAAAAAATCTCTCCTTTAAACAGAAATTGGAGAAAAGATAAACAGGGGGGTAATAATTCAGGGGGGCTAATAATTCTGACTTCAACTGTATGTGCTTCTATTGTAGTTTTTCACATGTATTCATAAAAATTATTAGCCTTAGCCTGAGTTTGTGCACATCTTGGCATCCCTTTTGCAAAATGTGCTTAAAATCAAGTAAATAAAAAAATAGCTAAGGGCCACGAAACCCCCTGTCTCAGCAGGGTGTTTTCACACCTCTGTTTTGAAAAAAGTCAGGAAAGTTGGGCGTGTCCAGCTCTGGGAGTGTCGGGGGAGGGAAAGAGGGTAGAATTTGCATAGAAGGGAGTTTCCATTTGGGCACGCGCTAAGTTTCACAGGCAAAACAAACACAGAGGCTGATTTGATACCGCATGGCGAATGAGAGAAAAAAAATCCTCCGCACTTCTCTGTAACTTATGTACTCGGTAGGTAGGTAGCGTCAGAAAGCCGTGTGTGTATAGACTATCCTGTCACAAAATGCAGCGAAAATCCTGCACGACGAGAATAGTTTGGTGGTTTATATGTTTACACTCGGAGAGCAGCATTTAAACAAAGGGCACTGCACTACAAAACACTTACCAAATCTGTCTAGCAGACAATCAAACTGGAGCTGTGTCTTTATATTAAAAGGAGACGAGCGGCAAATCCGGATTTTCACCATTCCAGATGAAAAAAGCTCTCGGGTAAAAATGTTCCTTACAAACGCGTTTCTGTCGCGTGCACTGTAATCCACACGTGAGGTCCAGCTGCTCTCTCATAGAGGGAAATGAAAACAAAACCCTTCGTTGCAACACACTGTTAAACACAACACCTACGACTCTTGTCTTGAAATTCTTGTACTTTCACTTGTTTTGGCAACACAACGTAGCGTCCCTCTGCCGTCTGAACGCTGTAAACTGGTAAACAGTCTCCGGAGCTATCATGCATATTAATGAAGTTTCGCGTCATACACAATAGAGCGCGCTGATTGGTTTGAAGCACGTCTTTCTCATGAATTAATGCCGCACACTCAGAGACGTCACTATGTCCTCGAAAAGACAGACAGCCACTCTCCAGGCTGGATTTACACCTATGTATCTCATGGCCGTGACGTAGCTTCAAAAATTCGTTTCAAACCGAAGAACGAATTTGCTCAAAATAACGCAAAAACAACCAATTTTCACTTTTTAGTGCAATATATGTGTCCTAATAGTGTTTATAGCAGCGTGGGACACATATATGACTGTCAACAGCTCAAAAAATGTGTTTTTGGTGTTTCGTGACCCTTTAAGCTAAAGTGTATATCCAAAGTTGACAATTAAAATGAGTTTCTGACTATAATATTCTCAACACTTTTAATTCCTAAAACACCATAAACAACAAAACAAAACATCGTAATTGGTTCATTTAACCATGATTTGCTTGGCTGTTGTTTCTCTGCTTTCAACTCCGCTGCTTCCTTTAAACGGCAGCAGCATCGATCTGTTTGAGTGTGTCTATTGTACTGGAAAATGAAGTCTCTTAAGGTTGCGCAGGTGCTCTCGCTTTAAAAGAGAAGAAAAAGAGGGAAAAGGGCTTCTTGACTGACTGGTTAATTATCATTTTCTTGAGATATTTTGGGATTATAAAATGGAAGAAAATGTACCACAATATTAGAAACAATTAGTTTAACTGTGTCATATTTTCATGTACTTTACGTTTGAAGATCAAGCGTACAGTATAATGACAGCTTTTGAGCAAGGTGTATATACAAAAAAAATGGCTCTGTATATATCAAATAGGATTATCATCTCACATCGTCACTGCCAAACAGTACCAATAAAGCATTCTGACCCACTAATCTGCACTTCTTATATATAAGTATTATATCTTCATTAAGATGTATTGCTTAACATGTTTTGACATTTTCAATCTGTGTTGAATAATCCTTCTGAAGGTCACAGTCATCCAAGAGCTCTTTTTACTGTGTGCTCAGTGTACAGTATGTACCACATGCACAATGATTCACCACCTCACAGCACATCCAAACAGAAAATGAAGTAAATGGTGATAGTACTTCAGGCAGATTGTGGCGTGTGGTGCTTTGATGTTGGTGCAACAGTAAATAGACGGCCCTCCACACCAAGCTGTTTTGTTGAATGTCATGCAGCACTTTAAAAAAAGCCCACTTACAGAAGTCCTTTCCCCACATCCAAGGCATCAGGGGAAAATAATGAAAATTGTCTGAGGCTCTCCTTCTGCAGATGTAAGAAAATGCCTATAGATTAGTCAAGGTGAGAAGTATAAATGAATAAATGTCTTGATAATTTGGTCATATAGACATGGGTGATATAGATTGATTGGTCATATAGACATATATATATATGAGTATGAATCTGAGGGAAAGCCTGAGAGGCGGAGAACAGCTTTGAGGTGTCTCTGGAACCAGAAACGTGTTACTGGACGGTTTGTGTCGTCTACAAATAAAGGGGAGAGGGGGCTTGTGCTTTGAGTTTTCCTAAAGTGTAAAAAAGCCATGAGTGTTTGAAAGGGGAGTGTGGGTGAGGGGAGGTCGAATATAAATATGGAATGCCCCTTACGTGACTGGTCTGTTTTACTTTGTTGGATGAGGGAACTCTTTCCTTCCTCATTAAACAAAGTAAGATCTGAGATGGTAGGGTGAATGCTTGGATTGAATTTGGATACTATAGTGATTTCGGAGCATCTAAGAAATCCGAAAAAAGAAAGATTAACCATGTCGCCGAGTGGAATCAACGACAAGACTTTTGTCAGGTAGTGTGGCACTGTACTTAAGATAAAGTACTTGAGATAAAAGCAATGTGAAATCAAGTCATGATTTGATTGTGAAAACATAATTTATTTGAGGTTTAGGGAAAGTGGAGAAAGATGTGAGTCTGAAACTTTAAACAAAATATACCCTAAATAACGTTTCTATAAAACATGTAATGATAAAAATGATGTATTTTAATACATACATGTTTAAACTATTTGTGATTATGTTCTAAACATTTTTATTTAATTTGTAAAAAAAATTTGCAACCCTAGTAGGGTTTAGTAGAATTTGCATAGATTTGTCTAACTTGTAAACTTTGTTACCATTCTTATTCATTTTTAAAGCAGTTGTTCTTAAGAGCGCTTCATATTTCATGATCTTTTGCATGTATGTGCCATGATTTTTGTATGTGATTTTGGTATGTATGTCATTGTGTAAATCATTTGTACACACACCACATAATTAAAAAAAATACTAATAATCAAGAGGTAACATATGATGAACAGAACATAATACAGAGCTTAAATACTAAGGAGCAAACTAATGAGGTATTTGCACAGCTAGTGTTTTTCAGCCACCAAACTTAACTGTAATATTGCTGTTTTTACTGTCTTAAGGTTCCTTTTACTGCACTGATGTTGTAATGTAATTAAAGTACGATCAGTTAAATAGACTTAAGCATTCATTTAGTTGTTCAGGCATAGAACAAGATGAAAGTTTATGTGCAAGTGCTGTTAGGAGCAGCAGGCAAGCACAAAAACTACATTAAAAATACTGTGTTAAGATAAATTTTCATATTTTAAAGACATGGTGCAAAACAACGGAATTTAATGCAATGCTTCTTGTCCAGTCTGAGACCCACTTTATATCATATATCAATCAGGCAGTGAAGATCAAGAACAAAAACAAATCGATATTGTAATGGCATGACAGTTCACTGGAAGTGCTTCAGCTGGATTACTGAAAATATGAAGTCCTTGTGCATATACCCAATTAACTAAATAAATAATTTAATTGAAGTACTTCAATAACAATAATAATGTTTTGGTTCAGACTTTTGGACTCACTTCATATCAAAGTTATTTTCTGACCACACTAGATGCTCGCATACGCCTCCCTTAGAACAAGCCAAATACATGTTCTTATGAAATGACATATGTTATATGTGGCTTTGTAGATTTCTGGGGCTTCGCACCATCAAACCTTCACTGCCCTCATCTGGTTTGATCTGACAGACTTCAAACACATCCATTTTTAATTGTGCATACAGATTTGAGCATTAAACAAAAAGAACATCAATAATTCCAACCCTGCCCCACAACATGTGAGAGGCAGGAATTACTAATAGTGTGTTCTGAGGGCTAGTCAGAGTCGAGGGTATCATGTTGTGCTGGCTTTTGTGAAATAAATTAACACCTGGTCATCAGCGCTGTGAAATCCAGTCCCTATGAGAGGTGTTAGAGGTTTACACCTGCGGAAATGAATAGCACTGGGAGACAACTGAGTGTAATTGATTCCCTCACATCAGATATGTGGGAAAAGTTCAAAAGAGGAGATGTGATAACACTGATAGTGTCAGACATTATTATGTACCATGAAAAATGAATGGCCTGAGATTTCAAAATATTACACTCAAAGCAAGAATCATTCAAACGTATTTAAAAGTCATTACTAAAACTTTACTACTAAACTTCTCTCTCAGTCCCTCTGTCACGCCTGGAACATTGAGTGGGCATAAAGGGTTCAGCACTTCATTGGTTTCAGTCATATCTAAAAAATCCAGGCCTTCTTCAGTGTCTGTTGGTCAATTTATGTCAACATCTGGCCCTCTTCTGTGTGGTGTCCCCCAGGGTTCTATTTTGGGTCCATTGCTCTTCAATTTATATATGCTTCCTCTTGGTAATATTATAAGAATACATAACATCTCTTTTCATTTTTATGCAGATGATTCTCAGCTGTATGTTACTTTAAAATCTTAAAACTCTCTGCAGTCGCTAATTGATTGTCTTGAGGATATTAAATGCTGGATGGCAAAAAAAAACATCCTTCAACTTAATAACAACAAAACTGAGGTTATTCTCTTCCGCCCTTCAAAAACAAAAATGTCTTATATTGGGGGCTTGGGAAGTCTTACACCAGGGCTATTCAATTGGCGGCCCGCGGCCCGAACCCGGCCCCCGAGGCAATTTGTTCTGGCCCTCCAAATAGTGTGACCTAGACATCAAAAATAAATTTAGTTCAGTCAAAATAACAGCCGCTATGGTTCGCTATGTGACGTGCGTCTGTTCAATAGAGCGTGAGCACCTGACATTAAGCCAGTGGCACAAGCAGCCGAAAACATTTGGATGTGTTTGTAGAAAAGTCCTTTTGTACAATGCACTGATATCGTTACTAGGGATGCAACGATTAGCCGATTTCACTAGTAATTGCTCTTTGATTCGTCACGGTTTATTAACCCTAAAGGCTCCTCTAAGCCGCATTTCAGTACAAAACTGCTGCAATTAAACAAAGTTATGCCTAGTTGCCAACTGTGCGCTAGTTTAAAGTTCCGAGCTTGTACACCATTCACATATGTCTTTTCCGCATGCAAGTTTGTTATTTCTAATGTAAAAATACAGTATATGCCAATATGCGGCCGCAAGCAGAGCAACGCGCACACGGCGTTCCGGGCGCACGCAGTAGAAAACTCATGCATGCCCTAGTGATGAGAGTTGTGCTTGGCTTTCTGTGCAATGTAAACAAAAGATATGTTAGACGAATTATTATTATAATCAGGGCTTAATTTGTGCCGGATCCGGAACCTCTGAAATCTGATCCGGCACCTCATTTAACTGATCTCCCTTCTCAACCGCCCTTCTCCGCTGTTCACTTTCGGTTTCTTCCGCGACTCCCCTTTTCAATGTTGTTCGTGACACCACCCCTGTCCCGCTCACCTTTGTCCGCGACACCCCTCCGTTACCCAGATTTGTTTCGGGACCTCGCAATTCACAAATTAGGCACTTATTATAATGATTATGTATGTATGAACGCAGATGATAACAACAGTCAATCTAAATAGCTACTTGGCTAATATAAAGCTTAACTTTGCATTAGATGTGATAGCCGTGAAACCATGATAATTCTTCGGACTATATAATTGTACAACCAAAATCTATAATTGTTACATCCATAATTGTTATGCAGTTCAAAACATGCAGAAGAAGCCTACTTAAGCAATACACTGCATTTGTTGTGCTTTGAAATACAACATTTAAATGTTTGTTTAAAAAGCCTATTATACAATGCACTGATATAATGTAGTTTCAAAATACAATATATTAACATTTTAATGTAGAAAAAGCCACCATGGGTGTCTTAAGGAGCAAAAATACAACATATGGGCTCTTACTGTATATGCATTTGTGTCATCACTTATATTGCAAGTCATATCTCCCTGGCCCTTCGGTTGGGATGCGTTTAATGAACTGGCCCCCATGACAAACTAATTGAATAGCCCTGTCTTACACCATGTTAAGTCTCAAGTAAAAAATCTAGGAGTTATCTTTGACTCAGAGCTTTGTCTAGAAAAACAAATTAGCTCAGTGGTTAAAAATAGTTACTATCAGCTGAGGATCATCTCCAGACTCAAATCCATTCTTTCCTGTCAAGATCTGGAAAAAGTCATACATGCTTTTATCACGTCTCGCCTAGATTATTGCAATTCCTTATATATTGGTCTCCCTCAATCTTCATTGGCATGGTTGCAGTTGGTTCAGAATGCGGCAGCTAGACTTTTAACAGGCACTAAAAAACATGCTCATATCTCACCAGTTTTAACATCCCTTCATTGGCTTCCTGTATATTTTAGAATTCAGTTCACGATTTTACTTATTGTTTTTAAAGCACGGAATGGGCAAGCAGCTTCTTATATATCTAAACTTATTAATCTACAGTCAACTCCTCGGTCTCTAAGGTCGTCAAATAAAATTTTACTGCAAATTCCTTGGTCACGACTTAAACTGAAAGGAGACTTTTCTGAGACATTTGTGGAATTAGGTGTCACTGGACATTACGAGTGCTTCTTCTCTCTCTAATTTTAAGTCCAGACTTAAGACACATTTTTATTCTATTGCCTTCCCTGGATTTTAATCTTTATTATGCATTGTTGCTGTCATACTATTAATTTTATTAATACTTTTATTGTTATTTTACGGTTTTAGAATGTGTGCTTTGGTTTTGTTCAGCACTTTGGTCAGTGACAAACTGACGTTAAATGTGCTTTACCTTTAAGTAAATAAAATTTACTTACTTACTCAGTGGGTGTAATGTATGCTTGGTTTCAGCTAAAGCATTAACAAAATTATCATGATTATTGTGGTGGTCCTGATTTTATATGTAGCCAACATAGTGAAATGACCTATTCACCGAAACATTACCACTGTGTAATTTCCAACAAAAGAGTAACTGGAGATTTTTAGTGACTTATATACATCTAAATATGCCAAAGCTTCAGGGAAATGTTTTTTTTTTTTATGAATGTTGCATGTACATTGCACATTCTGGTTAATTGTAACTGAGTGTGAACATATGAGGACACAGGGGAGAGTAAAAGCTGATGAATACAAGAGGGAAACACTGATTAGAGCATTATTATCCCTAAATTGCCTCTCTCTAGACTATAAAAAGAAATACGGTCATCCAGAGTTGTTTTTTTTTTAACCAAAACTAGAGGAAAATCAGACTCAGATATTGTGGGAGTGGAGAAGATAAAAAATAAATGAAAAAGAGCTTAAAAGAAGGAATGAAGCAAAGGTAATCCTGCATGAAGTGAGCAAATGTGGAAGAGTTCAGGCAACCATAGGTCAATATACAGTTGAAGTCAGATTAGCCCCTCTGAATTATTAGCCCCCCTGTTTATTTTTTTCCCCAATTTCTGTTTAACAGAGAGAAGATTTTCTGAACATGATAGTTTCAATAACTCATTTCTAATAACTGAATAATTTTATCTTTGCCATGATGACAGTACATAATATTTTACTAGATAGTTTTCAAGACACTTCTATACAGAAAGTATATATAAAGTGACATTTAAAGGCTTAACTAGGTTAATTAAGTTAACTAGGCAGGTTAGGGTAATTAGGCAAGTTACTGTATAATGATGGTTTGTTCTGTAGACTATTGAAAAAAAATAGCTTAAAGGGGCTAATAGTTTTGACCTTAAAATGGCTTTTAAAAAATTAAAAACTGCTTTTATTCTAGCCAAAATAAAACAAATAAGACTTTCCCCAGAAGAAAAAAATATTATCAGACATACTGTGAAAATTTCTTAGCTCTGATAAACATAATTTGGGAAATGTTAAAATAATTAATGTTTAAATAAAGAGCTAATAATTCTGATTTCAACTGTATGTTTAACTTTGCTTATCATTAGGACAGTCTGTGTAAAAAAAATTGCACTGCTATATTACATTTCTATAAACACTTACGATTTTATACACTTTTACACTATTATATTATTCATGTAGTAGCTACATGAATGGTAAGAAGACACTATATTTAAAAAATTTGTTGGGACATCTGTCTGTAGATGTTTATGAACTTTAATGATAATGGATTAATATAGGGTTGGTTCTTCTGTGAAGGCTTTCCACAAGGTTTAGGTCTGTGTTCATCGGAATTTTGTGACTATTCTTCTAGAAGCACATTTAGCACTGATGTTGGATGAGAAGGCCTGACTCACAGAGTCTCTGCTCTAGTTCACCCCAAAGTGAGGGTTGAGGTCAGGCTGGTCAAGTTCCTCCACACTACGCTCCTCACTCATCCAAGTTGGGAGCATGAAATTATCCAAAATGTCTTGGTATGCTATACCATTAAAGTGGAAGTAAAGGACTCAGTCAAGTACATTATTTTGTAAATTGGTTTTCACTTTAATGAAAATATGGTAAACAAAGTCAATTAATATAATCATTTTGAAGAAAAGGCCATGTTTTACTATAGTTTTTAGCTTTGTCTGATGTCACGAGGTTGGTTCCATTTCCTCATCTGAACAGATACAGTGGAAGTAATGGACTGAACACAAAGCCTGCAAGGCCTAATTTAACCCAATGCATGAAGTTGTGGATGTGCATCGCAGAGCTGGTGCAAATACAAGCATCAAAGTTGTCTAGTATATGCAAAAATATTTTTACATTTTCTATTTTTCTTATTTTAATACCTTTCGTTTGATGTGCATTGATCTACTCTCATCCTGATCCAGCGCTGCCTGACAAGTGATACATGACTTCACGATTTACTAAGTCTTGTCTATGTGGATTATGTCAAGACGTATTCCCTTTTCAAGTCGATAAATTCAATCTCTCAACATGTATGAAGGATGTAAAAACCTGTTGAATCCCAGACAGGCAGTCAGGCAGCGTAATACAGAGAGTAGACCAAAGCGCATCAAACAATCTGTAATTAAAAGGGGAACCAAAAAAACAATAGAATAAATATATTTTTTATATTAGACCCACATCTGATGCTTGTATTTGCATTAGCTCCAAACCCACAACTTCACGCATTGGGTTACAATAGGCTTTGCAGTCTCCATGTTCAGTCCAATCACTTCCACTGTATCTGTTCAGCTGAGGAAACGGTGAGTTTGTTTAATATATTTTCATTAATGTGGAGATCAATTTAGAAATTAATGTAAACTTGGCTGACTGCTGTTTATTTGACTAGAAATAAGTGGTCAAGCTTAACCCTTGATAAACCCCTCCACAAGATAATCCTCCATCCCCCATCTCAGACTTATCCATTGGATTGCCAGATGCAGAAATGTGATTCAAGAATGTGTCTCTACTGTTTTAGAGTCCAGTGGTGGCGTTCTTTACTCCACTGCATCTATTGTGCTTCCCACTTGGTGATGTAAGGCTTAAAGGGCACCTATGATGAAAATCAACTTTTGTGAACTGTTTGGACAGAAACTGTGTGTAGGTATAGTGTGTCCACTGTCATATTGGAGGGATATAAACCCAACAAGTCTCTTTTTTTAAATATTGCTGACATTAAAAAAGGACCCAAATCCCACCCTTTTTGAGGCCCACTGCAACGTGACTTAGGAAACCCACCGATTGATTGACAGGCACCATGTTTCTATAAATACATGTATACACACGTCCACAGAACAATTCTTTTTGCAAAGAATCTGAAATTAAAATATCTCTTCCAACTTTCTGTGATTTTTATAAGTTTTATAAGTTTAAAGTGTTTTTAAAACTGCATGTTTATAATAAAGACAGTACAATTGCTATGTAATTTTTAACCGCTATAATCACCACGACCGCATGGTGTCAGTAAACGTTAATATATGTGTGTGTGTGCATGTGTAAGTAAACGTTAATATATGTGTGTGTGTGTGCGTGTGTACTGCAAACGGCATTTGTGTGTGACTCATCGTTTCAGAAAGGCTTGAATAAGTTCCACCACAAATACATCAAATAAACTTACCTGATATTGCTGACTAAAGAGCTGTATTTCAGCTTCATCTGTGTCTGTTTCTATCACTGACTGCTGTTTATCTGATGCTTAGTAGGAGAAACAGACATGCGAGTGGGAACAGTGGGTGAGGAGAAGCAGCTTGCATTCAAAGCCTCAGGCTACAAAAACAGACACCAAAAGGGGCATATTATGGCTATAATAAATAATCTGATGGGTATTTTGAGCTGAAACTTCACAGACACATTCTGGAGACACCAAAGGCTTATCTTACATCTTGTAAAAGGGGTAAAATAGGTGCCCTTTAAATGCAGCTTCTCGGGCATGGAAACCCATTCCACGAAGCCTTCTATGCATGATTCTTGAGCTAATCTGAGGGCCTCATAAAGTTTGAATTACTGTAGCTATTGATTCTGCAAAAAGTTGAAGACTTCTGTGCACCTCAGCACGTGCTGACCTCTCTCTGTAATTTTATGTGGCCTACCACTTTGTTGCTGTTGTTTCTAATGAGAATGAGAAATGAAAAGGAGAAAGGAGAATGGGAAAAGAATGAGAGGGATACAGGAAAATGGGAAGGAAAAGAGGAGTGCAGCACATGAAGGAATTTCACCACTCCAGTCGTGGACGTTAGGCACCCCGCAATCAAGTCCATAAACAGTATCCCCAGCAATAAGTCAGACTAACTAGTAACATTCAGGTAAGAAAAATGGACCTGGTTGGATCTAAACTCTCAAGAAGCAGGAATGAACGAGAGGGGTCTGGATGCAGACCTGGTGCAGATGCAATCTGAGCTTGAACGTGCATTGCTGAGAGATGCAATCTCAGTTTGCATCGTAAAGGCTACATCCAGATACCATTGGAATAAACGGCCCTTGGTTAAAGCCTGCTGGGGACTTCTATCACTCTTGCATCAGCGAGAGAAAATGTTGTCATGTAAATCTTACTTGGCTGTTTTACAACATGAAGGGTTACTGTAACACCACAGTGTCTGTGACATGACTGTTTAGTTTCTTTTTGCATATCAGTTGCTAAACATTGAGCCCTGACATTCTAACACTGCATTGTTTCCATCATGTTGTAGTCAACAGGGAAATTGCTGCCAGTGTCTCATAATGTGTTTTTCCCATGTCTGGTTGCTTGTTATGAACCCACAGTTGTGCGTTCAGACCTTGAAACGTGTGATCAATATACAATAAAATCATATGTGCCCTTGAGCAAAGTGCTTAATCCTAGAAGGCTTCAAGGTGACAGTCAATGTCATAAATGTGTTTAATATGTTTTGGATTAAAAGTGTCTGTCCAGTGACAAATAACTGAATCTGACCAAAAATTCACACTGTTAAAAATAGAGTATATGGCAGATTCCCAAGCTACTGTCAGTTGCAAGAATATGATGGGAAAGCAAAGATGCATGTTTTCTGAATCATCCAGGACACCTGCCTCATCCTCATCATCATCATCCAGCAGCCTCAAGGACAAGTTAAGAAGGAATTATTTAGTGATTGGTGGCAAAAAAAATGAACATTAGCAATGCATTTGTTTCAGGTGGTCACCTCAGAATGAAGCCACAGTCACACTAGAGTTTGAGCGAAATTTTGTCATACGGCGCTGCGAAAAGGGACGGGATTAAACAAGATGATTAGACATTAAAAAAAGCGAGTGATTGCTCCATGTTTTTAATTTCTGTTCAGAGAGGTCATGTTTTGATCCTGGATTGGTCTCACGCAGTCAAGTGATGCGATTTCGCAGGTTAGAGTTCACCAAGCTTGAACTTTGCACCGCAGCAACCTGCGAAACTCGACGCATGACCCTGCGTTTCCGGTCTGACGCATTCGCGTGCATATGAATGAAAGTCTATGGGGAGGAAAGTCCAGTGTGACCGCGGCTTCATTTGAGCTGACCATGAAATTCTGATGGGTAGTGATGATCAATAAAAGAAAGGTCAAAATTAGAAAAGAGTTTTTTTTTCAGTTGAAATGTAATGGGTATAATTTAGTTTTAGATACTGAAAGGAATATGTTGTCCATACAGAAATCCAACTTATGATTGTTGTAACATTATGGCATCCAATATGCATGTTGATAGGATACTGTCATGAGTTCTGGTTTGCTCTCTCTAGTAATTGGGTGCTCTGCACGCACCTGCTGGTCATTCTGATATTCAGTACTAATGGATTCACACCTGCATCCACTTGGCTTAACTGTAATGCTATTTATGTCCCTGTTTTTCTGAGCCTAGTGCTTGATTATTTCTCAACATTCTGTATGTGTCTTGTGTGTCCTTGCAACCCACATTCTGTGATCTGTCCAGTCACTTGCTGCGTCCCAATTCGCATACTTATACTACGACCTAAAAGTATGTACTTTTTTTGTGAAGGAAAAATATATACTTTTGAGTGAGTAACAGAAAGTATGCAAGCTTTGGGACATACTACTTCCTCGTTACACAGATCGTTGTGTTGCTTAGTTAAGAGCCCTGTCAATCATCCACATTTCTGTCGTATTTAATTTCCTACCTTATTGGAGAAGCAGCAGCAGAATAATCTCCCATTCACGAGTCTTTCATGCAGAGGTCTTTGGATAATTCTGCATTCAGACGGTAATGTCCAAACACGTCTTTATATAAGTTCAGTATTGTTGTTGCAGATGAAATATAACACAGACAACGGTATTTAAATGTTCTCCAGTGGGCTAGATATTAATTAACAGTCATACAAACATCTTTACCGAAGCCTCTCTGCTTGACGGTTGGTCTCGCGCGTCCATCATGTTTGTAGTTTGTTTACAATTTGTTACAATTGTTTACAGTTTGTTACAGTTTTCACCCGCGTTTTGTAGTTCTAATCGAATTCACGTCCAACGCGCAATGTACTGTGGGCCATATCAGCGGTTAGAGTATGGACGCTTCTACACTTAAAATTTTGACCGGAAATAGTAAACCATCCGGGAGTTTTTGGCATACTCTTTTCAACATACTACGATTTGGGACATACTAATTCTACTTTCACATACTATTTAGGACGGATAGTATGCGGATTGGGACACAGCATCTGTCTTCACATTGTCCTGTTGGTCAGTGGTTTTTATGCAGTCTAGTGCGGGAGCCCCAGTCAAGTCTACTCTGTCTGATGGTTTGAGTGTTGGTCGGTCGTTGCTACAGCATGTCCTCACTCCGCTGTAGAAGTTCTTTGAGTTTTGACTGTTACCATTCCCATGATGCCATTAAGGGCTATCGGCAGGCTCCCTGACTTATCATTTTCTACTCTTTTTGCGTTCAAATAAATTCAAGGGACTGAGTTTTTTGCACGTTGGTCCTATTTGACGCTTTCACGCATCAGATACACATGTTCAGTGCTGTTGTTTGTGTCCAAGTCCAGGCTGTTGTGTTTGAGTCAGAGTAAAGTATACTGTAGCACAGGGTGAATCTGAGTCTGGCATAGTATGAATACCAATACTATGAAAACAGGGTCTTTGGCTTGGTCTGGACATGTACTTTGTTGTAGGATTTAGGTCGGTTTGAGCCCCTGAAAAACAGCATTTTTGGAGAATACGCTGAGAAGCAAAACTGATGTTTAGACAACTTGCCAGCTCAAACAATGAAATGATTTACTGAATAATTCTAATAATTGTTTTCACAGTGTGAAAGAAAAATTTTATGCACCCCATTCACTGAATTCACTACCTGATTGCCTAATACCAACCACACCTCCTATTCCTGGTCTTACCCCACACCTAACCCTAACCCTACCCATAAGAGAAGGCACACGCATCTTTTTGGCAATATACCAGCACTGGGTTCTAGGTCCAGTACTAGGATGACCACCATCAAAAAAAACAAATGTGCGACAATCACTAAGTTTGTGTGATAATGAGAGACATGTCGTCACATTCAAATTCTAGGTTCTATCTGACATTTTTGTCAAAATTGAGTTATTCACATATTCTTATTAAATTACAACTTATTTACATTATGGAATGTTTTTTACAAGTTGTTTACATTTAAAGAGTTTTTATTTACAAAACAAAAAAGGTTTTATTTACAAAGTTGAAATCTAGCTTGGCTCTATAATGTTGTAATAGTAGTAGTAAACTTTATTGTCCTTAACAGGAAATTTGTTATGGGCATCACCATATTGCTGCAGCTATTCCATGAAAACAAATAATGAAAACAATACAAAATACAGTAGTTACAGTAATTATAATACTAATTAAGATAAACTCTTGTTAAAAAAAACACTGAAATGGGTACAAAGGATTTCTTATATCAGTTCAACCTACATTTAGGGACTCTATATCTCCTACCAGAGGAAAGAAGTTCATAAGTTGGAAACAAAAAATGAGTTGGATCATTCAGAATACTTTCCACCTGATTAAGAACACAATTCTCATATAAAACTTGAGGATTAAATAATTTTTTTTCTGTGAGCCAATCAGCATTTCGAATGCACGCAGAAGTCAACTAAATAATCCACACAAAATTAAGAAGAAACCTGAAACTGAAAAGATGTGTGTAAATGTGATGATTTAAAAGCGTTTATTGATGTTGAAATGAAATGTTAAATTTTACATTGTTGAAAAAGAAACAGTTATTAAAAAATGTAATATATTAAATGTGAAATGTTTTGGTGTATATATAGTTAGTGAAACATTTGTAAGTGTTTATTAAACTTTGTTAAACAACTCATTTGCTCATTGTCTGTTTTCTTTTAAAGTCTTTAAATTTGATATTAAGCCTTGATTTTAATATAACTTAATAAATATAATTCAACAATTCATATAAAGCATATAATTCTATAAACATTACCATATTAATTACATGAAATGAACATCTGCACAGGACAACATATTTGTATGTTTAAGTTGAACAAGAAAAAAATATTCATCCTAAAACATTAAATAAAAGTTATAGAAAGCAAAATTTTTACTTTCTCAAACATGTGTTACAACACTAATTTTCTTTTTTTTTATTAAATTAATAAGCAGACTGATTGTATTTCTTGACAATAATGCTTCATTTAATTATCTGCCTTATCATTTTCAAGCAGAAAATGACTTTCTAGAATTAGAAGATTTTGCATTAGCTTTTTTTGTTTTTGTTTAACCTCATATTGTTAATATTTAGATAATTTTGATAATTTACATTTAATGTACATTTAGGGTCTCTGTCATGTTAATATATGAAAGGGAACTGTTACACACATTTTGTTTGCTATATGGAATGCAAAACCTTTGAAGCTCAATATCTCAAAATCATTTAGAATCTTATCATTCTAAGGCGACAATATTACCAACACTAACAAAACAACCTGAAACTGTTGTATAATGCCTAACCTAATTAAAATGCTTTTGTAATCTGCCTTTGAGCTTGTAAAAAATACTTTTAGTTCCTTCCAGAAAGCCCCACTATACAATATAAAATGTCTTTATTTCATGTTACATGTTAAATACAGGTGAATCTATGTTGTAGAAAATAAAAGGCTTAGATAAACATCTGAAAATATGTGATGTGTGGGACAAGTGTGACATTGCTGTGTGGTACAACACAGCAATATATTTAAATATTCCAATATATTTAACATTTAGCTTTTATTGTCTTATGACGATTCGTTGATAGGTTGTAGTGAAACTTGCAGCTCCAATTAATTTATCAACACCAAACGTCACTCACTGCCTGAAGTACTTCTATGAAGAAAAGAAAAAATAAATGGAATGTGCGGCAACCTTTGGAATTTGGAATCGAATTTGGGTAAATTATTGTAAATATTTGTTCTTAAATATTTGACTACTGTACATTTATGAATGGAAATACTGGTAAAATCTCACCTTTAACTGGGAACAACCTATAAAATGAGAAAAGTACATTTAAATGAATTACTGTTAATATTTTCTCAAATATTTTCTACTGTATATAAACGGGAGATCCATTAAAATATTACCTGTAGTAGATTATTCAGGGAACTAGAAAAGTACTATTGTTATACACATATTGAGATATTGCAAATTCAAACCTAAAACAAACTTTACTAAGCTTTATAAATGTGGCCAAACTCCACATGTATTAGGAAAGGTCTAATCTGCTCTGGAAACATTTTTACTGGGAACAATACATTGACAATCAGTTCATATGTGTCATTTTACAAGTTATAACACACATTTAAAGAAGTATTACTTACTAATGTGATGATTAAACAATTAAAAAATCTGGTGAAAAATGTGTCTGACTTCTTCTGGTGTTTAACTGGCAGTTGGCAAACTGACTTAATGGTGCATATTCCGCCACCTGCTGGATTGGAAGTATGGGGCGCAACTTAAAGGAAGCTGGGTTAGCATGTTTTTAAGTTAAGTCTACAAACTCTCTATTACAGACTAGTTGAGACAGTGAAAACTTACTAAGTTAAGTTGAATTACCAACTTTGTTGTTTCAATTTAGAAAGTCAGGTTGAAAAAACTAAAACGTAGAATATTTTTTTACAATGTGTGTGTGTGTATATATATATATATATATATATACAGTTGAAACCAGAAGATTATATACACTCTAAACAAAGGAACATAACCATTTTTTACAAAATGTCTGTTGGTAAATCATACTAAACCTTTACTATTTTAGGTCCGTTAGGATTACCTACATCATTTACATTTGCTAAATGCCAGAATAATGAGAGATTTTTTTTTTTTTTTTTTTGAAAAATGTTATTAGTTTCTAGACAGTCAAAAGTTTACATACATTTCCTTGGTATTTTTTTAGCTTTGCTTTTAAACTGTATATCTTTGGTCAAATGTGTCCTTCCACAAGCTTCTCACAATAGTTTGCAGGAATTTTGGCCCATTCCTCCTGACAGAATTGGTGTAACTGAGTCAGATTTGTAGGCTGTCCTGCTCGCACAAGCTTTTTCAACTCTGCCCACAAATTTTCTATAGGATTGAGGCAGGACTTTGTGATGGCCACTCCAAAACATTCACTCTGTTGTCCTTAAAGCACATTTTAACTAATTTGACAGTATGCTTAGGGTCATGGTCTATTTGGAAGACCCATTTGTGGTCAAGTTTTAATTTCCTGGCTTCAGTATTTCTACATAATGTTCTTTCTTCATGATGCCATCTATGCTGTCAAGTGGACCAGTACCTCCTGCAGCAAAACAGCCCCACAATGATGCTGCTGCCCCCATACCTCAAAGTTGGGATGGTGTTCCTAAGCTTCTAAGCTTTTCCCTTTGTCCTCCAAATGTAACACTGGTCATTATGTCCAAACAGTTCAATCTTAGTTCCATCAGACAACAGGACATGTCTCCAAAGATTATTCTTTTTCCCAGTGTAATTTAGCAAATTGTAATCTGGCTTTTTTTGTTGATTCTGGCTTGTTGATTTTCCCATGTTGTCACACAAGGAAGCAGTGTGTTTGAGGTTTTCCTTAAATACTATTCTACAGTTGTGCCTCCAAGTAACTCAAATGTTGTCAATCAGCCAATCAGAAACTTCCAAAACCTTGACATCATCATCTGAGCTTTTTCAGAGGCATAATAATCTTATTGTATGTAAACTTGACTTTCAAGAAAAGTTTTAACAATTCCTCAAAAAATATCTCTCTCATTATTCTGCTATTAAGCATAACAGAAACAAATTTGATAATCCTGACTTACCTAAAAGAGAAAAAGTTTAGTCACATTAACATCTGACGTTTTTTAAATGGTTATTTGCCCTTTTTATACAGTGTATTTAAACTTTTGGTTTCAACTATATATATATATCATATTCATAAATTTGCTGACACAAAGGTCTTCTATATAATGTAATCCAACAATGAGGTGTGTGATGGGAAATGAGGGAATTTGGCTTTCCAGTCTCCATCGGTCAGGCCATTACTTCTACTATATCTGTTCCAATCTATTCATCAATTCAGCTTTTCTTTAAACTAGGTTCATAAATTGTGTTTATAGAAATCAGTTTACAAAATAATTTAAACTTGACTTACTGCTTCAATTTAAAATGTATTGTTATTGCGAATAATACTTTAATATCATATTCAGATTTATAATTGCCTGATTTCCATTCATCAGTGATTCTAAACTAAATGTGTTTGATCATAACATTGCATAAAGTTGATCTCAAATGTTTTCTTCTTTTTTGGGATGCTTTTACCAAGGTCTTAAATTATGCCGTGATCTTGAATTATTAACAGCATAATACACTTTTAATAATTATTACCTTCCGTATTTGTTAGACTTTAAGTTGCAGAGATGGTGTGGCCTTCATGAACTACAAATTATCAAAAAATCTAATAGTATCAATAAAAACAAGCAAATGTCCATGGAGAATTTGAATGGATTTTTATATTACTTATACAGCAATCACGCATTTGAGTGAACAGCATGACATGTTCTGACCATTTATAGTGTTATTTTTTTACTGACTTCCTGCGTGGGTTCTTTGCACAAAGCACAAATTACTGCATTGGCCATGACTGACACCTCAAAAGACGTGACAGTTCACAAAAGAATCACTTTGGCTGTTTTGATGACCAATTAAATCCTTAGGGCTTTCAATAAAAAGAAGTTCATATGCATTTAATGGTCTTTTTACTAAATAGATCTTTGGTAACATTTCAGTTGTTTACAATAGCAGTAAAGTTTCAAATCTAGTACTGTATATTATAGTTCATTTCATTTTTTCACTTTTAAAGATTGACCTTGAAGAAAGGTGTGTAATTGTGTGACTTTCAGTGGATGAAAAGCATGTTAGGATGACTGTGAAAGTGAAAATGGCTTCAAGTGCTGCCATTTTGTCATTTAAACTAGCACTTACCTGATTACGTACCCCTATATACCAGTGGCGTTGCTAGGGGGTGGAAGTTAGAATGATTCTTCACTTCCGTCCACGACAAACCCCACCCCACTCTTCACTTCCGTCCGCGACACCCCCGCGCTCTTTACATTTGTTCATCTGTGACACCCCCCTACCTTCACCCCCGGTCTTCAGTTTTGTCTGCGAAAGGTTGTCAGAGGGCCCATGACAGCCTGTGGCGCCCCTGCTATATACATTTCTGGAGAAAGCAAAATACGTCACACTAGCTACTTTTTTTTGCAGTTTTTGTTTTTGTGAATCCGCCAGAGGCCGCTGTGTACGTTTTCATATCTCAAATTACTCTCGCGAGTGCCATTTGCACCTGCTGTTCTCACGTAAATCCACCAGAGGCCGCTGTCAACTGACTCACTGACTGACTGATCGACCAATACCTCCACCCCACCTTCCCCTTTCCCTAAACCTAACCAATAGTGTTTTAAAAAGCACTAATTGACTCGCTCACCCCCTTCCTTAAACCCAACCGCAGTGTTTTCAGAAGCAATCCAGAAAAAGAAAAACTCTCACATGATTTTTACCACGTTTTTAGATTTTACCATTCTCACCCTGTTATTTACTTGTTTATTTTGTTTTTTAGCTTTTGTTTTGTCTTACCTGCTTTCTGGAACCGTTCTTCACCGGACTTGAACCCTGTTGTCACAGTCAGGGATGGGCAAAAATACATTGAAATGAATTTTAAAATAAAATATCAAATACCCCAGTTCTACGTGTATCAAAATAAACTACAAAATACAGCAGTCAAAAATGTCTCAAATTAAAATACTGTATTTTGTCTTTTGAAAATACTACAAAATAATTTTACAAGGGAGCATGACGTTTCTTCGCAAACCAATAGGCATAAAAAGTAGGCAAAGTCAATAGGCATATTTGATCAATCGCGACACCATTAAACTGACTTTCTCTTTCATTTTAGAATAAATTCTATACACATGTCATACAGAAAGTCCTGTCTTGAAGATGTTTAATCACTGTAAAAACAATGTAATGCAGTTAATGAGTTAGAATATACAGTAGTACTATCTTCATTGTGTTTCCCTCCATTGCGTGGCCAGTGAAACTGCAACAATCTCTTAACTGTCTTATATTTTAAAAGGGTGATATATGTAGAGGTTTTTTTTTGTAATTGAAATCTGCAATAAATTAATGTAAAAACATGATTTCTGAAAGCTACTAAAATCTCCAGTTTTAGTCATTTCCATAAATCATGTTTTTTGCAAATAAACTCTTCATATACTTCCCGCTGCTGCCATGTAACGGGAGTCTGGGGTTTTGACCAGTCAGTATAGACTGGAGTATTATTAAATATTTGTGTTTCATATACTGTATTGTGCCACTTTGATATCTCTTCATTAACTCTACACTGCATCTGCAGATCATCTACTGGCATTTGAAACAGTCTATGAAGTATTGTAGGAATCACAACTGTAGAACTTATTTGTATGTCGTTTGTCTTATTTTCTTGGCATCGCATCAGCAATCCATCCAAAACTACTATCCTTTGTACAGTATACTCATTCTCCCAAGATTTTTTCAGTTCTTCTTTAACTGGGGAAGTCTCAGTTTACCCTCTTAGTGAACACCAGTACACAGTTTTTTATATTTCTAAAGTTCCTCTGCATTTCTACCGGCAGCACTGAGACTGAGAATGATTATGTGCTGAAGGCTCCTCATCCTGTTCTCAAAGACTAATATTTCATTGCATTTCCCAAGCAAAGATGCTTATGCCAAATTGTACACTATAGTGCCATTATATATTGCTGGTCTTGTGTGCAGTGTACTATTTTCAATGATTGTTGACTTTTGTTGCCATTTGTCTGTTATTTTCTTTATGTGTGTTGCATAATTTCCATCCATACTCCAAGCATTGATCAACTTCTAAGTCGGTTTTCTGTTCTGATATCAAGCCTGGCAAAATAACTGAGAAAGAATCAATGAGAGTCATTTTTATGAAGTCATCATGTATAGACATCTTACAAAGTATTTTACAGTATTTTAAAAATACAAAAATACAGGACACTAAAGTAGTTTGATACGAAATATTAACACATTTTCATCAACCCTATCAAATACAAACTACAAAAGACTTTTTTGTATTTGAAATACGTATTTGAAATACATGTATCATAAATACTGCCTGTCCCTGGTCATGGTTAACTCTGCATCTCAAGTCTACCAACATACCTGTCGAGCTACCGGACAAACTGGTAACACTGGGAAAACAGTCCATATGGAGGTAAGCCATCAGCTGGTAAGCGAGAAAAGGAACGGTGTCATAGCGCCCGTATTGTTCGTTTTAACGACAAAATGCAGTCATACGTTACAACATGAGTATGTGGGATTGTTTTTCAGAAGTTTTGTCAGAGCAGTCTAATTTTGATTGGATTTATTTTAGCATTTTCTTGTAAATAGGAAACTTTTGACCTCTTGTTGAAAAAGTTATAGAATAAAAATACCTGTGTGTGTTCTAGTACCGTATGCTGCCATTTATAACCAGTTTTGTGAGGTATTTTCAAAAAGAGTATAGAAATATGCATTGAATATAAGTGTTCACTTATGCCTACCAACATCACACTTGTAGAAGATACTGACATTGGCTGAGTAAAGAACATTTATCACAAAGTAAAAATTGACAGAGAAATAGTGTAGAAATAGTGATGTTTACCCTTTTCAGTTTCAGCAGAATTATAGGATCTGTAGAAAGCTGGAGTGATCAAACGTGGGGATGCCTCTGCAAGGGAAGAATACTGACGGTGTATGGATGTGTGTCAGCCAACGTGATATTAACAAAGCTGTAATTACTGACTGTTATGTCTTACCAAACATTGATGAAAAGCTTACCAGCCTCAAGGGTGCAACAGCCTTTTCTACTATTGATTTAACTAATGTATACTATCAGCTTCCTCTGCACGAAGATATCACAGCTTTCATCACCCGTGATGGCCTGTTCAGATTTCGTAGAGTTCTGTATGGCCTGGTGTCAACATCTTCTGCTTTCTAAAAAAATATGGCCATCATCCTGAAGGGTGTACATTCTGGGGTTTACCTTGATGATCTTATTGTGTGCAGAGAAACAGCAGGAGAGCATGACTCGACCCTTAGCACTGTGCTGCAGAAACAGATCCAAAGAGAGCTGGTGATCAAATGAGAAAAAAATGCAACCTCAGACAGACTTCCTGGTTCTGGAACACACAATCCATGAAAATTGCATTTTTCCTGAACAAGAGCATCTGGATGCTGTCCTTAAAGCTCCACCTCCATCTCTGCAATCTTTATTAGGATGTGTCGTGGTACTCAGGCCCACTTGCACTACCTCTTAGCCCTTCCCCTATCCCTCGTTTCGCTCGTTCACGTAAAGGGGTAGGGGTGTCCCAATTATCTTTAGCTTGAAGGCGTAGGGTTAAGGGGAAGTCCTAGATAGCCCTTGAAACTGAGATTTTCCTGGACCACACTCGAAACCAGAGGTAAGAATATTTCCCAGAATACACCAGCTACAACAACAGCATGCATGCACACGGAAGTCAGGAGATGGACAAATGAGTATTTTGTGTCATTATTTCAACAAACAATCATTTGTTTTTATACATCCATAACGGTGTTTGTGTTTTACCGTCATGTTTATATGGCCACAGTGTAAATGTACAATACAGTTACGAGCTTATTGCCACATTATATCATTATGATAACGTAATATTGTTGCCTTCGTTGATTTCCTGAAGATAAATACCAAATAATATGCAACTGTAGCAGTTGCCATCATTGATCTCATATGAGGCAAGAGATTGAGATGATGATGATGTGTGCTGGTGTTGTAGTGCTGTCCCAATTCTTAGGAGTAAAATTTGAAGACCTTCCCCTTCACATTTTGTTTCAAGAACCAAGGGGAAGGGGTAGAGGTACAAAATAGAATTTGGATTGGGCCTTGAAGTTCCTTCCTGGATTTGCACCATTTGCTGCTCAATCGCATGAGTGTGTTAAGGAAAAAGGACTGCTTGCTGCTCAACACTGTTTCAAAGTCATTAAAGGGATGCTGGTGTCTAGTCCTGCCTTAGCCATTTTTGACCACACATTTCATTTTGTATTTTCAATAGATGCAAGTGACTATGGATTGAATACAGAGTTTGGCCAAATACAATCTGATGGAACTGAAAAACCAGTGGTCTTTGCTTCCTGCACACTCACTGAGGCAGAGGGCCATTGCTTTAGACTCCACACAGACCACCAAGCACTCATCACCTGACTGACTACAAAAAGAAAGGGCTGAGCAGGAATGTGGATTGCTCATTGAGCAGGACATCTGCTTTGTTTTGATTACAATTTTGTATTTTGGCCTGGTTCCCTGAATGACGCAGCAGATTGCTTCTCTTCATCTTCCCATACCCACATCTGCTGATTCCTCTAGAGCCTGAAATCATTGCATTCATTTTGTCAACTTTGTGCTGTTGTAGGGTTCCATTCTATCAGATCTATCCGATGAATGGTTGAAGGTTAAATGTGTGTAAGCCTTTTCTAGCACTTCTGAAAGAATCCTGTTACTTATTAGAATTTATTTATATTTGTTCTTCCGAAGCTTCCGAATTAAATCGGAGTCCAATTTTAAGTGACCATCAATTTTAGACTGTATTTTGAATCAGGACTGGGTCACATTTGTTGTTCCTGAATCATTTTAGAGTTTTGATTTATATCTGATCCTCTACTCTTCAATTATATGTTCATTAGGGACCAAACGCCACCTAAGGTTTTACGCCTGACGGATTTGCGAGTGTATGAATGGAAATCTAGGGAGAAAAGTGCAGTGTGACCGCAGCTTTACTCTTACTAAACGTGTAGTTAATTTAGAAATTTCCATACAACTTTATATCAGTGATTAAACAAATTAAAAGGTCTTCATGCTGGTATGCCTCCTCCTCAATACAATCAAATGAGCCTTAATACCTATAAAATCATGTCACTGCATAGAGGTGTCGTGGGTCAGCTTTGATTTGGGCTTCTCTGACCTGATCTGTTTTCTGTTTCAGCTGTTGCCTCTTACAATCAGTGCTGGTGCGTACACATTTCACACTTGTTGCTCTTTTGATCTGATTTTCTCAGTCCTGTTTTTCTTACCATTAAGTTGCGGTCACACTAAAGTTTGTGCGTGAGAAATTCTGTTGTACGGTGCTGCGAAAAGAGGCGAGATTAAACAAGATGATTAGACATTGAAAAAGCGAGCGATTGGTCCATGTTTTAAATTTCTGTCCAGAGAGGTCATGTTTTGATCTTTGATTGCTCTCACGCAATCATGTACAGTAATGTGATTTCGCAGGTTAGAGTTCACCAAGCTTGAACTTTCCAATGCAGCGAACTGCAAAACTTGTCGCATGAGCTTGCATTTCAGGTCTGGAGCATTTGCGTCCATATGAATGGAAGTCTATGGGGAGAAAAGTGCAGTGTGACCGTAGCTTTATTGTTACCAGTTTGTTAGTCTTGTTTTGCCGAAGTCTCGTTCATTGTTTGATGTCTTACCTGTGATCTGTGCAGTTATCCTGCTCTTTGAGTTCAGCCTCTACCTCTGTGCTTGCCAGCTTCAGCCCTCGCTCTGCTACTGGGGGTTTTCATTGTCTTAAAGACCAGTCTGTGTTCCCCCACTGACGGCCGGCTGCTGCTTTTGTTCACTTTGAACTTTTTAATAAGCTTTCAGTTTGGGCATTATCTGTTCTGTGTTTTCTGTCAAGCCCCAACAAGAGGTAGACTCCACATTTTCTACTGGATATAAAGATTTCAGGAGAATTCAGAATGAATCGAAACTTAACACTTTTTATTCCAGATAAAAGTGTATGTCAAATACAGAATCAAACAATAAAAGCCAACTCAGAAGTAAATGCACAGCATCAATAAATTAAAAATATCTAATGCTGTGTTCACATCAGACACAGTACGCGCGGATAAATCTCTCTATTCGGGCATAAATAGATGCATGAACATTTTGAGTTTACTCGCTTCATTCACGTGTCAAATCCGCTTCACAATAGACGTGGAATCCCGTCATGGGCAGCGATTCTGTCTGCCTGGTGACTGTAGCTTCGTTGCTAAATGGCTAACACGGATTTTATTGAGGGAAAAACTGTGTTTATGTGCTTTATGAAGGCTGAAAAACATGAGTCCACTAGATCCTTTCAGAGGTGCACCCAGCTTTGTGAGTTTATAAACTCCTCCTGAAACTTAACCTGGATGATGAAAGCTTTCAGTGGTGCTTTCGACTGAGCCGAGCCCAGTTTGATCAACTGTTGTCGGTGTCGGCAGGAGGATTTCCCCTCAAGACACAACAACAGGTGCTACGTCATAAGCACGCCCCTACAAGAGAAAGCTCCTGATTGGTTAACGCGGCGCGAATGTCAGCTCAAGTTCAGATTTTTTCAAAAACGCGCGTTAAGTGCGTCAATCGCACAAAATGCTCAACTTGCGCGAATCACGAATGTCTATTCAAGCCTTTGCATTGATTTAACATGTAAATCACTCGCGCTCGATGCTTCTTCTACGTCTGGTGTGAACGCAGCATAAGAATATAGATGGAAATCCAAATGATACTTCATGTTGAGCTCAGCCCAGCCCAAACTTGTGCCAGAGACAGTTCTTCTTTCTCTTTGAAAACCCTAGGAGAGCAATAAATAGTTCTTTTGTTAAAGTTAGCCAGTGACTTAAAGATTTACTGAGATTTATTAAAATGTTATGAAAGTTATGAAACAAAACTTTGTTACCAGCCACATCTAATTATTTATCAATACCAAAGGGGAAGGTAAGTTCAGGCAAGAGAGCAAGTATGCTAAAGTCTATCCAGGCATTTTCTCACATGTCCTCTTCTTCAGATTCAAAAGTTTTTGTTCTATTGCAGGCCACAGTTAAGTCCCTAAATCAATCCTTACAGTTACAGTAAAAACAATCCTTACAGTGTCCTTGTCACGGTTAGAGGAAGGAGGACCCAAAAGCAGAATGAGGGCAGGGGGTGTTTGACAATGTGAAGTATAAAAGGGGATAGGTGGAGCACAGTTTAATGGTAAAGAACAGGGTGGTGCAGGAAAGTCCTGGATGGAGCTGACAGAGGAATGGGGGAGTGCCGGAGTGTCCTGGATGGCGCAGTCAGAAGCCACAGAATGCCAGGAGGACAGGAGACTGCACAGGGATGGTAAGGCAGGAGGTGACAGACAGGAGGTGGGGAATGCCTTGAACAAGGCACTGCTGACCAGAGATCCCGAAGAGTTGTTGTCTCACCAGTAGCAGCCTGATAGAGGACCCCAGCAGCCAGGGACTCACATCAGGCAGGGCTGCACAGGGGCAGAGAGACAAGACACACACACACACAAACAAACACAAAGACACTTAAAGCCTAATGAAAAAGACAAACATAAACAAACTTTAGACTAAGCACAAAGACAGAACAAACTCACAAACAGTAACACAGCAAGAAGCAGTAACACAGTCAAGAACCATAACAACAAATTACATGTAACAATGAACAGACAAAGACATGAGGGAAGAGAGCACAATATAAAGTTGGAAACGCAGGGTCATGCGTCAAGTTTTGCATTTCGCTGCGGTGCAAAGTTCAAGCTTGGTGAACTCTGACCTGCGAAATCGCATCACTTGACTGCGTGAGACCAATCCAGGATCAAAACATGACCTCTCTGAACAGAAATTTAAAACATGGAGCAATCGCTTGCTTTTTTAATGTCTCATCATCATCAAACTAGTGTGACCGCAGCTTAAAGGGAGAAAAGAACACGAGGACCAGGTGTAAACACTGATACTAACGAGAACTAGATGAGGACTAAACAAAGGGGCATGGCATCTGGAAAAAGGAGGGAGGAACAGAGAAGCACATGGTGAACACAAACACAGGTTGAGCCATATGCTCAGACACAAGATAAACATAGACACATAGAACGTAGACAACATAGAAATGACAGACAAGGAATGGCTCTGACAGTCCTTCAGTGACTGACTTTGAAACTGCATTGTCCAGAACTGGAGAATCTGCGAAAGCAAATCTCACATGGCTGACCACCGTCCGTCAAAGCAGTGAGGCTGGATTTGATACCATATTTCAGAATGAAAGATGAACTTTTAGTGAAAGATGCTTTCATCTTAAGAGGAACAAGGCTGTTAGTCCCTGTAGCCCTATGACACATTTTAATCTCTTTGGCACATGAGGCTCACAAGGGAGTTGTACATATTAAACAGAGATTGTAAGAACTGTACTGGTGGCCACAGATGGACTCACAGGTCCAGTCATCAGTCTCTACAAGTATCCCTTGCCAGTCTAATTTCAAAAATCAGGTGACACATCCAGCACCCTTGCAGATAGTTTCCAGGGCCCATGGAAAAAGCTGGGTCTCGACATTGTTGGACCTTTCAAAATATTTATCGCTGCTTGCAGATATAAACTTGCATTTTCCAACAGTGTAAACATATATTGACTTTCAAAGTGCAAGTAGCCAGGGATTAAACTAGGCTGAAATATGTAAATTAATATATACTGTATATATTTTACTATCCCTTTAGAACATAGGTCTCAAACTTGATTCCTGGAGGGCCGCAACTCTGCATAGTTTTGCTCCAACCCTAATGAAACACAGCTGACCCAACTAATCAAAGTGTTCAAGACTACTAGAAACTATTAGGCAAGTGTCAGTTGGAGGTGGCTGAGCTGTGACCCTCTAGGAATTGAGTTTGAGACCATTCCTTTAGAATATTGATGAGGTACACACACACTGTTTGACAAGTTATCCTTAAAGGTCCCATGGAATTAAAAAAAGTTTCAGATGTTAGTTTCAGTCTGTTAGTTTTATAGATATCTACTAGCTAGTGTGCTCCAAAACAGTTACCTCCAAAACATACTTGCAGTCTGTCCCTTGTGCCTAAATTGATTACTCATACAGTACTTCAACTTCTGATCAAATCTTGACCAATGAAATGCTCTCTAGTATCTGACATGCCACGCTTCTTCAAGATGTATCTCATGGGCTGTTTTTCATTTATAAGAATGCAGAGAACGGACTTGCGCTCAAGTGGAGAGCGATCTTGCCAGGTCACCTCGGAAGAATGAACTCGGCAAACCGTGAGAACACAGAACGTGTCCTGTGAGAAATGAGATGCTGCGTTCCTCCTGATGGCCACGTGTTCTTCACGTATTTTAAGGGAAAATTATTTAAACATTACAGCATTCATACAATGATTTATTGTTTTCCCCCCTTTTCAATACATATAACATGCACAAAAACCTTACAAATATACTTTGCACAATGGAAATAAAACAGATTTTAATACAAATTTCCGCAAATAAACACCCTTAATGTGTTTAAGCCTTTATTAAGATTTTCATGTGAATGTTTACTTTCACCATCTCGTTCAGGCAAAACTCCTGATATGTTATATCTTTGAACTTTAACAATAAACAGGTGTAGAATGCTGCGCTTACCACCTCCTTTATTCAGCCACAATGACTTCTGGGACTTCTCGAACTAGTTTTGCGCTCAAGTCTGCATTGGTGCATTCTCAATATCAAGAACACATACAGGAATTTTCATGCATCCTCCGTTCTTGTGGTCTTGAGTTTTGGAACTGAACTGACGATTGATGATGATGTTACACAAGAACACGAGGACGCAAGAATGCTGAAGAACACATATTGAGAAACAGCCATTTACTTTTCATTTAATGCGCTTGATTTCAACCACTCTCACTGGCAGGGGTGTGAAAAACTATTGGCTGTTTATTTAAAGGGGAGGGGCTATTTTAAGTCCCATCCTCTCTTCATTTTTCTGTAGAGATTACGTCAAACATGGAATAAGAGTATGCACATTTCAAAACACTTGAGGGGACCTTGAAGAGTTCTAAGTTGTTGTTTTTTCTTTTTGTCCCACGCAAATCCCAATTGTTTTCCTATTTTCTGTGCTTATTTCAAGGGGTTGGATGTACTAGTGCAGGTGTATGTCAGCTGTAAATGAATTGATAATTTGCCAGTATTAGCCACCTGCCTCCTCTGAATGTCATTACTGCCCTGTAGGGCTAATCTTATACCTTCAGCAAATTTAAACTCCAGACACTTTCTGTAAGCTTCCGAAAAGCTCTGAAGATGAAGCTTAGAAGCTACCAGAATTAAAGTGAGGTAAACAACAGCTTTATGAAAACCCAAGCAGATGGCATGAAGTATCAGCCAGACCTCTGAGATTTCTAAACACTGCTCTGTCTAAAGTGCTGAACATTTAGAAAGAGATAACATTATCATAAAACACAATGTCTTTTTTGTCCCTTGGCACATTTAGCTACTGATCCTTGTTCCAGTGTTAAAAATAGATGTAACAGGTAGATTTCAGATTCAGTGTTATATCATTATCAGCTGGCTGCTTCGTACTGCTCCAACAAACGACAAGATATTTAACATTTATTCAGCAAAACTCAATAGCTTTTTGGTATTAAGGCAGTATTTAGTAGACTTCAGGCTTTGTAACGGTAACAGTTTATAGTAATTGCAATTTAACAAGCTTCTTTGAAACAATGGTTCGATTAGGGAAGGGTGATAAAGTCAGTATCAATATTTATTGACCGAACACCATTGTCAATAACGATTAAAACAAGTTCAGTAGAAACTTTGGTATGAAGGCTAAAGATTTATTAAAATGTGGCTGCGAAGCGCGCACCTTGAAGGAACGCCAATAAATTTAGGGTGTAAGTTTGTCATTTACAATGGAGGTGTACAACTTGCACAACGCGCACATGGGAGATTGTAAATAAAAAAGGATGTAAGGATGTTGCCAGAGTGGCTTTTTGGTTTCTTTTCTTGTGCATCCCAGCCACTAGCAGCCCATCTGAAAGACTTTTTAGCATAGAGGATAATGCAGTCTCTCAACTTTACAATTTGTACTGTTGCAGTATGTACTTGAATAATAATAGTTGGTTCCTTTACTTGAAAGCTCAGATTTGATTATCATAATTAGTTTTGTTTACAGAGTTTGAGGTTTACTGATTCATTATTATTGACCCCTTACACATCTACCTTTACCATTGCACACACTTTGTAACATTTTATCAAGTTTAAGAATCTCTTTAACACTTATGTTTTAATTTTATTATAAAGAGATGATATATTTTGTTTAAATATATTTGTTTTTGACAATAAAACTATTTGCCTTTGTAATGTTGGTAAATTTAAATAAAGTGGTTAAATAACAAAAAATCATAATATTCCTAATTAAGTTGTTTAAAAATATTTTATAATTATCGATAGCGAATGACATGAAACTTGATATCGTGATTATTTTTTTTTTCAATATCTCCCAGCCCTAGGTTCAATAAACATTTGACACTACAATAAATGACACTATAAAAAAATAATTTATATACAAAGTATAATTTTTAATAGTAACATTACATTAAGGATCTCCTTGTACATGTATTCATTATTGTGTACTCTATCCAGAATTCAAATGATTCACATCTGAAGCAACGGACATGACTGTGATTGATAATGTTATTGATGTGCATACTTGTGTAATGCTGTTTCTACTTGTTCTGCACAAAACAAAATTATCTTTAAAAGGGTCAAATAAAGAACATACGATCAGTGGTGTGAAGTAACTAATTACAAATACTCAAATTACTGAAATTAAGTAGTTTTTCTCATGAATTGTAATTTACTAAGTTGTTATAAAAACGTGTACTTTTACTTTCCCTTGAGTACATTTTTAGTGCTGTATCTGTACTTTTATTCCACTACTTTCCTTCAACCTGCAGTCACTACTTTATTTATTCCTGTCTATTGGGATTGACTGAGTACAAAAATCAGTTACATAATCCCTGTCCAATCAAATCGCACATACTGTAGAAAGTAAATCGCATCATAATGAACTACCTCAAGACATGTGCGCTTTATAATTGCAACAAACTGTTTGGAAGCATTATAAGTGTCCAAGAGCATGTCCAAAATCTTTACACGCATTGACCCAGAGACACTGTCACTGATGAGAATGATGGCGGATGTTTACTGTATGATGACCGAAATGGCCTTAAACACCCAGCAGGTACAAGACGTCAACATGATGTCAGATTGACAATGTACCTAACGTCATGGGGACGTTACATTTTGTTTGGAAATTTAAATTGGATTGACGAAAGAACTCAACATCAGGCCAACGTCAATGTCGAATGTCCAACCTAAAATCAACCAAATATCAATGTCTAATGATGTTACAACTTGACGTTGTGTGGACGATACCACGATGACGTCTATAAGACATTGGATTTTGGTTGCCATACCTGACAAATGAATGTCAGTATTTAACGTCAATATGATGTTGCTTCAAGATCTTGGCTTGATGTTGGATTTTGGTCCCTTTCTAACACAATCTAAAATCGACCAAATACCAATGTCGTTTCACGTCATTATTGGACATCAAAATAACGTTGTCCTTAGACGCTGGCTAGACATTGAATTTTGGTCACCTGACATTACAACCTAAATCTAACCTAATATTAACATCTTATGATGTTGTGTGCCTGCTGGGCACTAACTAAATGCACTACAGAATGTTACGCTTACACACATCCACAAATTAGATGTAAACGCATCAGCTTTTCACAGCATAATACTCACTATGTTGAGTACTTTTAAAAGGTCTACTTTTTACTCATACTTTGAGTAATATTTACAACAGATACTTTTACTCTACTTGCACTACATTTTTAGGCAAGTAATGGTACTTTTACTGCAGTATAATTTTTCAGTTCTCTTTCCACCACTGCCTACATTAATGAAAATAAGAAAACTGCTTTAAGAAAGACTACGGCTTGTTTCATGGGAAAGAGAGTCCTTACCCTGATCCATAAACAAGGTTTTGAGCCATATATATTCTCTACCTATTGTGTTCTGTTCAAAACCTAATAGCACCAGTCAGAAAAGAATGGCCTTAAAATAAAAAGAAAAGAACATGTACACAGCTTGTTATGGTATATCATATCATAGGATTCAACCTTTTGCTCAAAACCAGATGAGATAAGTTCTAAAGCAAAGTATGCTGTGAACAACAGTGCCAGAAAAAATCTGATCTTATTTTATTATTTTCACATCTTTACTGAGCCACTTCCAAATGTGGTTTTAAATTAGATACATATCGAATATCTGGACATCTGACCTGCATTTAATCAAATACAGTATATCCAATTGCCATTTGAATCCCAAGCCCCACAATGCAAGGTTGACATGTTTGCCCACAAATATATATTTTTAATATTGTAATATTAAGCAAACTTGCCTGTAAATGTTCAGATTACTGAGGTGAAAATGTTATATATTGGTAAGATATGCAAAGACTTTTAGGTAACCCCTTACAATAACAGTACATGAATAATGATGTATTAATATGTCAACTCAACATTACTTTATGAATTAATGATGAGTTAAGGCACATGCTAATCATGACCTAACTTTAACTACAACATGCTTGACAAGAGTTCATGTGTAAATAATGGCTACTTTAATTACTTGTTAGTACATGTTGTTAATTAGCATTTACGTTTAAGCTAAATGTAACCAACGTAGACTCATGAGCTGTTAATGTATAATTATGTCATGACTTTACTTGGAGGGGCACATCACACTATCATTAACTCATCCTTAACTACTCATGAATTCCTGTGTTTAAACTGTTCATGTTCATGTTGACAGAACACTTTTGTATTGTTATACAGTGTAAACGCACATGCATAAGGAGTTCATGAATAGTTAGGAATGGGTTAATGATGATGTGCCCCTCCAAGTAAAGTAATGATATAATTATATATTAACAGTGCATAAGTTCATTATAGTAAATTAAGCAAAAACTAATTTGGTAATTAATACATTAATTAACAAACAATCATGTATCGCAAGTAATTAAGGGTGCTTTACATCTGTGGTTCGGTTCATTTGGTCCAGACCAAGGGCAACAAATGATACATTGTAGCATTTTTCTGCCGTTTTTGGGTCCTTTTACACCAGACTGATTGCTTTGGTCTGAACCAGTTGAAAAGAACCAAAATGCAGTCATGTGACAAAATCTACATCACTCATTGGCCAGATGTTATTGAACATATTTTCTTAACCACTTTTTGATTGGTCAGAATTAACGTGCGGGAAAATGCCAATGGAACTCCCACAAGTAAACAAATCGTCAGACGACTGCGCTGGCTGATTGTATCCCTGGTCATAGTATACTATATAATTTGTATACATCACTTCAGACAAACTATACATTTCGAAAATGAAGCGCGGCTACGGCTGGAAAACAATATTTTAATGCATTGCAAAATGTCAAGGTGCATCGCAAGTCACTTCAGAAGTAGGTGTGAATTAATTTAGCTGAACTGCGACAAGGTCATCTGTCGGAAATAACACCAACGTTCCATCAGGTAATGTTTTTCCCTCTCTCTATGTTTAAAACTGTTGGTAAAGCACTGTCAACAAATATTTTTCCTCCACACCCCATAAGATTGGTCAGCGCATCGGACTACTGCAGCTGGATTAGTCCAAAAAGGCGCAGTACTTTTTGCGGTTGGGTCTGTTCTAATTTGGATCACGTTCTCACTACAAACTAACTGCTCCAGGGTTCGTTTGAAAGTATACCGAAACCACCTCTTCAAGGAGGTCTCGGTACGCTTTTTTGGTCTGCTATTGGTGCGTACTCAAGTGCGATTGCTACATTCACAACTGCCCAAACAAACTGCACCAAGAGGGAAAACAAACTCTAGTGTGATTCAACCAAACTAAATAAAGCAGGTGTGAAAACACCCTAAGGTAGCCATTATTCACACATGAACTCGTTACTCATGTTGTAGTTAAAGTTAGTTCATGATTAGTCCATGCATTAACTCATAATTAGTTCATAATAAAGTAATGTTTAGTTTAAATATTAGCACATTATTCATGTACTGTTATTGTAAAGCATTACTGGATTTCAATGTAAATGCAGCCTAAGTTGATCCAATACTAAACTTAACACTCAATAGAGCATGAGCAGGTTTTACATCATGGGTCACACATGTACGTATACGTCAGTTCAACACAATCTCATGGCAATACAACTCTTGGATTTAGTGACTAATTCGTATGAATTCGTACAATCTAATTCATACAATTTAGTACGATTTGCTCATCCCGCAATGATGGTTGGGTTTATGGGTGGGGTTGGGTGCCACGCCTCTTTTTTAAAATCGTACAATTTCATACGACTGAACTCGTACGAATTCGTACGAATTAGCCACTAAACTGACAAAACGTAAAATACTTACGTTTTCTTGTGAAATCAGGCTGGTCAGTTACGTACAGTCACTGCCAGAAAAATGTTAAATATTTTTGCTATAAAAACACATGGAATACAACCATTGAACCAATACAAACATAATCTGAAAAATCAGTAATGTATCTGGGCAACACATACTGCAAGCTCAACTGGTAGTATCCCTACTTTCAGTTAACATACTGCGAATCGGCACTGACATCTATAATAAGAAATATATCACTTTGGGAGCAGTGGGGAAAAAAAAAGAAAAAATATCAATCTGAAATGTTGGAAAGGCTGTACAGGCTGGTTTTGAAATGAGGTGAGTAATCACTCTCATTAGTTTTTCCTATTATAGAGTAATGCAGCATGCCCACTCACACATGATTGGCCACAGTTAAGCATCCAGACCTCCATGTTCATAAATAAGTGTTTGACAGCTCCATTTTCTTGACCTGTGAACTAGACAGTAGCAAATAACTTTTGTTAGTTTTCTCGGTAACACTTTATAATAACAGTACATTAGTAATGATGTACTAATATGTAAACTAAACATTGCTTTATTATGAATTAATGATGAGTTAATGTATGCACTAATCATGAACTAACTTTAACTACAACATGAGTCACATGAGTTCATGTGTTCATTACGGCTACCTTAATTACTTGTTAGTACATGATTGTTTGTTAATTAATGTATTAATTACCACATTAGTTTATGCTTAATTTAACCATCATGAACTCATGATATGTTCATATATAATTATGTTGTGACTTTACTTGAAGGGGCACATCATCATTAACCCATTCTTAACTACTCATGAACTCCTTATGCACGTCCAACTAGTCAGTTTACACTGAATAACAATAGAAAAGTGTTCTGTCAACGTCAGCATGAACAGGAGTTCATGAGTAGTTAAGGATGAGTTAATGATGATGTGCCCCTCCAAGTAAAGTCATGACATAATCATACATTAACAGCTCAGGAGTTCATGTTGGTTACATTTAGCTTAAACTTAAATGTTAATTAACACATTAATTAACAACATGTACTAACAAGTAATTAAGGTAGCCGTTATTCACACATGAACTCATGTGACTCATGTTGTACTTCAAGTTAGTTCATGATTAGTGCATACCTTAACTCATCATTAATTCATAATAAAGTAATGTTTAGTTTGCACATTAATACATCATTATTCATGTACTGTTATTGTAAAGTGTTACCGTTTTCTCTAACTCACCTTTTTTTGTCAGACGGGTTAATTTTGTGGGTTATTTTAGAATTTTGATGATGGAAAAAAGTCTAATGGTATGATTGTACCTTTTGATGCAAGCAGTCTGAGGTTCAGAAGTGCTCTTATTGCTCTTCGCATGTTGTCTCACCATTTGCTGCTGACCTTTTTGAATGATTAATGGTCTCAAGTCACCTTTTGCTTTACAAAGCGAATCCATTTACATATACTTTTTGAACTTTAATACATCACCTTTTTGTCGCCTGTGAAGTAGTATCCCAGGTTGCCAGATGTTGAATTACGCGACACTGCTCCATTACATTAAAAATGAATGACCAATGTAGCCACTTTTAGTGCACTTATAGTTATGCAACCTTAACTGGGGTGTTGAAACCACAGGCCAGATTTGACAGATATAATTAGTCACAAACGCAAACATAAATCAAGGTTTTCTTCATAATTTAGTATTCTGTAAATATCCTTAAATGTCCTCTCCTAGAACAGATTCCAGTGAAAGTGATTTGCAGACTTGACAGCCGGCTTTGTATGCTGTGAATGTCAAAGAAGGATGGAGCATGGAGCCCTTTCAGACCAGTAATAGGACGCTGTTGTGTGGTGACAGTGATAAGCACCTTTGATTCACCTTGTTAATTCACATTCTAACAAACAACTCAGCTAATACAGATGTATGTTTGTAAAACAGTAGAATGTCCTTAATAAGAATGTTACTTAGTGTTGAGAAATCCTCTGTTTAGCAGCAGTTCATTTGAACATTGTTTTGAAAACTTTGACAGTTTTATTTTGCTCCAATTCATTTCAAAGTTATCAAACGTCCTACAAATTCAATACATGGTGTTATGATTATCAGCGATCTAGCGGCATGCAGATCGCTGGTATACACACAGATCGCTAACGCCCTACAAATCCGCCATTATGGACTACAAGACCCAGTCATGCACCACACACGCACAACCAGTTCCTGATGCTGACTGATTGCAAACAGACATCTATGCTGCTCAAGTACTGATTACACACACATATATATGGCTCACTTTGAGACACTCCCCAGTCAACAAATTTCCTTTGGCCCTGATCTGGCCCAGATCAACAGCTAAGATGTGGCCCAGATCAGTTAGTGTTCCCCAGCCCAGAACTGGCCCACATCCTTTTAGCCAGAACTGAACCAAAGCAGTGCCACAACTCCACCAAGCTTGAGCCAAGTAATACATTTTTATGTGGCCCAGATATGGGCCTTGTATTCAAGATTAGTAAGGCTGAGCTCTGTGGCCCGCATGTGGCCCACATGTGGCTGACCACATATATTAACTGAGTAAATCACACAACAAATATTAAAATCAAATAGTTTAATCCTTAATCAGAGCAAATTACATTCAGATAAAACAATTACTGAACAAAATGTGAACAAATAAAGAGTTAGAAAACATTTTAACAACATACAACAAACAGAACAATACAAAATAAAAATAAAAATGGAAATAGTTGTTAAATATAAATGTTATATATTTGATGCAAAGATGATATAATACATACATACATATAAATGTACATAGGTTTAAAAAAAAAAAAAAAATATATATATATTGGTCAAAAGTTTGGGGTCAGTATGATTGTTAAATGTTTTAAAATAAGCTTCTCCTGCTCACCAAGGCTGCATTTATTTCATTAAATACAAATTATGAAATGTTATTGCACTATAAAATAACTGTTCTAAAGTAGTTTATAATTTAAATGAATCCTTTATTCCAGTGATTTTAATGATGAATTTTTAACTTTATTTCTCTAGTCCTCGGAGTCACATGATCCTTCAGAAATCACTCTAATATTAATTATTATTATTGTTATTATTATTATCAATGGTAGTAATAGTAATAAAAGCAGTAATGACTGGAGTAATCATTTCATTTGAAACTACATACAATAAGAAAGCAGTTATTTACAATTTGAATAAATATTTAACAATTTAAGATTTTCTTTTTTACGTTTAATAAATGCTGCCTTAATGAACAGAATAATTTTATTATTCTGGTTAAGTTACTTTAAAAAGTAATAGATTACAGAGGTAAAAAGTAAATAGATTAGTAATAGATTACTTTGTGTAAAAATTGGATTACTAATTATTTTACTTTGAAGTTACTTTTAAAACATATAAAATATACCTATAAAAATTCAGAATAAACTGCAGCTCTTTCTGTAATTTAATATTCGCTGAAAAACATTACAATAGGTTGATCACAGAAGCTTGACATTCAAAAGTCATAAAGAGTTCACTTTAAACAAACATCTCTCATCATTCACTTGCTCCAAACCTGTTTGTCTTTTTTTTTTTTTTAAACACAAAAGTCATTTAGAAGAAAACTGGATACCAGTAACCACTGACATCCATAGTATGCAAAAGCACTGCCGTGTTTGAGTGTTCTATGTTTGTTTGAGGTAATTAGTCTACAGAAATGTATATTCCATACAAAGCCTGAAGCTGATCGGTCAGTTCTTGCCGTGTGACTCGTGGTTTTCAACTGGGTGAGCTTGGAAAATGTGAACGCGCACAATATACAATCCCAATGTGATCCCGCGTGCGCTAAAGATGCAATATGTGAACGGCCCCATAAGCAGCTACACTTCTCTTCACATTCAGAAGATACCTTTACTCCCGATCCTGCATAAAAGTCCAATTTAGCCTGTTTAGGTGTCCTCCTTGGTGACGAGTATTGTCGTAGAATGCTTTCTGTTCAAGTGCTTGAACAAGTTGCTGGTCGAGTTAAAAGCAGTCAAAAATTCTTCAGAGACTGGACATAGATTGCATTTCACAGAAATATTTTTGTTTTACGCTCAATGAGGGAAGTGAGGGGATTCTATCAGACAGCACCTGCAGTGAAGAATTTAAATAATATGATCAGCAATACAACCTGGAGGTACAGCTGCAAAATTACAATACAAATCAAAATGCTAAACTGTGTGGTGAAAGCAAATACATGTAATCTGTTACATTTTTAAATATTCATTCAAATATTATATATTTTCAAATACTGAACTTTTTTAAACTCGTAGTTTTTTATCAATTACACATTATTTAAACAAATGCAATACATTATTAATGATAAATATCCCAGTTAAGTTTAAAATCTGTTTAAAATTTTCTGCAAATCTAAAGTGTTCCAGCTTTGTGAACATTAACCCAAACACTAGTTACTAGGTCATTACCTTCTGGCCTGCACTTGACTTAAATTTTCAGACCACATTGCCTACAGAATTTTAAAATAAAGTGGCAGGATTTTTATATTTGGACTAGAAACAAGGAAAAAATAGGAAAGGTATTTTTATAGTGTATTGACTAAATTAAACGATAAATAAAATACATAAATAAATAAAAAAAATCCCAATTTGCCAAACACTTATGTTGCATTTGTGTTTCGCATTAGCACTGTTATAGCTGAATATGTAATAAAGTTCACATAGTTCCAAAGCTTTATGAGTTTCTTAAGTTAGCTAAACACAAAAGATGATATTTTGAAGAAAGCTGAAAACCTGTAACCATTGACCTACATAGTAGGAAAAACAAATACTACTGAAGTCAATTGTCACAGGTTTTCAGGTTTCTTCAAAATAAATTATTTTGTGATATCAAATGACCATTAGACAACAAAAATTTGTTGATTCATAAATGTTTGTTGTTGAGTTTCGGCTCCATATTGTACAGAAACGTTATACCCATATTGTTAGTTTATATTAAAATTATAAGACATTTTTTCCATTGGCTTCCACTATCATGTTAGGCCTAATGGGATCACTTTTTATTTTAAACCTTACTAAACCACAGTGAAGCGTGACTGAACATTTACACAAATTGATATTTATCTATAATAAATAAACTGTATTCTGTCATATTTGGAAATTGGCAATAACTTTAATGCTAACGTTAATTTAAACAGCAAACTGTTGGAGCACTAACAATATGAAAACATCACGTTCAGAGAGGAAAATGCTATTTAACTCGACGCATTTCTTAATTAAATGATTAACTAACCACTCAATGAGTCCTAACTTTTATATTTAGTATTGAATAGTTAAGTAAACTCACTTTAAATGCCAAATTATCACTTACCTGAAGCAAATGACAGGGAGAAAGAATATCAAACTCGCACAGAAGTCTTGGCTACAAAGTGTGGCGTGGCAGATGTCTGCTAACGATACACCTGTGTTCAGTTTCACGTGTTTTCCAAATGCAATCCCAAAGTCAGCCAGAAGTTGATAGTTACCGATGTCAGCCATAGCTGAACCTTACTAGGATCTTATGTGTTTTTTGTTATCTGGCCCACATACTGCAAAAGGAGCTGTGAACCAGAAGAACATTCCCGCCTATTCTGAATGTATGGCAAAACATATAGGGTAATAATCTGGCCCATATCTGTTCAGCCATGCCATACCTACACCACATGTGCCAGCTATCACCCACATTTGGCCCAAATGTTCTTGCTATCTGGATCATTGCTAGGCATGGGATGATAACCGTTTTCAAGGTATAGCACGGTTTGCAAATGTCAAGGTTTTAAAATCGCCAAAATGTTCTGTAATACCGTTCCCAAGGTATGTATACTATTTTTTTATTTACATTTTTTTTCCGTTTTTTAGGACAACATTATCCCCAGCAGAAAAGATCTCCAAAGATGCCATTTTAAAATGTAAAGAAATCTGTGTTTCTGAAACTAATGAATACAGCACAAGTCAATGATTCATTTGAATTATTTAACCTGACATGTTCACTTCTCCAAAATATATTAAATGTTTCTCAAAATAAAATATATTGTGTTAAATGCGGGAAAAAGATTGTAGTTTTTTACCAAGACATTTAAGAAGAATATATCGTAGAGCAGTAATCACAATACTGTGATACCGTGAAACTGTGATATTTTTATCCAAGGTTATTATACCGTCAGAAACTTATACCGGCCCTTGCCTACTCATTGCTGAGTCTTGTAAACTGTTAAGTGAACATTATGACGAGTTTTCCTTGACTTGCTTTGCCATGTTTTTTGACCCTCGCTTTGTTTTGTTTGTTTACTTTGTATGCTGCCTGCCTGTATCGACCATCTGCATGTTCTTTGACTACGACACTGAACAGAGATGCCCAAAGTAGGACCCATGGGCCAAAGTTAGCCCATTGTAACTTTTGATTTGGCCCAGCATCATAACTGAGAGAAGAGTGAGAATGATTAAGAGGGTTGGGTCAAATGCCATTAACACAGAGATCGTCATTTCTAATTCGACGTAACATTTTTTGTTAGTACAAGATCCCTTTCATCACTGCTTGCACCTTTGATTTGTTCGTTAAAGCAAACTAAAATTAAATTTTTCAATTACATGTAAATACTGTCACTCGACTGATAGAGGACTATACAGAAGACATCGGCGAGCAAATCAAGGCAAAAACTAGAGTAAATCTGTTATAAATGAGATTTTACTTTTTATTTTATTTGAAGTTTTGTTTTTGCTATAATAAGTTCATTATTATATGTAAAAAAATACTGTATTAGTTCATATAAATCAATATTTTCTAGTCATTTTTAAATATTATTAAATGAATTAGGAATTTACCCATGGCAACTATATTTACTTTAGGCCCACTAGCCTCAATCAAGTTTTGACCCTTTATAAGAAAAAGGTTGAGCACCCCTGTTTTAGAAGATTTCAGACTGCACTTAGAGACTCTTGCATCTGAACTCTTCATACATGTATAGCTCTCTTCCCTGTCTTGCTTTCTCATTTCCTGATTTTGGCTGTTCCATCTACCTGATCTATGTGTGAATTTCATTACCGAATTCTGAAGTGCTATATTTCTGAATAACCCAAGGTTGTCTTAAGGGGACACACAAGCTCTTGACACAGAGGGGTGCTTTCATTATAGCGTCAATCCTAATAAATTATTGTGCAAAGAGGCAATTCCAATACAAAAATCAAACACCACAGTTTTAACTTCTGTTAGTCTCCCTCAATGACCAGGGCTCTTAGATTTTTTTTCTAATCCTTTCCCATGTTACAACGCCCCTGGTTGATGAGACCACCAGGGGTTTTAAACCTTTTAGAACACACAACTCCAATTTTACTTGCCCCCCTCCCTTCCCACAAGCCCAAAGTAATGTATGTGCAAACATCATTCACATATTTGTTGTGTGTCAAGTGCGTAGCATTAATTACATTGAAACATAAATATGCTTTATATCCAACTTACTGTACATGATTCAGTGGATTGACTGAGCATGTTTCTGGGAGCACAACATGCCAATCGATTAGATTCCCAGCACGGCTAACCGTAAATTATCCATCTCTGTCAAAAAGCATGAGTGATACTTGCTTTTTATGTACATATATACAAAAAATGTTGCTTCGCAGATTACATCAATTACAAATGTAAAAAAATCTATGCATTACATATTGTCAATTTAGCTTTTTCATGTTCTCAAACACACTAACTCTGCTCTAACGGCTACCTGATAATCAGATTGCTGGATCCAGTCAGAAGACTGGATGACCAACAATTTTCCTCTCTTAAACTCAGACAAAACAGAATTATTACTTATTGGGCCTAAATCCTGTACACAGCAGTTCTCACAACTCGACCTGCAACTAGAGGGATACAAAGTTAGCATTAGCTATACTATAAAAGACCTGGGTGTCATATTAAACAGCAATTTAACTTTCAAAAATCATATATCCCATGTCACAAAAACCGCTTTCTTTCATCTGAGAAATATTGCTAAATTGCGAAGTATGCTATCCATATCAGATGAAGAAAAACTAGTTCATGCTTTCATGACTTCTAGGCTGGACTACTGTAATGCTCTGTTTGCTGGTTGCCCAGCATCCTCGATTAACAAACTCCAGCTAGTGCAAAATGCAGCTGCCAGAGTTCTTACCAGATCTAGAAAATATGATCATATCACCCCAATTTTATTCTCCTTACACTGGCTGCCTGTTAAGTTTCGTATTGAATTTAAAATATTACTCCTTACCTATAAAGCTTTAAATAATCTAGCTCCTGTTTATCTAACCAACCTCCTGTCTCGCTACAACCCAACCCGCTCTTTATGTTTTCAAAACTCAGGGCTTCTGGTAGTACCTAGAATATCAAAGTCGAGTAAAGGAGGTTGAGCCTTCTCATTTATGGCCCCTAAACTCTGGAATAGCCTTCCTGATAATGTCCGAGGCTCAGACACACTCTCGCGCTTCAAAACTAGATTAAAGACCTATCTTTTTAGCAAAGCATACACTCAGTGCAGTACATAGCGCTATGACGCATGATGTGCCCCACACATGATTTTGGTTCTCGTTTATATACACTATGAACAGCAGCTACGCTAATTATTCTCCTTATTCTGTATTTCCACCTGGGGGTACTCATCTTGAGGCCCTCAGACTATGCAGTGCTACTGATGCGATCCAAGACCAGCGACGAGATGATCCCAAGGTTTCTGGACCAGGCCGTATCCTGAGCAGCTGCTGTGGTGGTCATCGTGGAGTGAGAGCATGAGACTGACTCCTGTGATGCTCCAAGGACAGACGAGTCTTCGCTGAGGTCCAGCTTCCTGCGCCTAGACTGCAGCTCTGCACAAGACGTTTGGCCATAGGGGAAATGGTCGTGCCCAACTGAGCCAGGTTTCTCTCGAGGTTTTTTAAATCTTCGCTTTCGCCAATTGGTGAAGTTTTTTTCCTCGCTGCTGTCGCCACTGGCTTGCATGGTTCTGGATCTGTAGAGCTGCGCATTGATGGATTTGCTCTTCAGTGTTTGGACTCTCAGTAGTGATTATTAACCCACACTGAACTGAGCTAAACTGAACTGAACTTAATCTCTGAAAACTGAACTGACACTGTTTCAATTCACTATAATCTTCCATGTGAAGCTGCTTTGACACAATCTACATTGTATAAGCGCTATACAAATAAAGATGAATTGAATTGAATTGCTCCCTAGTGGATGAAAAAAAAATATTGAATGTTCTCATAATTACTCAAGTGTAGACTACAGGTCCTTGTGCCCCCCCTTACCAGGTGCTGCTGCCCCCAGGTGTGGCACACCAACAGGTTGAAAACCCTTGCACTACACAGATCCTTATGGCCAGCTTAAATTCATCATCTCAGGACTGGTTGAGACATTCACCTATAAAAAAGAAGGATGCTGACTGTGCTCAAGGCCATAGAAAAATCAGTCATTTACTTCTGACTAAACTGACCCTGTTCTCAAACTAGGTTTTATAATTCGTCAACTGTTGGACTTTGGTTTCTTGTCATTGTTGCCTTTGGTTTTGTTGGTGTTGGTTAAGTTGCCATACAGTTAAATGAAACTCCTTAACATTTGACATTTATATTGAAATGAATCGTATCATCAGTGAATCACTCAAACTGAAAAACAGCATTTCTGTGAAACTTCTTGATGTTCACATTAATGAAATGTTGTAGCTGACTATTTTTTTTTTGGTCTGTTCAGTGCTACAGAATCTAAGGTGACTTGATTTGACTTCATTTTTAGCTGAGGGGAATATTTTCACTCAGTATTGAGATCAGAATGCTAATAGCTAATTTTGATGAATTTATAAGTAGATGATATAAATGTTTATGTTTAATCACTTTGAATACCATTACTTAAAGTTGTGGGAATGTTCTGTGTTAGCTGGAATAATTATCACTGCGTATTTGGGACAAATCCTTTCATTGTGTTCCTCTGAATTAGAGTTTGCGTAAATCACATCACAATATACAACTCATTTTAACTGGGGTTTGAATTAGATCAAAGATGCCATTTGATTTCATTGTAGCTGCGCAAACACATGCATCTTCTGGAAACAGATGAGAGGGGCGTCTCTGGCAGGACACGTGTCGTCGTCAATCTTCTATTTTGGCACCAGTTTTCGTGTGGCCCAGATGGAGTAGGAGTGCTGGAAACAGTGGCTCTGTTGACTAGAGTACTGAATAGAATGTTTCAGAGATGGAAAAGATCTGTCTGCTGGGTGACACCACATGAATTTGGATTTAGATCAAGAAGCAGGTGAAGCCGGCTGCCGGCTCAACAGAAATATGGGGTCCAAACAGATGCCAGACAGTGGCAGAGACACATTTTGAAAATATTCATTCCAAATATGAACACAATAGTTTTTCAAACCTGTCCTATAGGCCAGCTGCTTTTTTTGGGATTTAAAGCATCAGCTCAAAAGTAAAGAGCTTCTTGACATAAATTTGGAAATCCAAAATGTGTATTCATTGGGGGCCTCCAGAATAGGTTTATCATGTCTTAACCAGACACAATGCAATACGACAACAAGCAATTTGTCTGTACAGACCAGGTGTGAAACGGTTATGGGATGCAACAAAATCAATCAAAGATCTCAGGCAGTTATATGAGAGTATGGGTGGGATTTCTATCACACTGTGTTTACAAAAATAATAGATTATTATAGGAGAAAGATTATAGTGTTTTATCATTTTTAAAGTCAGCGTAAACGGGAAGTTGCGGAGTCTTTTATTTTAGTATGTTGATGTACTGGCAACGCAGTGGCGCAGTAGGTAGTGCTGTCGCCTTACGCCTCATGACGGCGACCAGCGAGACCTAGATGTCGCTCAAGTGGCCACTCCCTTATTTATGCAGACTTAATATAACTTAATAAAAAAAACAGGGTTGTTCATTCTGCTGTGCTGACCCCAGATTAATAAAGGGACTAAGCCAAAAAGAAAATGAATGAATGAATGAAAAACAAAATGGATAAGTTATAATAAAATCACCCCTCTCACAGTTGTCATGAAGAGTAATATTAGCTATTTGCACCAAAACCATCATTTGTACGAGGCTATAAACATGTTTTTATCAGCTGTAAAATTGGCCAATTTAGCATAGCAGTCAGTGAACATCTGGAATTCCTGGAGCCAGCCCCTAAAGGCGAGTTGATGAATTGCAGTTTCAGTTACTTCCATATTGGCTTCACGAGGGAGAGCGGGATGTTGCTGCTTGATCTCAACCAGTCAATTACACAGACTATAAAACATTTCCCTTAACAGGTAAATGACTTTGTTCTTGGTCTATGCAATACATTGAAATTTTTTTACTTATTTTTTTCGCCAATTAAGTTTCTGCTTTTAGTTTAACAGGACATTATAAGTGGGACCAACTCTGATGAATATGAATATACCTCTCTCCTACACTAAGTAACAGAGACAATGAATTTATGATTCAATTCATCCATCTATGTTATTTATGATCTCGGTAATCAGCTGAGATGTTTTAGTTACTTTGAATACAAAAGCACAACAAAATAACAAATGATGATAATTAGATTTTAACTTCAGTGTTTTAATATATTCATATTTTTATTTCATTTTATTTTTTATTATGTTTGCATTTGTTCCCTCTGTATTTTAATGACAGGAAAATCATTTGTATGTACATCAGCAAATTACTCAAGATTTTAGCCGGCAGTACTTGTTCAGCAAATTAATTTAGTACATTAATTATAATCCACTTGATACCCTGACATAAGTGTTAGCTTTTACTAATGCATACACATTTTCCCACCTCCAGAGATATCCTCTTATGAGTGCTGAGAGAGAAAATTGCAATATTGCAGCGGTAAATGACTGTCATGAAATTATTTGAAATGCTAATGAAACTAAGCCTTCTTAACATTTATTCCAGCTTAAAAAACAAAAAAAAAACATGAAGGTCTCGTTTTAGATGAAGACCACACGAGAATTTCTGCCGCAAGCTGTTTGTTTTATGTGAAAATACAAGAGGTGAATTTGAAGAGAGTGGCTTTATAAAGTGTATCCAGTTCATGCTCATCAAACAGTGACTGCATTAAATTGAAAGAAATTTCCAGGATGCCTACACTGCCATGCTCTACAGTCACTACAATTACACTGAAGCTGATAAAATGTGCAAGTGGAACAGCAAACAGCAGTTTTGACTTTATGCACCTGGCAACCAGATGAAGAAGGGGAAAAAAAACAATGAAAAAATGAAAAGAAAATGAGAAATAATTGGAAAGGCAGGAGGACAATCAATCAGAACGCTGGTCTGTGGCACTCAGTTGCTTAGTTAATATAATTCACAGCATGCCTGTGAAATAAATAAATTATGTAAATATGACACAGAGGAAAGGGAAAGAAAAGATGATTTTCCAGAACAAGGTCTCAGAAAACAGCAGGGTGCTTCAGATCTTGTGCTCATATTATTCATGTATTTTCTGCTGTATTTTCCCACAAGCCATGAACATAGTTTTCAAGCTCACGCTCCACTACCAAACGCAGGCACAGATCCAGCACATTCTCGACTGAAATTGCGATATAGCTGTGACTAGCACCACGGTAATAACCCTGTGCTGTTCTGATCTACTAACTCTGCTGCGGGGCTCAATGGAAATGGCTGTGGAGTGTTGAATACTAACACCAAATTTACGCTCAATGGGGAAGCATGAGGCATTACTTTGTTGAGAAAAGATGCTGGAAAATTCCCTTGCACAAGAGTAGCTTTGGCTAATTGTGGTCCATTCATTAAAATGGGCAAAATGCATACTGTATAACAACAAAAATGAAGAAAACGCTTAAGGGGCTTAAGAATTCATATACCTGTATTATTATTATTATTAGTGACATTGGTGATTGATTGCCCTCTTTTCAAAAAAGGCAGAGCTACAAATGTGTCAGCATAAAGCGTACCTGCCAACACTCCTGTTTTTCCCGGGAGCCTCCCGTATTTCAGACCCATCTCCCATTTTGTCATTTGTCGCGGAAAACTCCCGGAATTCCTTTCCCCTGGTCCTCATTGTTTGGTACAATCTATAACAGCCCCAGATCGCTGACTAATCCGATGGCAGCCGGTGCCCAGTGCATAGAACAGACCAGGCACCCCTTCAGTCCCCCCCCGGTCTCCCGGATATCATCACTAATGGGAGGGACTTCCCTTCTCTGATGACATGTACAGTTGTGTTTAAACCCCTTATAAAAGCGATTTTTGAATAATAGGTCCCCTTTAATTAGCCAAAATATCACTAAAGGGCATCTATTTTACCCCTTTTACAAGATGTAAGATAAACCTTTGGTGTCTCCAGAATGTGTCTCCAGTTTCAGCTCAAAATACCCATTATATAATGTATTATAGCCTCCAGAATATGTCAATTTTCAGTGTTGCCAACTATTTTCAATGGAAAGGCACTAAGCTCTGCCCTAAAAGTCTCTAGATTACGTCATACGTCAATTTGCATATTACTGACGTCATCACGTCCAACCGTTTCTGTTTGTTTAACAGCCTATGGTTAATAGAGGGGTATTTATTTTTGCACTACTCTTTACGTATGCATGTCAGTTTAACTAAATTTATTGCTGTTTGAATACAGTATATTAGCATAGATGTTTAGTGAATTCGCAGTAATCTCTCAGACGTAATAAACTCACACAAGTTCTAAAACTGACACTAAAATATCTGTGATCGTAAACAAGAAAAGAATAAACGGTCAAATTAAACCGTTAAATTTAAAACAATGGAGAAGCAGATCGGTTTGACTGTACAAGGGAAATACCTCACACTCACACACCTAAATCATTTGCCGTTGGTACGCAGAGGGCTGATCTGCTCTCAGACTGCAGGTGGGAGAGACCGCTGAACGAGGACTGAGACGCATGTCGGGGCTCTAAACCGGGGGAGGGGCCGACGGCATCACCCGCAGCTCGTTGAGAAGAGTAAAATGTTTAGTGGACATGTGTATACATGTTACTATAGAAACATGGCGCATGTCAATCAATTCGGTGGGCAGGGAAAACAGCACTCCTACGTCACATTGCGGTGGGCCTCAAAATCACTGGCATTTAGATCCTATTTTAACATCAGGAAATTTAAAAAAAGAGACTAGTTGGGTTTATATTACGCAAATAAGACAGTGGACACACAGTTTATGTCCAAACAGCTTAAAAAAAGTTGATTTTCATCATAGGGGCCCTTCAAGATATTAGTTGCTTCCCCAACACATCTACAACTAGCGCAAACATTGATCATGCTATAGATAAAGTCAGAAATATAATGCTGTAAGAAAAAGAAAATATTATTTCATTGTTTACCTGAGTATTTTATGTATGATTAGCTCAGTTCGCCATTAATCGTTCATTCAAGTCGTTCATTCACTTAACAATGTCAGTCAGTCCCATATATGATTAGTCAATGCACGCAGTCTGAGCTGGAAAAATCTATGATTAGTTAACCTTACAAGTCTTTGTGTTTTTGAGTTGTTTGTTCATCATGTGACAGCACCATATGAAACTATGCAGTCTGTGCTGTGATTGATTTGTTTATGTCTCGAGTCATCGAACAGTTATTGAGTTTTTCATTCATCACATGAAAGACTGAATGAATAATCTCCATCATGTGGATGAAGTAAAAAAAAAAAAAAATGACCAAAACCACATTCCAGATTCTGCCCTCGTCACACTGTGAGATTTCAGCCATTATTTTGTCATCTAAGACAAATTTGGGAAATCCTAAATGATTCCTGAAATCCTAGGCTAAAATTGGTGATCTTTGTTCACTGACAGCCGCTTAATGCCCGTTGCGATCAAATTTTTCCTCCGATGAAGTTCTGACAGTGTTAGACGATTTCAGACACTTTCCTGCAGTGTGATAACAGCTGCGATAAGCGTCAATTCAAGAACCAATAGGAGCTCCGAATTTGATGAGGCAATCCATGCGACAATCCAAATGACCGCAGGGAAATGTCAAAACTGTTTTTTCCTTCCTGGTTTTATTATTGAGACACGCCATGTGCAAAAATGCCGCTACAGATTGTTTACATTTGCTGTGAGGAATCATTTCAGAACGCAGTATAGTGAAAGTGTCACGGGTGGACGGGTGGCTCACACAGCCTTAACACAGCAAGCATTTGTTTTGTTTTTAAAAGATGTCTAATAAACGTCTAAACGTCGCCTTGGCTAAAACAAGGTGTAGAAGTCCATCTATTAGCCCAATAACGAAACTTACAGCATGGTCGAAGGTTAAATGCAGGGACCAACACAAAGCATATTTTCATCATTAATGTCACCTTTTTGCCTCTTTATGTGTCACGACGGTGCCAGGGGAGGATTGTAAGAGTCTAAATTATCATTTGCATTTGTTTATAGAGCAAAACATGTCTTTTTCACCAAAGAAGGTCCATACTGACTCCAAAGGCAGATACTGATAAGATCAGGGCCTGGTGTGTGGACTTTGGGGGTTTTGCGATGTGGTCACATGTTGATTGGTCAGCTTGAATGTCTCAGCATTTGGGCTTTAGTCACATGGTCAAGAAAGATACAAAATAGCTGGTAAAACTTGGCTTTGTCTCTTTTCCTGATCTGCTCTTTTTCTGGCTCTGTGCTTTTCCTGCGCTGTCTCTCCCTCTCTCTCTGGTAACTTTAAATTTTCAATTAAGCTGGGTACAATTTATATCATATGTTTTTATCATTTCATGTTTTAACATTTTATTTGTTTATTTGTAATTAATTCAGTTGTAACCATAGAGAATTATTGTCATTAAATCATTTCATTTTCAAGTATTTGTGAATTACTTTTGATTTAACCAACATTTAATTGCTCAATATTGCAATACAATACAATCACAAAATAGCAATGCTCTCCCACACTTTTAGCTATAAATATTTCCATTTTTGGTATAAGATTGCAGAGGAATGGTTTGACTAGAATGTACAGTTTTTTACCATCAATACTGATAACTTTTTAGTAGCTCGGCAGAACTGCAGTTCGAACCGCTGTGGTTAAAACCCATTCTTACAAAGGCTAAATTTGGGCTGTCAGTGAAAATCTAATAAACGTCTAAGAATAGGTCAAAACTAGACTAGTCATCAAATAGACAGAAATGAATGAGAGACCGCTGTAAGAGGACTGGGATGCATGTCAGGGCTCTAAGCCGGGGGAGGGCTCGACGGCATCACCCGCAGCTCGTTGAGAAGAGTAAAATGTTTTGTGGACATGTGTATACATGTTACTATAGAAACATGGCGCATGTCAATCAATTCGGTGGGCAGGGAAAACAGCACTCCTACGTCACATTGTGGTGGGCCTCAAAATCACTGGCATTTAGATCCTATTTTAACATCAGGAAATTAAAAAAAAGTGACTAGTTGGGTTTATATTACGCAAATATGACAGTGGACACACAGTTTATGTCCAAACAGCATAAAAAAAGTTGATTTTCATCATAGGGGCCCTTCAAGATATTAGTTGCTTCCCAAACACATCTACAACTAGCGCAAACATTGATCATGCTATAGACAAAGTCAGAAATATAATGCTGTAAGAAAAAGAAAATATTGAAACAATGAAAACATTTAATTGCTCCAAATTGCAATACAATACAATCACAAAATAGCAACGCTCTCCCACACTTTTAGCTATAAATATTTCCATTTTTGGTATAAGATTGCAGAGGAATGGTTTGACTAGAATGTACAGTTTTTTTACCATCAATACTGATAACTTTTTAGTAGCTCGGCAGAACTGCAGTTGGAACCGCTGTGGTTAAAACCCATTCTTACAAAGGCTAAATTTGGGCTGTCAGTGAAAATCTAATAAACGTCTAAGAATAGGTCAAAACTAGACTAGTCATCAAATAGACAGAAATGAATGACTACACATATAAAGTCTGTCTAATCGACGACTAGTCTAGTTTTGGACTATTTTTAGATGTCTATTAGATTTTAACTGACAGCTCAAGTTTAAATTTAGTTGTCTGTTAGACATCTATTAAACACAAAATTGTTTGCTGGGAATCCTTCTGTCAAGTCATACTGTACTGTATGTAAAAAGATAACTCAAACCTGAGGATATGTCTTCCATGTGATGAACGAACGATTCAAACCAGACAGAAGACTCAAAAAAGGAACTAATTTTCTCCCTCACCTGCGCAATGTGCACATGCACGAATGAACGAATCACTCCCTGAAAGGACTCATCATTCCCGAGTCATTAAAGATTTGTTCAAGAACAACCCATCCCTAGCTTGTAGTTAAGAATAGTGAACTTGTAGTGAAGAAGTAACTAATATTATAGGTCCCTGTTAATAAATATAGAATAATTATTCAAACTATCTATTAAGCGACAATTTCCTTGCATGAAAAAGGTCAATATGCTGTGCAACTCTTGACCTGAGTAACATCTAAAAGTAACATTGATCCAGAATCTGTTGCATAATATTGAAGATTTGATGAAGGCTGAAGGCAAAGAAAGATCCTTTTTCTTACCCAAAGATGAAATTGTCCAGGTAAATTGCATCAAGACAGAACAAAAAGAAACATGAAGATTTGGTGCAGAATTATTAGTTCCACAACACCTTCACTGCTTGGCTCAGGGGACTATTGCATTAAATAACAAATCTATGTTTTCTGAGTTGTCCAGTTGTTTGTGTCTCCGGTGCGTCAGAAATCCACTGCTGCTGTTTGATCAAATCCCAGATTGTTTCCAACACCACATACTGTACACAAAAACTTCCTGTTCTCTGACTCATTTCTATGGTTGATGCAAGCTACAAAAGAGTCACATTTCAGAGCGTGAGACATTTGTCCTTAAAAAACATTGTATATATTTCCCTTCCTGCTATTTGAAAAGACACACTTAGAATGCCATGATTAGATTCAGTACGCCAATTACACAACTGTAAAAAAATTGTCTGTAATATTCAAAATTCAACATCTCTGGAAATAAAATACTTTTATGTTGCAGCTTTACTTATAAGGTAAGCTTTTTTTCTCCTTCCAGCATATAAGAGTGGAGAATACAGGGTCCGATTTACTTGAATCATCTGTCTTAATCCACATTTACTCCATAGACCCTGAAGCCCTGCTGTTTTTCATTTCAGCCCCTTTAAAGCCTCAAAATCTGTGATTATGTAATCTGTCTTCATGTTTTCAGAAACAGCGGCTGCAGTAATCCGCTTAAATCTTAGGTTAGTCCTCTCTCAATCCAAGCGTTACAAACTTTAAAAGTTCTTATTTGAAGTATTAATCTACCAGTGGTGGACCATGACACAGGTAAGAGTCAAAGACACCTCTCTGACTTTGGGAAATTATGATATTCACATAATAGATACAGGGCAGCACGGTGGCGCAGTGGGTAGCACAATCACCTCACAGCAAGAAGGTCGCTGGTTCAAGCCCCAGCTGGGTCAGTTGGTGTTTCTGTGTGGAGTTTGCATGTTCGCGTGGGTTTCCTCCAGGTGCTCCGGTTGTGGTAACATGTAGTATAGGTGAATCGAATAAGCTAAATTGGTCATAGTGTATGTGAGAGTGTGCAAGAGTGTGTGGATGTTTCCCACTGTTGGGTTGCGGCTGGAAGGGCATCCGCTGCGTAAAACAAGTGCTGGAAAAGTTGGTGGTTCATTGGGCTGTGGCGACCCCTGATTAATAAAGGGACTAAGCCGAAAATAAAATAAATGAATGACATAGTAGATACAATATGATCTCAACTGTGTGTATTTTCATTCATTTTTTTGTTGTCACTAAACATACTAGCACGCTGTGTATAAGTATGACAAGAATGTCAGATAATTTGTTCACATATACACTCACTGGCCACTTTATTAGGTACACCTTACTAGTACCGGGTTGGACCCCCTTTTGCCTTAAAAACTGCCTTAATCCTTCGTAGCATAGATTCAACAAGGTACTGGAAATATTCCTCAGAGATTTTGGTCCATATTGACATGATAGCGTCACACAGTTGCTGCAGATTTGTCAGCTGCAAATCCATGATGCGAATCTCCGATTTCACCACATCCCAAAGGTGCTCTATTGGATTGAGTTCTCGTGATTGTGGAGGCCATTTGAGTACAGTGAACTCATTGTCGTGTTTAAGAAACCAGTCTGAGATGATTCACGCTTTATGACATAGTGCATTATACTGCTGGAAATAGCCATCAGAAGATGGGTACACTGGGGTCATAAAGGGATGGACATGGTCAGCAACAATACTCAGGTAGCCTGTGGCGTTGATACAATGCTTAATTGGTACTAATGGGCCCAAAGTGTGGGCCCACACCATTACACCACCAGCCTGAACCGTTAATACAAGGCAGGATAGATCCATGCTTTCATGTTGTTGATGCCAATTCTGACCCTACCATCCGAATGTAGCAGCAGAAATCAAGACTCATCGGACCAGGCAACGTTTTTCCAATTTTTTATTGTCCAATTTTGGTGAGCCTGTACGAATCATAGCCTACGTTTCCTGTTCTTAGCTGACATGGGTGACACTTGGTGTGGTTTTCTGCTGAAGTTGCCCATCCGCCTCAAGGTTCGACATATTTTGCGTTTAGAGATGCTCTTCTGCATACCTCAGTTGTAATGAGTGTTTTTTTGAGTTACTGTTGCCTTTCTATCATCTCAAACCAGACTGGCCATTCTCCTTTGACCTCTGGAATCAACAAGGCATTTGTGCCCACAGAACTGCCACTGACTGAATTTTTTTTTCTTTTTCTGACAATTCTCTGTAAACCCTAGAGATGTTTGTGCGTGAAAATCCCAGTAGATCAGCAGTTTCTGAAATACTCAGGCCAGCCCGTCTGGCACCAACAACCATGTCACGTTCAAAGTCACTTAAATCACATGAGAAGCATCTTGCTAAAAAGCAGGGGCGTAGATTTAGCATGGACGAAGGGGATGCGGAGGGGGACCAACAATTGAAATGTCCCCACCAATAATTTAATTCACTTAAAAAAAATCACACTGTCAATATTAACCTAGACATGTTAACCTAGAAAGACTGTGCCTTTTCCTGCTGTCATGTGAGAGGCTGTAGCTGCGTTCAGGACAGCAGCGCCTAAACAGCGCAGGTGAAAATTGAGGTCTGTGACACACACAGCTGAGGATGGCGGCAGCAAAAAAGGAAATAAAGAGCTTTTTTCAACAAAAAGTGTAAGTCACAAGAGTTCGCTACTGACTGAGTCCATCATGATAATCATGGCGTTAATGTTCAGGTGTAGAACGAGCGGAGGATATCAGGAGGTTTGGAATGAGCCCCCACATCCTCCGCTCGTTCTACACCTGCACTGTGGAGAGCATCCTGACTGGCTGCATCACCACCTGGTATGGAAACAGCACCAGCAGCAATCGCAAAGGTCTACATAGGATTGTGCGAACTGCTGGACGCGTAGTAGGAGGTGAGCTTCCCTCCCTCCAGGACATCTATACCAGGAGGTCCATGAGGAAAGCCAAGAGAATCATCAGCGACTCCAGCCACCCGAGCCATAGACTTTTCTCTCTGCTACCCTCAGGCAGACGGTTCCGCAGCTTCCGGTCACGCACCAGCCGACTGAAGGAACGTTTCTTCCCTCAGACTATCAGGCTGATGAACACTTAACACACCCCACACAAACTCTTCCATACCCCGCACTGCACACCATCAAGATGTAGCATGAACTTTAACAAATCCATACTTAAAACAATACTGCCTACAACTATGTGTACACCTATCCATCGTACTTATCGCTGTCAACATTGCCAATTTTACATTGTCTTGTTTTTTTTGTGAGTATGTTGTTGTATATTGCACTGTCTGTATTTTGCACTGTCGTTGTATTTTGCACTGTCGTTGTATTTGCACTATCTGTATTTTGCACTGTCTGGAGCCAGCACCTAAGCTTTTCACTCATCATAGCTAATGTGCTGCTGATGATGTGACAATAAAAGTGATTTGATTTGATTTTGATTCATGTTTTTCCTGCTTTAACGCAGAAACAACAGCTAAATACAAAAGTATATGATCCCTGCCTGCCAGTTCTCCTGATCTCTCAGAGTAACGTGCAATTTCGGTTGAATCAGTTTGTCAAAAAAACTACAGCCTGTGCTCCATCTTTTATTAATACTCATTTTATAGACATGTTTCATTTGCACTACGGCTAAAATTAACGGAAGTCTTTATTAAACTTTCTCTTTATCAGTTAATAAACATTCTTTTAACATTACACTGTCAGGCCTGTAGCCAGCTTTTTGAATGGGTTATTTTTGCAGTTATTCGCCTGATTTTCTATTTAATTATGAGGTATAAATATTACATTTTAGTGACATTTTAAGAACAAATTTTTGCTGCATTATCTTGTCGGATGGTTATCATAAACACACTTTTTGATGTACCAAAATATATTTTAAACCATTTTGTCAAATTGCTTATCACACTATTTTACTATTTTAAGTGTTTATTTACAAATGTGCATTTAAACTGTAAGTTTAATATTACAGTTTTATAAAAATTATGAAAATTTATAATAAACAAATATGAAAATTTACTTTTAATATACAAATTTATTATCTTTCATTACACACACACACACACACACACACACACACACACACACACACACACACACACACACACACACACACACACACACATATATATAAGTACAATTTTAGAGATGTTTGCTAATAAAAGTTAATATCTTTTAAGCTCCTTTTTTAACTAACACTCACTGCATTTTAGCAGTAAGAAGCTAAAATACAGATTATTGAATTATTGACTTGACTACAAAATTAAATCGCAAATCAAATAAAAATCGCAATATCTGTAAAAAAAAAAAAAAAAAACGCAATTAGATATTTTACCCAAATTGCACAGCCCTAGTCCACACTATTAAAGCAACTAAAAATAACAACTGAGTCTCTTGTCAGAATAACCACCATTTATGACTATATTTAGGCTACACTTTGAAATGAGGACAGACTCAGACAGACTATGCGGCGTTAAGCATTTATTGTTTCAAACAGATGTTCTCAGATTTTCATTTGATTTTCTTCTTGGGGGTCCGGCCCCCAAGGAGACTGTCTGGTAAAATTCTGGCCCTCTGACAAATATAGTTGATGACCCCTGATCGATCGATCTATCTATCTATCTATCTATCTATCTATCTATCTATCTATCTATCTATCTATCTATCTATCTATCTATCTGTCTATCTGTCTGTCTGTCTGTCTGTCTGTCTGTATGTCTGTATTGTCTAGCTATTTTTTGCAGTGTATGTTCAAAGGCATATGTCTTTGTAAAAATGTATTACATATGTAATTATGTGCACTTTATACATACATAGGCTACATTTATACATACATACAAAGCACTGTATTAAATAATTAAAATAATTTTACATAGACGTAATATGATATAATAATATAAAGTGGCTCTGAAATACATTAACAATGCTAGTGCAATAATACCTGGAGAAACAAGGATCCAACAATTGAATATAAAAAACAGTTTCATTAAAATTAGTTCTCATAAAAAAAAAACATCTTTCGCAGGCTTTGCAATTCATTTAGAATTGAACAGGACAAAAAGTGTTGATACATTCCTTTACTCCATCGCTGATCATTCCAGTCAAATCTTAAAATAATTCTAGCCAACCCGAGTGTCATGGGGACAAAGGTGCAGGCACATATCAGACATTTCCACCATTGTGATAACTCTGCTTTTCTTCTGCGCTGAGCTCTGACAGGTTTTGTCCCAAGATGCTTAATCGAGAGTTCAAGGATGTCGCTCTGCCCCGAGAGCTAGAAGCTGTGACGGAAAGAGTTCTCTTGAATGTAATCCTTTTGCCACCGCGGGAAGTCATTGCTGACATTTTGGTCTGTGCAGTAGCTCCCAATTTAAGACTGATCTGTGTCTCGACTCTTGAAAATGACAGAATGAGAGAATGATACAGTAAGTGTGAAAAGCGATAAAATTATCTCCCGCGGCAAGCGCTGACCTTCACTTTCACATGAAGCGTTTTGCAGCAAGGCAAACTACATCTACAGTGCATTGATAAGAGAGCCACACCGAGCTGCCTGCAACTCCAAGCCTTAGAAATGCTCCTAAATTGCAAATTACTTATCTACAACAGGGCGGCTTCAAATGGCTTTTCTGATTGAGTGGTTTAGTCTCTGTAGGAATCAAATTCTCTGTCCTGCTGAGCTCCAGTCCGAGCAGTCAGTAGTCACATCGCATATGTTGTGTGGTGATAATCTCGGAGGACATGAGATAGGGAATGTCTGCCCGACAGTGCTGACAGTGATGCTTTGAAGGCATAATTCAGCCAAGAATGAAATTTACTTTCCCTATTCTTCAAAACCTGTGACTTTCTCAAATCTCAGGAAAAAGTCCTTAATATGAGTACTGTGGTAACTGGTGTTGCATCCTTATAAAAAAAAATTAGATCAAACAAATTTATCTTCAACAGGCTGTAGATGCAAACATATCTGTTTCAAGTTTCTGAAAAAGTTCCATCAAGTAATATTTTACCAGCACTTTTTGAAGTTCCTAATAGCTTTCAGAGATGAATTAAAAATGGGAATGTTTGAGATCATGGGAATAAATATATAAATGAAGCGTTCAGATGCAAAACCCTCTAAATCCATCAGACCTCTTTTATGTAAATGAGCATTTTCTATCAGGCTTCTATAATTTGGTTCAGAAGTTTCATTTTATAGACAATGAAAAGGTTATTAGCTGGTAATAAAATAACTTTTTTTCATAAATGTCACTTTAGACAATTCTTTGGTTTTTAACAAGGTAGATTTTCTTTTGTGTCAAAACCAGCTAAATCTACTTCTGCTTTTTTTGCAAAAACCTCTAAATCCACCTATTGAGACAAGACATTGTAATTAGTTGAAAAATCACTGAAGATGCAATTAGAAATTATTTTACCAAACATAAAACACATTACACAAACCACCTAAAATTAAAAATACAGAAATCTGTCAAGTAAGGGGTGGTTCATTCCGCTGTGGTAACCCCTGATAAATATAACATAACATAATATAAACATAAATATAACATAAAAAAAGAGCAAGAAAGTCGAGCAATATAAACATTTCAAACATTGTAAACTAAGCCTGATAGATTCAAATACTGTGGAGTAAAAGCATCAATATCTGTGCATTGCCCAAATAAAACACAAGATAGGTCTACTGGGCAAAAAGGAGATGCCTCTCAGACAATTTTAGAAGCTGTCATTCATTCATTCTCACCATACTCACGGTCTTGGTCTCTTTTTCGTCTCTTGTTTAACTTTGTTATTCGTGAAATGGTGTTGACGTTTAATGTATAGTAAATCGCACTCATTCAAAGTAGCGCCACTGTGCAAAAAAACGCTATGAATGCATGCTACACTTCCGACTGTACAGTGTGTTTTCTTTTTCTTATAATGCGCAGAGTTTTGAGGTAAGGGACGTTTTCAGGCTCATCCAATTAATCAAACTCTGTCTTTTAAAATCGAAATTGGAATCAGAATAAAACAGTCTCCTCGTAAAAGCCGGCGTATCAGCATGCTGCTACATTGAAAACATATGATTTTATTCGTGCCTTCTGATTGGTTCTCGGGACATGGCGGCTTTTGCTGTCAAAGGCAAGTGGCGTTTAGAGGCTTTTGCAAACAAACTATTATTTCTGAATGCGCTGACGCTGGGATTTTTCTAATTTTGGGCGGAAGTGGCATTTAGCAGCTTTGGTATCTGAACTCTTCAAATATACATGGCTGATTCACACATAAGGTGATTAGTGCTGCATTCATTGCCATTCTCTAATTTTGAGCGACAACCTATTTTTTGTAGAAGTGCCTTAGAATTTAGCTTAGTTCAGGGTTCTGAATATATCAACATAGGCTCATTCTGAAAACGTAACCCTGTATACATTTCTGGAGATCGTGAATTATGTAGCCAGAAGTACGTATGGCTGCATTTTGTCTTTAAAACGAAAGCTACAGGGCAGTATGATGCCATTCCTTTTTGTGCTAGCAGCTGACCACTTACTTCCGTATGGACTGCTTTCCCGCTGGTATCAGTTTGTCCAGTTAGCTAGCTATGTACATGTACTTGAGACGCAGAGAGGAGTTGACCGTGACAATGGGGTTCGAGTATTGGCTGCATTTTGTCTTTAAAGCGAAAGCTACAGAGCGGTATGATGCCATTCCTTTTGTGCTAGCAGCTGACCACTTACTTCCGTATGGACGGCTTTCCCGCTGGTATCAGATTGTCCAGTTAGCTAGCTATGTACATCACATGTACATGTACTTGAGACGCAGAGAGGAGTTGACTGCGACAATAGGGTTCGAATCCGGCAAAGAACGGTTTCAGAAAGAAGGTAAGACAAAAATAAAGTAAACAAGTTAATAACAGGGTGAGAATGTGGTAAAATCAGAAAACGTGGTACAAATCAGGTAAGAGCTTTTCTTTTTCTGTATTGCTTTTTAAAACACTGCCGGTTGGGTTTAGGGAAGTGGGTGAACGGGTCAATCGGTGCTTTTTAAAATACTATCAGTTAGGTTTAGTGAAGTGGGTTATTGGGGTTATTGGTCGGTTGGTCAGTCAGTCAATAACGGCCACTGGTGGATTTACGCGAGAAGAGCAGGTGCAAATGACACTCGCGAGAGAAATTTAAAATCTCAAATGCGTACACTGCGACCTCTGGTGGATATGCAAAAACAAATACTGCAAAAAAAATAGCTCCTGGGATGTTGTAATAATGTTTGACGCTTCAACGTAGTGAGGATCCGTATGCAGGTCTTTATTAGAAGGGTCAGGCAAGCAGTGGTCAAACAGGAACAAACAGATGTATATGGGCAATCCAGAGTCGTAGTCGTAATATCTCTGGCCGTGATCGCTGGTGATCGTGACAGATGTATTTTGCGATCTCCAGAAATGTATATAGGGCTACGTTTTCAGAATGAGCCTAGGTTTTATATATATATTTACTAGAACAATTTGGGCACATCAGATTCATTGTAGTTTTGTCTCACATTGCTACTTAAGCCAATTTTCACAGTGGCAACCACACACAATAAAATTGAGTATATTACAAAAGTTAAATGCCCTTGTAAACCAACAATTTACCACACAAACATGTGCAAAACATGTCTTTGTTGTACAGTAAATAAGTCAAAGGCGTTCTAATTCATATATACATACTAAAAAAAAATTATAAATTACCATGACAGAATATAAATAACTGAAAATATAAATCCATTTTTGTGTAAAATGAGAAAAGCTGTCCTGGGTTTTTTCTGTGTAGAGCTGTTTCTGTGTAGAGTTTGCATGTTCTCCCCGTGTTGGTGTGGGTTTCCTCTGGATGCTCCGGTTTCCCCTACAGTCCAAAAAGATGCGGTATAGGTGAATTGGATGAACTAAATTGGCCGTAGTGTATGAGTGTATTTGTTAATGTGAGATTGTATGGGTGTTTCCCAGTACTGGGTTGCAGCTGGAAGGACATCCGCTGCATAAAACATATGCCAGAAAAAATGGCGGTTATTCCGCTGTGGCAACCCCTGATTAATAATGGACTAAATCGAAGGAAAATGAATGAATGAATTAATGGGAGAATGAGAAAAGCTTGTTTATTTCCTTCTTAATGCCATTTCAGCATCTATAGCTATATCAATGGAGAGAACCAATTAATCCATACACAAGACTTTTATACACACAAGTAAGAGAAAGAACAATCTGTCATCTCAACTCTCGGTAATCCTGGGGTCTCAGTACATGCTTCTCCCACAAATTCAGCCCTCTTAGTGCTAGCTATAGTCTCAGGCCCGGCCATCTCAACGCTCACTCAGCGCATACTAGCTCTATGTAGACAGCACTTTCACATGAGGACTCAGTGTCCTCAATGACAGCGTTCTTGATCTCTGCCCAGCCCTGAAACTCATGGATTCTCTCTCTGTCAGCTCTGCCCATCAAGGAGGTTGCCATTCTGTGCTCCAGAGCCCACTGCTGTCCGTGACTTCACTCAATAACCTGTTACTTTCTGTAGAATCTGTTCCAAAGCCAAATCCAGTCTGCTACTGTTTGTGAAATCGCCCTCTCATAAACTATTTCTTACAATACTCCACTAATATAGTCCACTTAAAGGAGTGAATGAATACAAGGACTGAATTCAAGAACTGAGTGCTCTGGAAGGGATGCCGTTTTGTGTTTTGGTTTTGCTAGTTGATACATTCCTTTAATGGATTAGATCAGTGGTCTCAGACTCAATTCCTGGAGGGCCGCAGCTCTGCATAGTTTAGCTCCAACCACCTCCAACTCACTACCTGCTTAATACTCTCCAGTAGTCTTGAACACCCTGATTAGTTGGATCAGCTGTGTTTGATTAGTGTTGGAGCTAAACTGGGCAGAGCTGCGGCCCTCCAGGAATCCAGTTTGAGACCTATGGATTAGATATTAAACTTCTTGGTTAGACCCTATGAGAGTTAATAAACACTTGGTAGCTATCTGTTAGTGATGAAACAAAGTTGTTTTTTTATTTCTGTCATGTATATGAACATTACTTAAAATAAATCATATTTTATTTGAAAACTTGGGGTTTCGTTTTTGGGCGACACAGTGGTGGAGTGGTTTTCACAGCAAGAAGGTCACTGTTTCAAGTCCCTGCTGGGTCAGTTGGCATTTCTGTGTGGAGTTTATATGTTCTCCCCATGTTGGCATAAGTTTCCTCCGGGTGCTCTGGATTCCTCCACAGTCCAAAGACATGTGCTATAGGTGAATTGAATAAGCTAAATTGTTCGTAGTGTATGTGTGGGTGTGAATGCAAGAGTGTATGGGTGTTTCCTAGTGTTGGGTTGCAACTGGTAGGGCATCTGCTGCATGAAACATATGCTGGATAAGTTGGTGGTTCATTCCTCTGTGGCAACCCCTAATTAATAAAGGGATTAAGCTGAAAATAAAATCAATGAATGAAACTGCGTTATGGATTTTTTTCTAGCTGTCGAGTGTACGTGGATTGTACACTTGTTATCGCAGAGCATTGTGAGATTGATGTAGTTCACTTCAAAACGTCCACTATGGTTTCAACACCACTTGAAATGACTATTCTGTCAAATAGTGCACTATTTAAAGGTAATGGAGCGATATCGATACAGCCTATGGCTGCCATGTTCTAGAACCAGCTCCAGTTTGTGACTGCTCCAGAGCCTGATACAGTCTGTGACTTCAGAGCCCTTACTAGTGTGTGCCTCTGCATCTAAGCCAGCTTTGCCTGCTGCACTACAGTGGTGGTTCTAAGTTATTGCTGCCCCCAACTCTACGAGGTGGTCCTCAGCCATTCTAAAATGGTCTTGAAAACTGTCTGCTCCACAGTGGTGGGCTCTGCCCTGGCTTCAAGTCCTGCCAGCTCTCTCCTGGCTTTGAGCTCCTGCTTGGTGATCTGCCCTGCCAGCTCTTATCTGTCTGCCCGGTTTGTGTCACTGCCCCTGTCCCATACCCCATCACGGACATAACTCAAAACTGGTATTTACTGAAATATTGAGAGTAGTGCTAAACTGTGGAAGATGACTGGATAATCTGTCTGGTAATTTGCACCTTTTTTGCAGATGAAGTGTGCAGATAATGGAGAGGAGACTGGAGAAAGCACACATCACTGTACAGCACTGCAGAACTGTCAGATGAGTGTATGAGCAATGAGCAGACTGACAAGAACATACTTTTTCTATAGAGGCAGAAAAAAGGACATCCCTGGCATTCAGAGACAATAGAGAGTTGAGAGTAATGAATGAGCTGACCGGAAATTTCAAAGGAGAATATGACAGGAGACTGCCGAAGAAAAATGTAGGCGATCATAGATGACGATGTGATGGTTATCCACACAATTGAGTAGCAGGTAGGAATTCTGTAATCTCGTTCAGAAGTTAGAATTAGACAAATTGGTTGTGCGTAATTTATACAGTAGCTCTGGTTAATTCATCCACGAGGTGATCATTGACAGGTGTCGACAATTAGTAGGTGACTGAGATTGATTACGTTTACATGGACATCAGTAATCGAATTATTTGGCTTAATCTAATTAAGACAATAATATGATTAAGGTGTTTACATGAGTTGCTTTTTGAATGTTCCTTTCATGATCCCATTTTACATGTTATAGCACATAATTCAATTAATGTCATCGCATCATCACACTATCCACATTTCCTCCGGAGTTTAATGTCATTTCGGGTGTTTTATTTTTAAATTTTCGACTTTAACTGCAGTTTGGCACTTTCACTTTCATTTGGGAACATTTTATGCATGCACCCTATGACAAACAAGATATTGGATGCAACTATGAACTGCTGGAAGAGTGTTGTTTTAATGGAAGTTCATACTGCATGCTGAATGGAAGAAAAAAACCTCAGCATTTCAAGATGCAGGTGTCTGTGATCTTCACTGACTCGGTAGGTGCAAAGAATGTCAAACAGCCGTGTGTGTGTATGGGTTTGTGTGTGTGTGTGTGTGGCCTATCCAGTCACAAAACGAGGCAAAAAGTCCTACATGACGGTAATAGTTCGATTAAGGTGTTTACATGTCTGTACTGAACTTCAATAATGCGACTAAAATTGGCACACTCCACATGTCCTATTTCGATTTCTCTTTATAGATTATGACCTTAATCAAATTAAATTAACCAAAAACCGCTGTTTACATGGTAGACTCTTAATCAGAGTATTTTCTTAATCTCATTAAAATCGGATTATTGGTGGTACTGTAAACGTACTCATTAATGAGTGAGTATAGCTTAACAGCCTGGCATTTAGATGACAGCAATGTAACTACAAATAAAATTGCTAACCTTTAAACATGGGTTAAGTAAACAGATCTTAAAATAACTATTTGTTCTTTTAATTTCAAGCTTTTGTGGCTTGTAAAAGCTCTATCAATGTTAATATGCTTTTTTTTTCATTGAATCATTAATGGTATTAAAGATCCTTAACTCTAAATATAGCTCTGCTCTAAGTAAACAAGAAAATCAGTATTCAGATGTTGTGGTTAGCATCAAAATAATTGGAAGAACTTGTCAGTTAATTGCAAGGAATTCGACTCCAATTAGACACTAGCTTCTGAAATGTGAAACATGTTGTTTAGACAGCTTGTAAATCTAAAATATATAAATAAATCATTTGGCCACATCAAGTTCACAGTGGTTCTTGTCTCATTTTAAAAAGCAAACTCCACATTAGATATCAAATGTCAACCACAAGCAGTGCTAAAATTTATATTACTAAAAGGATACTTTGTTCAAAATCTAAAATTCTGCCTTCATTTACTCACAATGTTCCAAAATCAGTTAGTTTTTTTATTTTTATTGCTGAACACAAAATAAGATATTGTGATGGAAAATGTTGGAAACCCGTAACCATTGACATCCAACAAAAAACAAATACTCGACTTATCGATTGATGAATAAATGAAGCTATTCTGATCTCTTGAACGACTTACTGGAATCCCCACCTATTGACATAACAATGTAATTGAGACTCAAGTTACTTTCAAATGGTGATTTACTCTATTATGATCACCATGTTAAACATTTGTGTTTATATATACACATTCCTTTGAGTACTTCTGTCAAAGTTTAAAGGAATCCTGAATCATTGAAAATACGAATAGAAGTATTATGTTGGTGTTTTGAATCTTGTTGTTGTTGGTGTTTTGTCCATTAGATAGTTTACCCAAAACTGTTTTTTTTTAAATAATTTGTTCACCACTTATTCTTGTTCAAAAGAAACTATTTTGAAGAATGCTGGAAAAAGTAGCCAGTCAATGGTTACTGGCAACTTAACTAACATTCCTCAAAATTCGTTCTTTTGTGTTCAACAGCAATTTTTCACCTGTAATCTTCAGAGCAGAGCAAAAAATTATTTCTGTCATGAACACTCTCAGGATTTAGTATGGTAATGAATATGTACAGGTGAGTGCCAAAGAATTTGAATATTGAGGGAAAGTCCCTTTATTTCAATCATTTGCTTCAAAAAGTGAAACTTTTGTGACATATTAGTTCACTACACACAAAGTGAAATGATTCAAGCCTTCATTTGTTTAAATTTGAATGATTATGGATTGAAGATGAAAAAACTCAAATCCAGTATTCCACAAAATTAGAATATAATGACATTTTAGGCTGCCTGTGTCTCAATCTAGTCCACTAATTAATGCTAAACCTTAAAATTGTCTAGTAGGCTTCAGAATTATGGGGAAGACTTCTGACTTGACGGTTGAGCAGAAGACCATCATTGGAACCCTCCATAAGGATGAAAAGTCTTGAAAGGCAATTGCAAAAGAAGCTGGATGCTCACAGAGTGCAGTATCTAAGTATATTAATAGAGTGTTAGGAGGAAGGGAAAATGTGGCTGGAAAAGGAGCACAAGTATGACCGCAGCCTTGAGAGGATTGTCAAGCAAGGGTGACTGAGGCTGATGTCAGAGCATCAAGAACCACCACATACAGACGTCTGCATGACATGGGCTACAGCTGTTGAATTCCATGTGCCAAGCCACTTCTGAACCAAAAACGATGTTAGAAGCATCTAAAGTTCAAAAGTACTGGTCTGTTGCCCAGTGGTCCCAAGTCCTCTTATCAGATGATGGCAAATTTTATATTTCATTTGGAAATCAAGATCACAGAGTCTGGAGGAAGAGCGGAGAAACACAAAAGTCAAGCTGCTTAAATTCCAGTGTGAAGTTTGACAGTCAGTGATGATTTGGAGAGCCATATGCTGGTGTGGGTCCATTGTATTTTATCAAGTCCACAGTCAATGCAGCTCTATACCAGGACGTTTTAGAGCACTTCCTGCTTCCTGCTGCCGACAAGCTTTTTGGAGATGATGATTTTATTTTCCAGCAGGACTTGGTGCCAAAGCTACCAGTACCTGGTTTAAGGATCATGGTATCCCTGTTCTTAATTGGCCAGGAAACTGACTGAAGACACCTGATTAAAACCCCTTTGAAAATCTATGGGCTATTGTCATGAGAAAGATGAGCAAACAGACACCTCGAAATGCAGACGAGCTGAAGGCCGATATCAAAGGATCTTGGGCTAGTATAACAACTCATCTGTGTCAAAGGCTGATCGCCTCCATGCCACACCGCCTTGATGTTATAATTAGTGCTAAAGTAGGCCCAACAAAGTACTTAGGACATAATACTGTACATTAACACAGAGAAGGCCAACATGTTTTTAAGATCCGTTTTTTATTGGTCACATTAAATATTAAAATTTTGTGAAATACTGTATTTTAGTTTGTTTTCATCTTTAATCCATAATCATTGAAATGAAAACAAATGAAGGATTAAAATACTTCACTTTGTGTGTAGTGGACTGATATAACACACAAGTTTCACTTTTTAATACAAATTATTTAAATAAATAGACTTTCCCTCAATATTACATTTTTTTGGCACATACTGTACCTTTATATGGCAATGTTGATGTATTTGGTCTTGGCAGTATCTGCTACGCTGCTGCTGCAGCTGCTTTGATTATTATGGCAGAGCAAGCTTCAAGACCTGCTACTGCCAGTATATACACAGACATGCTGTCTGAGAATATAACACGCTGTTGCTGCAAACATAATACATATGTAACCCCTTGTAGCAGATCTAAACACAGGTGGAGCTGGGGTGGAGGATGGTCTCGGAAAACGCACCACAGCTTGACAGCGTAAAATGAAGTGGAGAATTTAAACTGACGAGGAGCAAGTGTAGCCAGTGGGGAAGAGAAATGTTAATGTCAATTCATTTGTTCTTTGATGAACTTCCAAACACTGAAAATAATTAATTTAAGTATTAAATACCTACCTGGTTTAATGGGTGTAGGAACTTTAATTGTGGCGTTTTGTTCAAGTGGGACTGTAATCAGTGTTGTACGCTATGTTCACGAAGAGTGTGGGTGTTGCGTCAGCTTTTCAATAGTGATGTGCGATACCACTGGTTTCCTATCCAATCCGATACCAAGTAAAATAAAGGCGAGTTTCGGCGATACTGATTCGATATCGATACTTTGCCCGAAAATTACTGTTTGGGAAATGAAAGTAACAAGTAGTGTACTTAAAAGAGTCACTTTATACTGAATATGAGACATATTACGGGTTATTCTTGTTTATTGATGAAGGATTATCATGCAAAAAAAGAGGCAACTTGCATATTTACTGACTGCATCTGAGCATGCCTGAACATCTTAACATAAAGCAATAAATATTCACACCTTTTAGTTTAGTGACATGTTAATGTTAAATTCTTTTGTATTGTAACAAAAACCCAAGCCCCCAAAATACAGCCACATTGCCACAATTCCACCCTCTGTACCTGGATAGTGCCTGCCTGCTGCACCTTCAACTCCGGCGGTGAGAGCGTCAAAATTCGCTATATTGATCTCGTATTTAAAGGGGCCGTTGCAGCATATCATATCAGTTACATTCCCGCATCAAACATGCTTTCTAGCGTGAAGATGTTGCGCACTTATTATCAAATTCATTTAACTACGGAAGATCAAGTTGCATTTGGTGTGGCTTTGCCCCACTTATCCAATATGTGTCCATATGTCTGAAATATCCTGAAGCAGCAATAATGTTTTGTATTGTCGCATGAGATTCCCGCTTTTTTAAAGAAAAAAATATATAACATTAATGCACATTAGTAACTCGCCAGTAACTTTTTAAATGTATGTTCCTGTAAGAAAACATTGCAAATAATTGGAAATGCGACAACCGCAATAATCACACCCTTGGGAACAACTGTGGTCGGACCAAAGTTTACAGTGACTTTGTTCTCTGGACTCCTCTCAAGTGGTGGACTTCTACATTCATTCATTCCCGATTGCTTTCTGCCGAACCGCATAATAGCTCAGTACCATAAAGTTGACTTGATTTCAACTCTCCTCGATGCCCACGCTGGCGAACACGCGCCGTGTTGATTACACTACCGTTATCGGCCTCATCCGGAACGGTGACGAGTCTGCATACAGACAGGAGGTGGAGCGGCTGGCTTTATGGTGCAGATACAACAACCTGGAGCTGAACATGCTCAAAACAGTGGAGATGATAGTGGACTTTAGGAGAGACCCCCCTGCACTCCCCCCACTCACCATCATTAACAGCACAGAGGCTGCAGTAGAGTCATTCAGGTTCCTCGGCACCACTATCTCTCAGGATCTGAAGTGGGACATTCACATAGACTCTATTGTGAAGAAAGCCCAGCAGAGACTGTACTTCCTTCGTCAGCTGAGGAAGTTCAACCTGCCACAGGAGCTGCTCGTACAGTTCTACTCAGCTGTCATCCAATCCATCCTCTGCACTTCAATCACCGTCTGGTTCAGCTCAGCTGCCAAAACTGAACTCTGTAGACTACAGCGAATAGTTCGGACAGCTGAACGAATCACTGGCACTACCCTTCCTACACTTCAAGAACTGTACTCTTCCAGAGTGAGTAAAAGGGCTCGCAAAATCACTCTGTTCGCCTCGCACCCAGCACACTACCTGTTCAAACTGTTACCGCCTGGTTGGCGCTACAGAGCACCAAGCACAAAAACAGCCAGACACAGGAAAAGTTTCTTTCCTCAGGCCATCTACCTCATGAACAGTTAAATATTCTCCTACTGTGCAATAAACGTGCAATACTTTCTCATACGCACTTGTACACAGCACCTTATAACAATATACAATACACAGCACCTATATAACACAGGTTATAACCTGTATATTTATAACATATCTGTACATACAACTCAACATTCAGATCCTTTGACTAACTGCATCTCTGTTTAATATTTATAGCCTTTTTTCATATTTATATTGTGTTGTCACTTGCCACTTTACGTACACTGGAAGCTTCTGTAGCCAAAACAAATTCCTTGTGTGTGTGAAGCACACTTGGCAATAAAACTGATTCTGATTCTGATTCTGCTCCTCGCCGCTGGCTCTCATTGAAAATTAATGACTTCCGGCTACTTTGACGCTCTCGCCGCTTTCGGTCTGAAAGCGATGTCTGTCTCGCCCTAGCAGCACCTGTGCCTCTCCTTTCCTTCTCTTCTGATCACCTTGTCATGACGTTGTCATATTCTGTCTTGTGATTTATATGTAGATGTTTGATTAGGTTTGTGGTATTACCACAGTACCTCACTGTTTTGTTACACGTGTCACAAACTGCCTCGTTTGAGTTTATGGAAGTGAAGTAGCTCCACACAAAACTTTGCTTGCGGTCACCCATATCCCATGACAGCATGACTGAACAACATGTGCTAGCGGACTGAGTGGCTAGCTAGTGTGCTCTGCAGTTGTACAGTGCCATATTACGCTCATGACTTGGCAGGCGGAAGAATACGTAGGTCCGACTAAGTTTACATTATTCAGATAAACTAGGGTAATTGTGGATACTTTCCGCTGTATTTCTATTTCCAATAAACTACATATTTGCTCCAAATTACTAAAATATTGATATTTTAGATAATCGATTCTAGAACATATAAAGCTGGTATCGGAGATACCGATATTTTAATATCAATCTGCACATCACTACCTTTCAACAAGAAAGTTTTCTCCTCAATTCTCGATTATATTGGTATGTTTAACATGGTTTATTGGCTGAAGTTCAAATAATGTTACATAAAATATGTTTAGGATCCTTTTTTATTCAGTCACTGTTTATAAATTTGAGAGAATTGTGAGATTTATATATTGTGCACATGAAGCTAATTATTCGGTGGTTTGTGCACAGTGTGTGTTAAACAAGAAGAAAGTGTGGAGAGTTTTTCCTGATTAAGTGTCCCATACACTGTTGCCAACTCTTTTCAACGAAAAGGCGCTAAGCTCTGCCCGAAAAGTCGCTAGATTATGTCATACGCTAATTTGCATATTACTGATGTCATCACGTTCTACCATTTCTGTTTAACAGCCCATGGTAAATAAATGGGGTATTTATATTTGCACTACGCTTTATGCAAGCATGCAGTCAATTTAACTAAATTTATAACTGTTTGAATACAGTATATCATTAGAGATGAGTAGTGAATTTGCAGTAATCTCTCAGACGTAATAAACTCAGACAAGTTCTGAAACTCTTACTTAAAATATCTCTGATTGTGAACAAGAAAAGAATAAACGGTCAAATCAAATTGTTAAAATAAAGGAGAAGCAGATTGGTTTGACTGTGCAAGGGAAATACCTTCACACTGCCGGTGCTAAATCATTTGCCGTCGGTACGCAGAGGGGTGATCTGCTGTCAGGCTGCAGCTAGGAGAGACTGCTGTACGAGGACTGGGCCGCCTGTCAGTGCTCTGAGGCGGGGGAGGGGCCGGCGGCATCACCCGCAGCTCATTGAGAATAGTAGGAACGGTACAGTAATGGACAAACGACAGTCGATAAAAATCTCTAGTAACACACAAAAAAGTCGCTAGATTTGTTGCTAGTCGCTTTTTTGAAAATTTGTCGCTAGGGGGGTCTGAAAAGTCGCTAAATCTAGCGACAAAGTCGCTAAGTTGGCAACACTGGTCCCATATGTTTCTGGTATGTTTATATTAAGTCAAACTGTGAAAATATTAATGTGTGAATTAATTTAGATTTTTTTTTTACTGTCATTAATAATCTCAGTTGTTCTGAAAAATAACAATTTACTATCTGCGTTTGGATTGTGCTCTTATTTCATGTTTTATTGCATTGTGAATGTGCCTGGTAGTTTGAGAACATTATCTGCTGTTTTTTGAGAATATTAATTTTATGTATCATCTTAAGTACATGTGTAAAGAACAACAAAATATTTTAATTTGGTTTTTTTTCAACAAATACGTATTTTTTTCCTGATTAATGTAGTACAATGTCATAAAGTTAGTCTCAGTCCAAGTTCAGACGCTAAGAAGGCAAGACGCGAGAAAGTTTTCACCTAAACTCATGATTATATTGTGTGTATGAAACAAGAAGAAAGTTTGGAGAGTGTTTTTCCTGATTAAGTGTCCCGTATGTATGTACGGGATCTGCTACACAAGTTCATTGGCTGCCGAGGTGACAGCAACCAATCTCCTGTGCCATGTAGTTAATGACGCAGGAGTAGATTAGGTGAATTTATCAGCCTAAAGCTGCGGTCACACTACAGTTTGATAATGCGAAATTCTGTCGAGTGGCGCTGCGAAAAGGGGCGGTATTAAACAAAATGATTAGACATTAAAAAAGCGAGCAACTGCTCCATGTTTTAAATTTCTGTCCAGAGAGGTCATGTTTTGATCCTCGATTCGTCTCACGCAGTCAAGTGATGCGATTTCGCATGACCTGATGCATGACCTTGTGTTTCCGGTCCGACGCATTTGTGTGCGTATGAATGGAAGTCTATGGGGAGAAAAGTCCAGTGTGACCGCAGCTTTATGCCCGATTCACGTGGGGCTTCAGCATCAACGCTTGACAGAGGGATCATCATAGCAGCGTCAACCAATGAAATTAGTCTGCAATCGGCTACTGGGGTAAAGTCTAGATCGGATATACGGCCGGCTGGAAGTACGATACGCACATCAATATAGCAGCATTTTTTATGACACTCTATAACAATAATTAATAATTTTACAGTACTGTGATGGTTGGGTTTAGGATTGGGGTGGGGTTAGGTGTTAAAAAACACAATTTATTGGATAACTTAATAGATAGCATAAGTAATACTTGGTACAACTACTGTTTTTACGTTACTGTAATGGTTGGGTTTAGGGTTGGGGTGTGGGTACACGTTAATATATAACAATAAATAATATAAGTAATTCTTGTTAAATTCCGGCCGCAACCATATCCGATCTAGCAACAACTGTCTACTGGCTGAGCTGGTGCATTTGCATACAGTGATCTGATTGGCTGACGCTTCCGTTGGTGCTTGAAAAGTTGAGAAATTCCCAACTTCTGTAGCGAGCAACGCCGCTGAAGTGGCGCAGACGGATCCACAATGCAGTTCAGCAACGCCTGACGTCATCCATTCAAAGTAAATGGGAAGTGTTATAGCAATGCTTGTGAAAGTGCCACCTGAAAAGTGCAGCAAATTGCATCATGAGCAATGCTGTCTCATGTGTCTGAGAGATGAAGCCAAACTGATATATTTACATGGTGCCTGGGTTGGAATTTGAAATGTTGCCATTTCACAGCCAAACTTTTTGTTCTGACTCATTGTTTCTTTCAGTCCGGTGTTGACAACTTGTTTCATGTCCCTGTTTGTTTCTAGCCAGTGCAGCATTTTCACATTTGCAGGTCACCCTGCTCATCTGCCCCTGAGCGCAATCTAATGAAGAAAGTGACCTAACAACCTCAGCGCCCAAACATATTGCAAAATACTATAACCCAATGCTCCCTCGCCACAGCAGTGGAGGCAGTAACACAAAGAGCAAATAACGTCCCTGTGCCGTGTTCAGAGACTTTTTTTTGCTCAAGCAGACTAGACTAAATCTATTCCTCAGGTATCACTAGATGACCTGGAGGTATGAAATCAGAAAAAAAGACAGACAGATGGAGAGAAACCAGCGAGAGAGGAGCTAGACAGCGACATAATTGGAGGTGAGAGCTCTCTCTCTTTTCTGTGATTTCTCCCAAAGAAGGACCGCCACAGGCACTGCTCAATATGTCGTAGCACAGTGGAATAACTCACAGGCTTATTCTGGATTCCTGCTCCACCTCGGGACATGCCACTCCTCTGTTTATCTGTGACAGAGCGTGTTTGCTTGTATTATGTCAGCAATGAAAGCAATTAAGAGGAAAGTTTAGACAAAAAGTTTTTTTTAATTTCAAATGCATCCTGCAGGCCAATAAAACGTATATAATAAAAGTTGGCACATTTTAGAGCTTGTGGACAAAATCAATAAACTGCATATTTTGATTTTCAACATTTTATTATATCACATATTTTGCTGAGGTAATTATGTTCTGCTAAAAACGGTAACATGGACCCAGTTGTTAATGTTACACCATGTCTACACCAGACATTGCTATTCACAAAATTTTATTTTTACTTCACTAAATTCCAAAACAATTGTACTTTTTCACTCCGCTACTTTTCAGTAAAGTAAAAATGTAATAATCAAATAGCTAAATATTCGGTTCATCTGTCTTTAACACTTTAACTTGAATTCATTCTAAATAAGTAAAAAAAAAAAAAATATATATATATATATATATATATATATATAATAATTTTTTTTTATCTCAGCTTGAGCACACATGACTGATGGTGCCGTTAAATATTTTGAAAGCAAAACTGCTTCTTCACAGGAGTGAATGTATTGAGTTACAACATTTAATGTCATGCAATTTGATTATTTGATATATAATAATGATTATAATATTTCCTTGCTATACTTTACCTTGTGCATACTGGAAACTGGCAAATGTTTCTCAGTGAAAGCCACGAGTTTACACACATATAGCAGTAGTGATGCTTTGGTTTTGTCTTGGGCATGCATTTCTTGAACATGCAATATTAATGAGAATGGGTTGGAGAGCGTCTCTATTTAATTGTCTCCTGGGGGTCAGGTAGAGTGTTAATTGGTCACTCACTGGTAGACCCATCACTCACAGTCACATCATTGTGTACTGTTGTTCTCATGTTTAAGTCAGCATCAAAAACAGTGAATTTAAATAGGCAAAAGTTCACTTCAGTCTGTGGCATAAGTGATAGAACATAATTTATGAACCAGAAGCTGCCACATTGGTTTTTATGCTGATTTGCCCAAGCTGCTGATTTTAATTTTTTCTTTCATCTTTTTCTCTCTCATTAAAAATGGAAATTTTCATTTTTCATTAAAAATTAAACCACAACCTAAAAAACAAACAAACTGTAAATTACAGCTCTTTTTTTAAAGACCAAAAGGTCTTTAAAGGTTTTTTAATCACAGACAGTAGTGGTGTTTATTTAAAAATAATAATCATCATTAATCTAAAAGTGTATGATAAAATGTTAGGGTTAATGTGTAGATCCAATATAGAAATGTGATATGGCAATATGCAAATTATGAATAATTCCAAGCTTGACTGTATATGACAAACTAGTATATATGCAAAACAACGGTTTGGAACATTCTTAGAAAGGAAGAACGCATCAGTGAGCTCAGCAACACCAAAAGACCCTAAAGACTTCCAAAACAACTGTGGTGGACGACCAAAGAATAATTTCCCTGGTGAAGAAAACACCCTTCACAAAAGTTGGCCAGATTAAGAACACTCTCCATAAGGTAGGTCTATGTGTGTAAAAGTCAACAATCAAGAGAAGACTACACCAGTGAATACAGAGGGTTCACCGCAAGTTGTAAACCATTGGTGAACCTCAAAAACAGGAAGGCCAGATTACAGTTCTAAAAAAAATCTATGGACAGATGAGATCAAGATCAACTTGTACCAGAGTGATGGAAAGAGAAGAGTATGGAGTGGGAAAGGAACTGCTTATGATCCTAAGCAGTGAAGCATGGTGGTAGTAGTGACATGCCGTGGGCATGTATGCCTGTCAATGGAACTGGTTCTCTTGTATTTATTGATGATATGACTGTTAACAAAAGCAACAGGATCAATTTTCTGCTCATATTAAGCTATTAAGCTCATATTAAATACTTCAGAACTCATTGGATGGTGCTTCACAGTGCAGATGGAGAATGACCCAAAGCATACAGCAAACGTAATCAAAGAGTTTCAGAAGGGAAAGAAGTGGAATGTTATGCAATGGCCAAGTCAATCACCTGAACTGAATCCGATTGAGCTTGCATTCCACTAGCTGAAGACAAAACTGAAGGGGAAATGCCCCAAGAACTAGCAGGAACTGAAGTCAGTTGCTGTAGAGGCCTGGCAGAGCACCACCAGGAATGAAACCCAGGGTCTGGTGATGTCTCGAAGCTGTAATTGACTGCAAAGGATTTGCAACCAAGTATTAAAAAGTGAAAGTTTTATTTATGATTATTATTCTGTCCAATTACTTTTGGACCCTTAACAAGTAGGAGATGCATATGAAATCTATTGTAATTCCTACATCGTTCATCTGATTGGATGTAAATACCCTCAAATTAAAGCTAACAGTCTGCCGTTTCATTTCAAATTGATTGAGTTGGTATATAGAGCCACAAATATTTATGGACATATATATATATATATATATATATATATATATATATATATAAACGCACTTATGGTCAGACACATTTGAACATATGTACATATTTGTAATTCCAATGGTTAAAAATGTTTTTTTTTTTTACCAGTTTCAAAATCATTTTTGCTAGGATAAAAATGCAGCTTTTTTAAAGATTCTCATGGTGAAACAGACAGGGGTTGAACAACAACAAACACAACGTATGTGAAAATCCAAAGGGCAATCCAAATAAACAGGTGAATGGTCAAAACCGGCAGCAAACAATCAAAAAAAGGAAATAAACAGTTCAGGGATGAAAAATGACAGGAACAGAAAAACTCTTTATAGCGCAGCAACAGCTACAACAGCTACAACAAGTGTGTGTGTGTGTGTGTGTGTGTGTGTGTGTGTGTGTGTGTGTGTGTGTGAGAGAGAGAGAGAGAGAGAGAGAGAGAGAGAGAGAGAGAGAGAGAGAGAGAGTTTTTATATAGTCTATAATTAATGAATAGTAATGACATGCAGCTGTGTGTAACCAGAGGGTGAACTGAGACTGGTGTGTGGGTACAAGGCAAGATGGTACATGTAGTCAGAGTGAATGGCTGGTGGAATACTCTCCAGCGGCCCACAAGGGCAACCCTGCTGATCATCACAAAAGTTGCATATATGATTAATTTTATATATGTGAAATTCAAATATGAACTTTTGTGTTTTATATGTAATTTTCATATATTTTCATATAATTTGTAAGATTGCCCCAATAAGGCAGCATCGGCAAATGTTTCAAACAACTTTATTAGTCAAATAAACAGAAAAAAAATGTGCGGCTCCTAGTCCTTGTCCAGTCTCATCTTCTTTTGTTGTCACTCCTGCTTTTATCCTTCTGGAGCTTTTCTCTTTGGGACTCAAGACCAATGAGACGCTCAGGTGACGCTTGTGTCCTTGCTCTGCTCCCATGGCTCTCAGACTGCCACACTTACTACAATAATATTATTGCATAGTTTTGGATCATGTAGTCTTAATACTGTGCAAATATTTGCCAGTTTAAATAAAATACAAGGAAATTATGATACTATTAAGATGAACCTACACTCTCGCTATTTGTAGAGCCACTGCATCTGACAAACACAGACTCTCTCTCTCTCTCTCTCTCTCTCTCTCTCTCTGTCTCTAATTAGTCTGTATATCAATGGCTAGTCTGTATATCAAAATTATTTTAAATGTAAAAAAAAATAGTTTTGTTGTATTCTTAGCAATTTCAAGCACTGCATATAAATTCTACAGTTTGAAATGGCACCCTGTGGTTTATCTGGTGATGTGCATTTGGGGCAGGACGGGATCTGTTTTATGAATAATAGAAGACTGAGAATGGAGAGAAATAGTTGGCTGATGTGTTTAGGGAATATGTTTGGAAACAAAAAAAAAACTTTAAATGGTGTGTGTGTGTGTGTGTGTGTGTGTGTGTGTGTGTGTGTGTGTGTGTGTGTGTGTGTGTGTGTGTGTGTGTGTGTCCTCTAATCTGTTTGTATTGCAATTCTCTCCGCTTCCCATATTATAATAGGACTCTGTCATTTCATTTTCTTTTTCTCTAGACTCAATTCTGTCCAAATTAGCATGTAAAGAATCACCGAGGCATGTTTATTTTGCTGAGATTGTTTGGGGAATCTGGTGTTCCAATAATGTTGATATTACAAGGTGGATTCCCTCAGTATTCACTACATCAGTCAAATCAGCCATGGAAGGAAATCTTGATACTTGGATGTTATTGCTATATATGCTGTAAATATATGCACTCACCGGCCAATTTATTAGGGACACCTTACAAGTACCCCCTTTTGCCTTCAGAACTGCCTTAATACTTTGCGGCATAGATTCAACAAGGTACTGGAAATACTCCTCAGAGATTTTGGTCCATATTGACATGATAGCATCACGCAGTTGCTGCAGATTTGTCAGCTGCACATCCATGATGCGAATCTCCCATTGTACTACATCCCAAATGTGCTCAATTGCATCGAGTTCTGATGACTGGGGAGGCCATATGAGTACAGTGAACTCATTGTCATGTTCAAGAAACCAGTCTGACATGGCACATTATCCTGCTGGAAGTAGCCATCAGAAGATGGGTATACTGTGGTCATAAAGGGATGGACATGGTCAGCAACAATACTCAGGTAGGCTGTGACGTTGACAAGATGCTCAATTGGTACTAATGGGCCAAGAAAATATTTCCCATACAATTCCACCACCAGCCTGAATCGTTGATTCAAGGCAGGATGGATCCATGCTTTCATGTTGTTGACGCTAAATTCTGACCCTACCATGCAAAAATCACAGCAGAAATCGAGACTCATCAGACCAGGCAACGCTTTTCTAACCCGCTATTGTCCAATTTTTGTAAGCCTGTGTGAATTGTTGCCTCAGTTTCCTGTTCTTAACTGACAGGAGTGGCACCTGGTGTGGTCTTCTGCTGCTGTAGCCCATCCGCCTCAAGGTTGGACGTGTTGTGCATTCAGAGATGCTCTTCTGCAGACCTCGGTTGTAACGAGTGGTTATTTGAGTTACTGTTGCCTTTCTATCAGCTGGAACCACTCTGGCCATTCTCCTTTGACCTCTGGAATCAGCAAGGCATTTGCGCCCACAGAACTGCAGCTCACTAGATATTTTCTTTTTTTCGAACCATTCTCTGTAACCCCAGAGATGGTTGTGCGTGAAAATCCCAGTAGATCAGCAGTTTCTGAAATACTCAGACCAGCCCGTCTGGCACCAACAACCATGCCACGTTCAAAGTCACTTAAATCACCTTTCCTCCCTATTCTGATGCTCGGTTTGAACTGCAGCAGATAGCCTTGACCATGTCTAGCACTGACAGGTGTACCTATTAAAGTGGCCAGTGAGTTATTTTATCTGTTATATATATATATACATATATATATATATATATATATATATATATATATATATATATATATATATATATATATATATATATATATAACCTTAATAATGAAAACATTTAAAGATGGAAAGATGTGCTTAATGGAAAAGTGGCGAATCATATCAAACTTTATTTCTTAAAAAATTGTATTATGGAAGAAACCAGTGCCTTCTCTGTTTCAATTAGTACAGAGATTAATTTCTGATCTTAAAGAGCTTACTTCTGATAGGCATTGATTCTAGGTCTATAACAAAATGCATCTTAATACAACCTCTTCACTAGCTGATTTTACAGAGGGTAAAGCAATAACTGAATCACCTTGAAGCTCTTATCTTGAATACAGATGTGCTCACCCTGAATCTCTACTAACTGGGTCTTATCACTACCGTTGCTGAACTCAAACACTGAATAAAACATTAAAATACAGTAGTCCAGTGTTTATTGCTACTGCAAGCATAAATTACAGAGAACAAACATTAGTGTTTCCCCTGATGCTGGACTCGCAGACCTTGTGATATACAAACAGTTCACATCAAAACCTGCTGCAGGTGGAACACATCACGTGAAACTGTACAGGCACATTCAGGTCACATTCCCACGTTGGCTGTTCCTTTGAGTTGGATTTTATGTTACGATGCTTGCTTCATCTTCTTCTTTTTTAAACCCAGACTGGTGAAAATATTTCCCTCCAGCAATTTATAAACAGGAACATAGGTAACTATATATACCCATATACTGTAGGCAATGCAAGGCAAGTTTATTTATATAGCCCATTTCATATGCAATTGTTATTCAACGTGCTTTACATAAACATGAATAAAATAAACATAAAATATAAGTCTAAAAACTAAAACCAACAAAGAATAAAAATGATAAAACAAACAAAAAAATTTGTTAACGCAGGTTTAAAAGGAATGCAATTGAAAAGAAAAGAAGGAAAGACATAAATAGTGTGATCTGTCGGACATACCTGTAGCACAATATTCATTTAGTAAAGGCATACTGTAGCTAAACTGATGTGTTTTAAGTCTTGTTATGTGTGTGCCTAATGTTGGAGCACATCTGATCACTTCTGGAAGCTGGTTCCAGCAGCAGGAGAAGTAGTAGCTGAAGAAGGATTAACATTCTTTGACTGATTTTCTAATTTATTCTGTCCTAATGATCTGAGTGGTCTGTTAGGTTTGTATTCAGTCAGCATACTGTATCTGCAATGTATTGAGGTCCTAGGCTATGTAGTATGGTGGCCCGGATGTGCAAAACAACATTAAAAAATGTGAAACACTTTTACTAAGCTCAAGACAAATTTACATTTTGAAAAACATTTTTACCTATAAAGACACAATTACATAGGGAAAACAATTTTTTGACTTGGGTTCAAATCCCATTGATGACATGTCAATTATAATTATTTATTTACATAATTTTGGTTATATACTGTTCCGCCACACAAATATTAAAATCAGTAATGTTTACAATGACACTGACACCAAGCAATAAGAATCTTTATTTGGTATGGGCATGTTTTATTGCTGTATAAAAGTGACGAATCTGCAAACTTGAATAGCTTACATCTTGAAAGGGGCACCAGTTAACACGGACACCAGTTAAACTGTAACACCGGCTTCATTCAGTCTACTCAAGCAGTCCTCAAGCAGATGTTTACACCGTGTAGACTTGACATCATGTCCACGATTAAAGCGTACGAGTGACCCTCGTTAAAATACTGGACACATTGATGCAGCATGTCAGGTGTTTCCGTTTGGTCTGTGTCCTTTAGAAACTCCGAACACTGACCACACGTAAAGCAAAACCGCGTTAAGCTGCTCATGTGTTTGCCACAAAATGAGCAAAACAACTCTTGACCGCTGTCCATGTTCGGTCACCATAAACTTTATTTACGCCATGTACTCCACAACACGAATTTACCGCGCTCACCACCAACGACAACAACACTTTTCCCCGCGTCACTTTCGGTGTGTGGTACATTCCGCTTCACCTCCGGTGAGTGGTACATTCTCTTTCCTTAAATAATCTGTAATTGTAAATTTGTTTCGGGACTGGTAAAAGTGTTTTGCGTCTTGTTAATTTTTTTTCTAAAATGTAAATTTGGTTGGTCCTTGGTAAAATCGTTTTCCCTATGTAATTGTGTCTTTTGATAGGTAAAACTGTTTTTCAAAATGTAAATTTGTCTTGAGTTTCGTAAAAGTGATTCACACTTTGTAATGTTGTTTTGCATTTCCCGGCCACCGTAGTACGGTGATTAATAGACAAGTAATGCTTAAACCCTCTAGTAGATTTCCAACATTACTAGCCACTTGCCATTTTCACTAGCCACAATTTTCTTGTTGGGAAAATATATTTTATATGTATAAATTTGACTTTGACATGCTAAAATGACTGGATTTAGATGTTGTGTTATGTCCACATGCCTTCTCATTCATTTCATTTAAAAGTCCCAGATCACCAGTTAACACAAACGGGGAGTAATCTCCCATTAAAGCAATGTTATTATAAAGAAAAATAATTAAACCATATTAACAAAAAAAAAACTAAGCAAAAGAAAGCAGGTGAAACATATCGTGTTTAATAATGAAAGGATAATCACGCGCAAGGTTAATATAGGCCTGTAAATGAAAGCAGTGTTGCTTACAAAAGAATATGTGTATTTTTGTTTTAATCTTGAGCTCTTGAAAGCAGGACTGTGGGTGCACGATCATCGCTCTTTGTCCAGTCTATTTCAAAGGGAACCGATCGCACCTGTTGCGCTTCCTCTAGGCACGGTGACAGTTGCTTCGCGCAAGTAAACGGGAGCGCGCCCGCTTTTGTAACAGTCCCGCTTATCACATCATCTGTGCGTGCAAGTGATCATCCTCTCGTTCGGTATTTACTTGCTTTCTGCTCGCGCGAACACAGTTATTTTTGTCAGTCCTGCTGCTTCTCGATTCTAAGATCACATTTGCAGGAATATTGGGCCACGCTTATTTTCAAACCCTGCTTTTAAGAAAACTACAATTTAAAAATGATTTCCAACCAGCCAAAGTGGCTAGTAGAGGTGTCTGTCTAACCCGCCAGAGCTGAAATCTACCTGCATTTGGAGGGTTGGCGGGTGTTAATGTAAAGCCCTGTATGTATGTATATATACAGTAGGGGTGTCAAAATTAATTGTTTCTTCGGTGCACCGCGATGCAGACGCGGACAATTCGGTATCGGTTCAGTAATAATCAAAACCGGTTATTATGTACTGACGTCATTTATCTCATATGCGCTATATCTCTGTAGCTTACTATGGCGATGTGGCGAGCGCGAGTATTTAAAACACTTCAACTACTTAAAAAAATCAGAAAATGTGCACAATTTCACTGCGTGTGTGTTTACTGAACAGTCTTTCACTGACACTTACAGCAGAAGCCCCTATTTCACTGCGATTGAGAAAATGAAAGTACTCCTTTTCTCTCTCTCACTGTGGCCCATTTGACCTGCTGGCGTGACTTTTCATCTCCTCTCGGCTGTTACAATGTTACTTCTGGATACAGACCTATTTTATACAGTCATTGATACAGACTCGAGCGAGTGTCTGCAGAGTTTCCCCCACCGCGTCTATCATGGATCCAGTGCCATGGATCAGCTGTGATTGCCGCTGCGCTGCCGTGTATCAGTGTTTATCATCGGTGCAGAGCGCCAGCGCGTAAAAGCCAATCGCAGATCTTTATGTTGAGCGCGTGACCAATCAAAGGGGTGTAAGAAAGAAATCGCCAGACAAGGCTCAGAAAGCGAGCAGCATATTTATATTTGTTTATTTGCTATAAAATAAATATATTCATACATTTTAATACAAGAATTGCTGTGCTGTGAAGAAAATATAAAATTGGGTTTGGAAAGCATCGTCAATGCACTGTGATGCACCGAGATATCGAATTGAACCGAATCGATGGCATGATAATCATAACCAAATCGAACCATGAGGCCGGTGTAGGTTCACACCTCTAATATACAGTGGGGGAAATAAGTATTTAATCACACTGTGATTTTTCAAGATCTCCTACTTAGAAATCATGAAGGGGTCTAGAATTTTCAGTATACAGTGCAATTCCACTGTAAGAGATGGAATCTAAAAGTAAAAATGCAGAAATCACATTGTATGACTTTTTAACAATTTATTTGTAAATTACTGTGTGAAATAAGTATTTGATCACTTGAGTCAAGCATTTTAAATATTTAAAATTAAACATGCGTGAGTAGTAAGTCAGGCAATGGGTCAAGGCAACAATAATCAGTCCAAAACAGAGCAGAAGGCCAATAACAAGGAACATATGTGAGGTAAACAGGCCAAGTCATACACAGGAAAGCAGTCATGAAAGTCACTTGTAACAACGCTCGGTAAGGCAGGTAAACTGGCAATACTTCGCAAAGTTGCAACATCTGAGTCCTCGCTGAAATATGCTCCAAACAAGAAGTGAGCGCAGAGAAAGCGAAGTTGATTCAGTACTCGGCCAAGGGCTCTCTCTGCTGGCGTGGCGTTACACACAAAGCTACGCGCCAGGCAGGCGCCATGTATAAACTAGCCTCACTGGTAACAAGGCAACTAATTCTTGCAATGTTTTTGAGATTATAGTTTGCTGATTTAGTTACTGCATTGACATGACTACTGAAACAAAGATCTGGCTCCAGAATCACACCAAAGTTTTTAAATTATTCTTGACTTCATATATAAAAAAGATACAGTGATAATGGTACTAAGCGCTGCTTTGTTTACGTGCTGCATGTGTGCCTCGGAAGTTTCTCTTTCCCATTGTCAATGAGAAAACATTCATTCATTCATTTTCTTTTTAGCTTAGTCCCTTTATTAATCCGGGGTCGCCACAGCGGAATGAACCACCAACTTATCCAGCACATGTTTTACACAGCAGATGCCCTTCCAGCTGTTTCTGGGAAACATCCATACACACTCATACACTACGGACAATTTAGCCTACCTAATTAACCTGTACCACATGTCTTTGGACTGTGGGGGAAACCGGAGCACCCTGAGGAAACCCACACGAACGCAGGGAGAACATGCAAACTCTACACAACGGCAACTATATATATATATATATATATATATATATATATATATATATATATATATATATATATATATATATATATATATATATATATATATATATATATATATATACTGTATATATATATCCATGTCTGATTACTGCCTGCCACACCTGTTTGCAATGAAGAAATCACATGAAGTTGACCAAACAATTCTTAAAAGCTAGACATCATCATCATCATCATATTCATCATGTGTATGTGTCATTTTTGCAATACATGTAAATTGCCATATCACATACAGTGTATGTAATTTGCATATACTGCCATGCATCAGATTTATTTGTGGGTAGTAACTATTTGCTAATATGTTGTGAACTACAAATAATTGTAATGTGATTTACTGCTCAATTATTATCCGTTATTATAGGTGCTCAATTACTTATTGATTCTTATTGTCCATGTACAAAATGTATATGCTAACAAAAGAATTGTTTCTTAAGCTCCAAATCAACATACAGTAGAATGACTCCCATCACATAAATTAAAAGTTATCGATACTTATTTATTTTCTCAAATAAATCCAAATCTTGTGAACATAAGAGGGATTTTTTTAGAAATACTAATTATCTCAAACTTTTCACCAGAGCATTTACTTCAAACAAAATATAAACACATGAGAATCTTTCACTGTAACCCACTCTGAATGTTTTGTCTCGTGACAGCCCTTCGTTGTCTGAAGTCTTTTCATCACAAAAGAACTGTTTTGTCTGTGAAAGATGCTTTAATAAAACAATTTATGTTAATTCCCCAAACAAGCTTTCAGAGGCGAATTCTCTGGGGGAGTGGGCTATTTCATGTAATTTCATTCAATGGATCCTTTTAACATGGAATTCATTTGAGCTCAAAAAATGTCTGTAATCTATTTATTTTGTTGCACTGTTCAACCTAGCTGTCAGTACTAGTTTACATGATCTTTCAGCACTGGATGAACAAACCAGGATGTGTATCTTGGCTTTCTTATATTCCTAAAGCAGTTGTAAAGATAAAGATTAAGCATACATCAAGTATCACTGCTATAAACTAAACAGCAGAACAGAAATTCATATCGCTCTCGTAAATGATTTGGACAGTTGTTTAAACCAACTTTTACGACAGCCTTAAATTGGAGAATTCCCGTTTTATGAGGTGTCAGAGTGGAATAGGTTCTGGTAAAACATTTTAATAGATTTCTCAATGTAATGTTTTCTAAATAGGCTGTCAAAATCTATAGTCTAAAGTCACATATCAGAATCTGCTGTTTCAGAAAGCATTTATGATGATATCTGAAGGGCAAGTTTAAAAGGCAACGATGCTAAACAAGTATTGTTTTTTTCCTTTCGCATTTTTGAAAACTTTCTCATACAAATGTCTGCATTGCCCAATAATTTCCAGCACAAATCTGTGACATTTACTTAGAAGTTGTGCTTTTAAACCGATTTTCAAAGTTTTATGTTTTCAGCAAAGCAGAATGTGGTACAAGATTTTGGTCAAAAATGGTGTAAAAAAAACATCTTCTATAATGTTTCTTAAGACAATTATTTATAATAATAATAATAATAATTCCTTAGGTCACTGTTCTGGATTGTGCTTTACACATTACTGGGGATAATCTTCTCATCCACCATCAGTGTGCAGCATCGATCTGGATGACGCAACGACACACACACCAGCTGATTGGTGGAGAGTGATGAAGCCAATTATGATACAGGGATGGTTAGGAGGCCATAATGGACAGAGGCTAGTGGGCAAGGATAAAAAGGGTTAAACCCCGGTTCTTTTTCGAAGGACATCCTGAGTTAACGTCTTTTCCAAAAGACAGTGTTCACTGAGCAGTATAGAGTCCCCATCAATATACTGGGGTGGTAGGACCCACACGGACCTTAGGTTGAGCACCCACTTCTGGTCTCACTAACACCACTTCCAGAAGCAACCTAGTTTCCCATGTGGTCTCCCATCCTGATACTGACCAGGAACAGCCCTGCTTAGCTTCAGTGGGCATCCATGTGACTGTTGGAGAGAGCTAGCTTCCAGATTACAATTGTTTATAATAGTTTTTAAAGTGTCTTAATTCAAAGATGCCGAAAATGGTTGAACAGGGTACTGCAGTTAAGGTGTAGTTTATTTATAAACCAATTTCGAGAAAATCATGTGCTTATGATTGGCCACGGCTGGTCTTGCATTAGCTATCATATGATTTACTAATCAGACGAATCCAAACGCACATAAATATCTAGATTTCCTTACCTTAGTCATCTGTGCTTTGAAGAATCCCCCATCCCCCCATACACTTCCCCCGCTTTCCTAGACTAATCCAGGACAGGGCGGCACAGCAGCTCAGTGACTAGAACTGTGCTCGTGTGGGTTTCCCCTGGGTACTCCGGTTTCCTCCCACAGTCCAAAGACATGCAGTATAAGTGAATTGAATAAACCAAATTGGCACAAAATGAGAATGTTTTAGTATTGGGCATTCACTGCATAACCATACAGTATGCTGGTTCATTCCGCATTGGCAATCACTAATAATCAAGGAATAGGCTGAGCATATGAATTTGGGGGAGTTCTCAAGACCTTCCTGAACTCAAACTCCCTCTTCACCTTACAAACGGGAGGGACCCCCGGGTCAAGGATCTTCTGAGCTCAGGGCTCTCTCCCAGGACAGAATGCCAAACATGCTTTATTATCAAACATTAGCTAAGAGTGAACTCTTGAAAACCAAAATATTTAAGTACATAAGTTGCCAGGTTGAGAGCACTACACGAGATGAGCACAATGTGCAATAGACATTTCACATATTTATTTTGTTTTTATTACATTTCTTGTCTATTGGGTTATCTGGGTAAGTCACTGACAACACATGCAACAATACATGCCTCTATTCCCTCCAATGAAACAATCGAGTGGTTGTTACTTCAAACAAGCTGCTGATTTACAGTCAGAGCTGTGTGATTTCATCATCTTCAGTTGCCAGCACCAATGAACTGGTCCATTTCTTCTGTAAAATTGTGGTTTGTACACACTTTATTTTATCTACAGTATACAGACTTTTGTGCTGCAAATTTTTTTTATTGTATATAAAGAGACGAGATTTAAAAACACAAAGCTAAATCCATCATGGAAAATGCTTTTGCCATGCATAACATAAACTGATTTAGCAACACAGGCACATTGAAAATATTTGCTTCAGCCTACATTTTTGTGAAGCCATGAAACGTACTTGAACAAATGTTTGAGGGTGCATAGTGGCTTAGTGGTTAACACTGTTGCCTCAAAGCAATAAAGTCACTGGATTAAGTTCCAGGTAACAGGTAGGTTTCTGTGTGGAGTTTACATGTTCTACTTGTGTTTGTGTGGATTTTCTCCAGGTGCTCCAGTTTTCCCACAATCCAAAGACATGCATTATAGATGAATTGGAGAAACTAAATTGGCCATATTGTATAAGTGTGCCTGTGTGTGAATGAGAGAGTGTATGGGTGTTTCCCAGCACTGGGGGTTCATGAGTTAGTGTACTTTCAGTGTTGGGCTGTGGCTGGAAAAGCTTCTGCCACATAAAACCTATGGTAGAATAATTGGTGGTTCATTTCACTGTGGTGACCCCTGAAAAATCAGGGACAAAAGCCAAAGGAAATTGAGTGAGTGAACATATGCTTAACTGCAGTTTGTAGGTGATTTTTCCCCTTTTGCGCTAATGATCTATTATCAATGAATGAAAGTATTTTTTCTGTGTGGAGTTTTCATGTTCTCCCTGTGTTCGAGTGGGATTTCTCCAGGTGCTCCAGTTTCCCCACAATCCAAAGACATACCATTTAGGAGAATTGGAATCTAATTTGGCTATAGTTAGTGAGTGTGTGTGTGAATGAGAGAGTGTATGGGTGTTTCCCAGCACTGAAGTACATGAGTTATTGTACTCTCAGTGCTGGGGTTGTGGCTGGAAGTGCTTCTGCTGCATAAAACCGATGCTAGAATAATTGGTAGTTCATTTTGCTGTGGTGCCCCCTTAAAAATCAGAGACCAAAGGAAATTGAATGAGTGAACATATGCTTGACTGCAGTTTGTAGGTGATTTTTTCCTCTTTTTGACTACTGATATATTATCAATGAATAAAAGTTTATTTGTGTGCTGTTCTTTGAGCAACACCAAATAACCAAATTAATGCTGTCTGTGATTTAAAACTGAATATGTTTGCCTCACCTGTCTATCTCCATATGTACAACTTTTCTGGTATGGTCAGTTTGCTCAGTAGCTCACTTTGTACGGTGTTGTACTTGTGATGCAGAGTACTCTTGAGTCCATTGAAGCAACATGTTTCTGAAACATACTGTATATATAACCTACAGTAAGTAACGTTCATGTTAGCAAAAATATACACAGCCCTCTAGTAGATTTGTCAACCTGCAACAAAAATGTACCTAGCACAAAGTATTGTACCTTGCAAAAATGTAAAATGGGGCATGTGGCTGCAATAAAGTAGGGTTGTTGTTTTTATTAGTAAAAAACATGAATATGTGATGATAATATATTTTCTTAAATTCCAGTATTGTTTATGGCCTTATTGTTGTCAGTAGCCTCTCACAACATCTTGCGGCTTTCAGAAACGCAAAATTGTAGAGAGAACAATTGAATACACTTTATTAATTTTCCTTCGGCCTAGTCCCTTTATTCTTCAAGGGTCGCCACAGCGGAATGAACTGCCAACTTATCCAGCATATGTTTTACACAGTGGATGCCCTTCCAGCTGCAACAGTACTGGGAAACATCCATACACACTCATTCAAACACATACCCTACGGCCAATTCAGTTTATTGAATACACTGAGAAATATTGGTTCTTTCTCATTTGTTTATTGAATACAATTGAGAAAGAACCAAATCTCCTACCACAGCTATGATGATGACACTCAGATCTACTTAGCCTTACTGCCTAATGACAACAGCCCCATTGACACCCTCTGCCAATTCATTGATGACATGAACAGTTGGATGTACCAAAACTTTCTTCAGTTAAACAAAGAGAAGTCATTGCGTTTGGGAACAGAGATGAGGTTCTCAAGGTGAATGCGTACCTTGGCTCCAAGGGTCAAACAACAAAAAATAAGGTCAAGAATCTTGGTGTGACTCTGGAGTCAGATATGAGTTTCAGTATTCATACCAAAGCAGTTAGTAAATCAGCATACTATCATCTCAAAAACATTGCAAGAATTAGATGCTTTGTTTCTAGTGAGGATTTAGAGAAACTTGTTTATGCTTTTATCAGCAGCAGGGTGGATTACTGTAACCGCCTCCTCACTGGCCTTCCCAAAAAGGCAGTCAGACAGTTGCAGCTGCAGTTGCAGCTCATCCAGAACGCTGCGGCCAGGGTTCTGACCAGAACCAGGTAATCAGAGCACATCACACCTGTCCTCAGGTCTTTACACTGGCTCCCAGTTACATTCAGAATAGATTTTAAAGTATTAATACTTGTCTATAAATCACTAAATGGCCTAGAACCTCAATACATTACATATATGCTTACTGAATACAAACCTAACAGATCACTCAGATCTTTAGGACCATATAAACTAGAAATTCAAAGCATGGTGAATCGGCTTTCAGCTACCACGCCCCCTCACTGCTGGAATCAGCTTCCAGAAATGATGAGATGTGCTCCAACATTAGGCACATTCAAATCAAGACTGAAAACACATCTGTTTAGCCGTGCCTTTACTGAATGAGCAGTGTGCTACGTCTGACAGATCACACTATTGTGTCTTTCTTTTCTTTTTCATTCTTTTATAACATGTTTTAACACATTTTAATTAGTTTTTATCTGTTTTAATCAATTTTATTATGTTTTTATTTTCTCCTACTTGTCTCTTTCATTTCTGTTTATGTAAAGCACTTTGAATTGCCACTGTGTATGAAATATGCTATAAAAATAAACTTGCCTTGCCTTGCCTTACACTTGTTACTTTCAATATCAAAAGCTTATTAAAGTAGTTTAAATGTGGATTATATTGTATGAATAAAAAGTGTTTAAAAAGATAGGATACCTGTAAAAATACATACATCTTAATCATTCAAGCATGTTGTGTTAAATGAACAACACAACATATTTACATGTAGAAAATAGCCAAAGTTGGGCTTTTCTACTTTTGACCCATTCATAGATTAATTTAAACATTGTCTTCTGAATGTCGGCAGTTGGCAAATATACATTCTAAAACAGAGCACACTTTAGAAATAATTATTTTTTTAGAGAAACAAGTGAACTTAAAGGGGTAATCCAGAGAGTATTTTTAAGGCTTGGTTGTTTTTATAAGTATAAGTGTGCTCATGCTTCATTTGTAAAAAATCATGTAATTTTTTCATATACAGTATCTTACTTCAATTATATACTGCTACTCAGCTAACATGAAAACGAATATCATATTTCCTAGTTCCTTTGAAAGGCCCGCCCTCACGATGCTCTGATTGGTCAGCTAACATAATGTGCTGTGATTCGCGGATCAGCTTCATGTCACCAGGAAAAGCGTCACGCCTCTAATAGCACGTGTTGTGCATCTGTTATGTAAATACTGTCAGTCAGAGTAGCTGTTAGCTGTATCAGTTTGAACCTGAATCAGACAGAAAATGACAAGAACACAGCTGAAACTCACGCCTGCTCTCTAAAATCAAATCTGACAAGTGTCTTTCACATATATTCGGAATAAGCATGTGCAAGTAATATGAAATGTTCACATATTTTTTGAGAGTTTGTTATTTGAGATGTAGAATGCAGGGAAAGCAGCCGCATAGAGAGACATTGCAGCGCTGCTGAAGATTGTTGTGGCTCACAATTCATAGCTTCTTCTATTATGGTTGGAGCTGCTCCTTCTTTGAGGAGTTTTAGCTAAAACCAGCACTGGATTCCAACTGGGAGAGATTCTGAAAGCTGTCCTTTGTTAAATGCTAGCTATATTTTTTATTATTTATAATTCTCTGGAACATAGTTAAAAATAAATTGTAAACTCTTCTCTAGTTGTGTCATGTCCTTTGAAAGCCCAAATACAGAAACCGAAATAACAGCATTTGGACGGCATTTTAACTTTCTCTGCTCTAACATTACAGCGCCTCTGACCACGCCCTTCACCGCGCGGGGTGTATGTGTGTGGTGAATGCGAGTAACCAGAAGCGTTTGTGATCTTACTAGCCCGGTGTATTTTTTTTGTAGTCCCCAAACTTTGTTCGTTGTAGGTTTTGCTAAACTAACTCTGTAAAAGCCAATGTCTCCTTTTGCATCGAACATTGAGCATATTAGCCTACATTCAGAGATGTTGTTTATGTTCACACAGCTACATTACACATCAACTCAAGATTAAAATATGATATTGTATTGGATCACTCTTTTAAAGTCTGTGTGAAATCATAATTTACAAAATTTATTTGGCTAGCCTGCATTGTTGCATTTTAGGTGAACAATTCATCTGTGCAAGTTAATCCACTGAAATGAATGTTTGTTTTGGTCCAATATTGTCTTTGGTCTTCTATTAAAGTCTGACCATTTGCTACCAGGTTTGAAAGCAACTTTCTTCTGCCACAATATTCATAATGACACCCCTCTTACCATTTGTTTGCTACAAGAAAATGATAAACAAGATAAAAACCCACCCCCTACTTGTCACAATCACCAGCGATCTAATCCTGGCAGATCACTGATAAACATGCAGATCACTATAAGGACTACAAATCCGCTGCTATATGGACTACACGTTCCAGTCATGCACCACACACACACACTCACGCCACTTCCTGATCCTAACTGATTGCAAACACACAGCCGGAGGATTGTCAAAGACTGATTACTAGGACTTTAAATACAGCACACACACATACACACATCTGTGCTGAGTCTTGTTATACTGATTGTGAACATTACGACGGGGATTCCTTGCCTTGCCTTGTTTCTGACCCTCGCTTTGTTTTGCTTGTTTATGTTGCCTGCTGCCTGCCTGTACTGACCATCTGCCTGTTTATCGACCACAACCACAGGGGTGATTGCCCGTGTTGACTGTTGCTTGCCTGACCATTATCTGTTTAATAAACATGCGTTTGTATCCACACTTCCTTGTCAGCATCCCCACTTCACATTACACTACTTAATATTCAGTTTTCATTAGAAGTACATCAACATGTTAAAATAAAAGTCTCCGCAAATTCTGGTTCAATCTACCCGCTTCGAGTGTTATCAGTGGTTATCAGCTGATAGATATGGGCCAGTAGGGGACTTCTGCGCTTACTGGTAGGCTCAGAATGCTGTTATCATCCATTCACATGGTTAATCTATACTAATAGAGAAGACCCCAGATCCATATCAGTTTTTTCATTACTGTGATGGTTGGGTTTAGGGTTGGGGTAGGGGTAGACATTAATAAAATACAATTAATGGGAAATTTAATAAATAATATAAATAATTTGCGATAATTTCTGGCCACAGCCATATGTGTTCAATAGCTGATTAACCATGTGGATGGATGATAACAGCCTTCTTTGTCTACCAGTAAGTGCAGGAGGGTGTTTCGTAGGTTTTAGGTTGCTAGGCAACCATCAACCATTTTCTCAGAGGATGACAAGCTGACAAAACATTGCTGCAACTCTGATACAAGTTTTATTTATAGAAAAAATTACAAAGCACTGCAGTGTTTGTGTTCTGTGTTTGTCTGAGATTAGTCTTATCGAAATGTGTATATTTAATGCTAGCTGAAGCTGACAAGTCAGTTCTTGTCACGTGACTCGAGGTGCGCTCGCAAGATTCATTCAGCCGTATGCGTCTGGAAGGCGCAAGCTCATCAAAGCTGATTTATACTTTCGCCTGGTGCCGCATCACGGACCTCCTCATGCCACTTGTGCGTGCGAGCCACGCACCTCCATTGGAAACATCGAAATTGTGCAAACTCTAGAAAAGCAATATGCAAACGGCCCCTAAGAGGCCGCCGTCATTTGCGATCTCCATCAGTTTTTCCAAAGTCATGGTGGATTCATCTGATTTGTTGACAAATGGGCTGCGAATCCATTCCTTGGCAGTTCACGAGTTCTTCTCTGGGCCTTTTCCCCTTAGCAAAGAAACTTTCCAAAGACGTCTGTTTCTTACTCATTTTGCTGCTTGTGGGTTAAATTTAGGCACTCAAGTCATCTAGATGTAACCGGGAGAATACAGTCATTTAGCAAAATAAAAGACTTTTCAAAATAAAAGATAGTTCAGACTCAAATAATAAATAAAACAAAAATAATTAGAATTTTTTTTTGTGCGGCCCTGTACCAATTGATGAACGGACCAGTACCAGTCCACAGCTCGATAGTTAAGGACCACTGCTGTACAGTACAAAAAAAAGATAAATACTCTATATATAATATATATAAACACTATATAAAAATGTACAATAAAATGTTTTTATGCTGCTGTAGAGTCCAGAAATTACATAAGTAAGTGCTAGTACGGTATGTGCTAGTGGACTCCTGGTCCACTCACAAAGGCATTATTTCTTACTTGGAATAAAATACATGGGTGAATTACACACAATAACATTTATAAATCAAATAGAGTCAGCAGCCGTGATGCAGCATTGGCTTGCCAATAGATCTAATTTCAAATTGGGGTCATGAAGCAAAACCAGTTGAGCACCACTGATCTAAGTGACAGTCCGGTGAATTCACCATCCCGGCAAAGCAATGCCATTAAAAGAATATTGCGGGATGGAAATTACCTTGAAAATTTCATTCCAGGAATCAAAGCCAAACAAAAAGATTTAATCTCAATCTCCGTGGAATTCATGCATTAGAGAACCAACGCAGAAAGGAGCTTGGCTTTCTCCTTGAGTCAATAAAAACCTAATAGTTATTCAAACAGACATGCTACAGCCTTTCCCCAATAAATGGACCAGTCTTGGCCAATTATTCTTTGATTTCTCTGTCTCCATCACATGAAATGGTGTTGTCTGGAACTGTGAAAGGCAGGAGAATTGATGTTTGTTGTCATTTGTAGAAGGTTTTCTTTAAAACGGGCACGGCGCAATACAATTGATCTATACTGAAAGAATTGAAGGCAGTGAAAGAGCAATCGTGTGACGCATCCTACTTTTAAATGATTTGTCATTAGTGTCATTCATTGTAAACAGCTATGCATATGAATCATTAATCAGCAAAGCAAACATAGACTGGGCACCATGAAAATTGCACTGAAATGAATGATACGCCTGTGAGTCTTTGAAGTGGGTCACAAGAGCTCATTAGAGGTCAATAAAAATGAAGTTATCATCCGGCAGGGCAGCAGAAGGAGCAGTTTTGCTCTCAGGGGTCAGGTTCTTTCAAGAGAAGCCAAATGAATCACATTAATTCCTGCAAACAAGTACCACCTCAGATGTGAAGCTCATGCTGTTTTTAATGTGCTTACATGCCATTCTTCCAGTTAAATTTTGAGAAGCATGAGTGATGTAACCAGACAGAAATATGGACTCTTATCAGTGTAAAGAGAATATTCCAGTTTGCCATTTTAAAATCTTTCAATGCTTTTTAATGTATTAAAGCTCAAAGGCTTCTGTCTGTCAATTTTTGTTCACCCATGAGGTCAAGCATTTCTCTGGTGATCTCAATATTGCAATTCCGCAGGAATGTAATGCGTTTGTTTTATTACTATATGTGGTTAAACATGTTGAGTATTGCCAATGTGCAATTTTACAACACAGAGGCTCATTGGGAAATGTGCCCTAGAGCCTGTTCCATAAACCAAGCTTACAGAAAAAGTCAGGCTTAATTTGGTAAGTCAGGTTCATTATTGGCGGATTCGGTTTCATAAATCAAATTTGCAATAGTTCAAACTCTGTTACTATGGCAACTTATGCTGAGAAACTAGCCTGGTCCGGGGCAAGTTAACTCTATAGCTAAGTCTTGTAAGGATGGCTAAATCTCTCCATAACATCAGACCCTGAGAACTGTTATGGAATTTTATGAGACAAGACCACAAGAATTGCTATGCAATAAAACAATAAACTTTCTACTGTAGTCTGAGGGCATACTCACACTATGCTATCCGAACCGTGCCCAGGCCCGTTTGCCGGATTGTTTGAGAAGTGTGAGTGCTCTGAACCGGGCTCAGGCACGGTTTACTTGGCCGGCCCTGGCCCGGTTGAAAGAGGTGTGCCAGAGCACGGTTCACTTGGGCTTTGGCGCGGTACGCTTGTGTGAGTGCAAAACGCCCCTGAGCCCGAAACTGAAAGCAAGACGTGACTTTTAAGGGACTGTTTGATATGGAGTAATTAATCATTCTTACTATTCAATGAACGCAAACTGTTCTAGTTTATTAAAGATGCAAACCCCTCACTGCACGACAGCTGCGTAAGCGTGCGATGACGTAAGCGTGCCCAGGCCCGAATGTAATGTGAGTGCCGTCGGGGGAGACGGGAGGGGGGACAAGTGTGCTTTGGCCCGGTTCAAGGCAACTGTACATAGTGTGAGTACGCCCTGAGAAGCAGACCTGCAAGAGAGCAAGTTCTTCAACTGCTTCAGTTACACATCATGTGCCCCCCTCTCTGCCGCCCTCTTCATTTCTTCACTCACAGCTCAGGTCACTGGCATTCCACACCGAATCGTCATCCTCTTCATATGGTGTGTCTTGTGAATCTATAACTTTAACTTGCGTGTTTGGTATCATTTTAAATGTCTCTGTGTGATTGGTAAATGGTCTCAGTTTGGGAAAAGTCCTATTGAAGTGTGAAATTGTCTGTCAATTACGAACTTATTACTCCAGATGGTGATTAGTTTTTAGGTTAACATATGAGCAGACAGATGTCTTGGTGAAGCTTTTATTATCTTTAATTTATGGTTCTTTGTTCTGAGTTGTTGCAGCTGGAAGGGCATCCGCTGCGTAGAACATACAGTATGCTGGATAAGTTGGCGATTCATTCCGCTGTGGCGACCCCAGATTAATAAAGGGACTAAGCCGAACAGAAAATTAATAAATGAATGTTCTGAGTTGAGTATTTAAGGGAAAGGTACAAAAATATCATTGAGATCTTGTAGCCGAGACACCCCGTTGCAGCATCACTGAGACTTATATGCTGCAGCGTACTTCTCTGGTCAGGTATGCATCTCTAACTCTTTGATTTATCTTTGAGTAATGGATGTTGTATATTTACAGTATCATTTCTGAATTGGCTTTCTGATTGTTTTATTATGTAATTGGTGTTTTACGGCTTTGGTGTTTTACGGCAGTGTGGATCAAACTAGAAGATCACAAATAAAGAAGCATAGCACTTATTCGTAGGCCTTTAGCTTTCTGACCACTTTTGATCTGACACGTTGCATGGTAAAAGACTGGGTAGATTACCTTTTTGTCACAGAGCAAGCAGTAGGCGGCCGACTTAAAAGGTACTAGTCGCCTGCAAACCTCTGACTAAGAATCAAGCTGGCGAGCATAAATAGAAAAGGCATGTGAAATTGGCCACGCATGGACTCCATGACAATTGGTCTCCAATGAAAGAATAACCGAAAGTGTAGTGTATCTGAAATAATCAAATTTCCAAATTTAGTAACTTTTGATGAATGTGATCCATTACTAATTAGAAACACAGTGATCACTTGAAAATTGGAGTCAGATTAAATTCAGAGCTGGAAATAATTAAATAGATTCTAAGAATTCTAGAAGCACTAGGAAAGGCTTACACACATTTAACCTTCGACCATTCATTGGATTCCATCATTGGGCAGATAGAATGGACTTCTACAGTATTAGTAATTTTGACCCTAAAATGGTTCCTAAAAAATTAAAAGCTGCTTTAATTCTAGCCGAAATAAAACAAATAAGACTTTCTCCAGAAAAAAAAAAAACATTATCAGACATACTGTGAACATTTCCTTGCTCTCCTAAACATCATTTGGGAAATATTTAAAAGAGAAAAAAAAATTCAAAGGGGGGCTAATAATTCTGGCTTCAACAGTCTTTACTTTAACCTATTAAAAAGAAAAGTGCCATAATAAATACAATTATTATTAAAAATGAAATTATGTTTTGTTTATGGCATATAGTTAACTATTGATGTGATGTGGGTAAATGGTGTTTTTTAATCTGGCTACCACCGCAAGTCAAACCTACGGGAACGCAGGTTTATGTTTTAAATAATATGTTTTATTAGTAATTGTGTTTTAAATAATAACTCCAAATCGAGGTGATAATTTTAGGCCAATATAAACTGTAAAACGTCTATGCAAATTAATGCAATACTATATGTAAAACTAAACTATTATATACTATAATATACCAGTCCGCTATATGCTTCAGCGCCAAAAGACGAACTGGTTTGTTAAATAAAATGATAATTAGTCTAAATAAAATTAAAATGAAATATTCACAAAAATTGTTTAAAATATCTTGAATGATATAGCGGTTCCATGCAAGGAGGCTGCGCAGCTGGATCAGAATTAGGGATGCTCATTTCGGTTAATTTTGCCAACTGCCAACTGCCGCTCGTTAACCGAATATACACCGAAGAATAAATCCTGCTCTAGATTTTCCACTTAAATGAAAAATTTAAATAACAAAACGAAAACACTGATTGAATCCTTTTTAAGAACCAGCATAGGCTGTTTATCCAATCATGTTTTTTTTTTTTTTTTCGTCAAATAAAAATTTTAGGCTACCTCAAATAGATCGCTCCACTGCAGAGATGGGAAGTAATGAAGTACAAATTCTTCGTTACTGTACTTAAGTAGTTTTTTTTCTGGTATCAGTACTTTACTCCACTACTTATTTTTTTGACAACTTTTTACTTTTGCTTCTAACATTTTTACACAAATATCTGTACTTTCTACTCCTTACATTTTTTAAGCCACGGTCGTTACTTTCATTTTCATGGGTTTGGTGGTGCGATCATTATTATTTCTTGTCATTGCGCAATATGAACGCATTTTTGATGGAATCAATCTATTTTTCCTTATTGCGCGCCTGCGTGCTGCAGCGCGTGGCTATTTCAAGGCTATTGTGCACCGTACATGGGCTAGTTCATGAAGATTACTATGAGAAAGGCAAGGATGACTATGCAGATGTGATAGAAGGAGTCGGCAAATTTAACATGACTGATGCTGCCCTGTTTACATTGTAATAAGCCATCTTTTGCTCGTTCGGATCACAGGTAAACGAGACACATTCCAGTCAAAAACATGCTGTTTAAATGCTTAAGCCTTTTGTCCACTTCCGATCATACTGCACGGGCTTTCTCTGGTCTTTCAATCTAATACCACGAAAAATAGTGCTTTTTGTAAAGATTAGTACATTTAGTACTAAAACAATCAAATACTTAATAAAAAAAATGTATGCATTGCGGTTTATTTCCTTTATTTCTGATGAGTTCATATTTCCTAATACAGAATTTATGATTTTTTTCAGTTTTTATTGATTTTTTTTTTTTTTGACTATATGATTTTACATATAGGCCTATACTGTTGTCTTCAATTAATAATTTTGAACAAATATTTTACAACAACAAAGGTAACTATACTGGGCAGGGTCCCACTTTATATTGTGTCGCTTATACCTGTGAACTTACATGGTAATTAGATGTGTAAGTAGTATGTAACTACAGTGTATGTACACACGTTTACATAGTATTTACTTTTGTATTACTGGTGTAACTACACTCATGTAACAACCCACTGAATAGTATGTGTAAGGTCAAATGTGTAACAGGACATTGGTAACAACAGTAGGAAAGTACACATCTGTAACAAGAATTATGTAAGTGCATTGTGTAACAACAATATGTACTTGCAGATGTTTTCCCACTTCCACACCTGTTTGCAGATCATGCACTTGTGAACACTGTATGGCAGAACTAATGCTGCATTAGAAGGTTTCACCTTGTGATACCAGTGTACTTACATGGTAACTCCACAGGAACTGTCCACTTAATATAAAGTGTAAAATGGTCACAAATTACTGTGTAACTTGTAGAAATATCTTCTATGCAACACTTTAATAACAGTGTAGTTACATGGTAACTCCACAGGAACAGTCCACAATATAAAGTTTAAAATAAAATTCATTTTTGTTTTGGCCTAGTCCCTTTATTAATCTGGGGTCGCCACAGCGGAATGAACCACCAACTTATCCAGCATATGTTTTACACAGTGAATGCCCTTCCAGCTGCAACCCATCTAAGCAGAAAAGAAAATGAATGAATGAATGTATGAACAGTAATTTGTGACCATTTTACACTTTATATTGAGTGGATCCTGTGGATTTACCATGCAAGTACTCTTGTATCACAAGGTGAAACCTTCTAATGCAGCCATACAGTGTTCACAAGTGCATGATCTGCAAACAGGTGTGGAAGTGGGAAAACATCTGCAAGTACATATTGTTGTTACACAATGCACTTACATAATTCTTGTTACAGATGTGTACTTTCCTAGTGTTGTTACCAATGTCCTGTTACACATTTGTACTTACACATACTATTCAGTTGGTTGTTACATGAGTGTAGTTACACCAGTATACACAAGTAAATACTCTGTACCAGTGTGTACATACACTGTAGTTACGTACTACTTACCCATCTAATTACCATGTAAGTTCAGAGGTATAAGCGACACTTAATATAAAGTGGGACCCTGGGCAGTTTATGAATAAAAATATAATGCAAAAGATCCTGAATATTTCATGTGTAAAACAATCATGCATATGTTTTGTAGGTTGTAGTCACACCTGTCTGTGTTGCTTTTAGCATAGAATAAATGTATTACAGTTTTTCTCAGTCACTTTGGCACATTTCTCACATCAGAACTGAAATTTGCAAAACAGTAGGCCTAAGTGCATTTCTCAAAACAGCACGTATAAATAGCAAAACACCATGGATTACCTGCAAAAGCCAGTCTCCTGCTGAAAATCCTTCAGTTCATCCCTCAAAACTGCATTTCTGTGTAAATGAACATGTCAGTGGCGTCAGAATGGTATGTCCTTGTGTCATTGTTTATGAAGACTCAAATTAATTAGTAGTCATGTTATCAATAACAGTGTATTCTAGAGGGCTGGTGTAAACTATGGCAATATTTTTGCTGTTTGTACTGTAATTAGTTGCTAGATCACGTCATTCTGATACAGAAAGAAAAAGAGAGCACCACATAGCACAAAGAAAAAACTAAAGTAAAAATGTGAACAGGACAACCTCCTTTTAGACCTTCATTAGAAAAAGTCCAGATTCACCTGGGAGAAATGTAAAAAAAAGCATTATGACTAAATATTAAGACAACTTGTTCAGGCTCTTGAACGATTAAATGTTGTGGGGGTGAGTCTATTCAACAGAGATTAAAATAATACATTTTGATCAACATGACATAAGCAACTGATAATGTCGGAAACATCAGAGAATTGCACATAATCATTTGCATGGATGAACAAAAGCATTTGCAACTTGTTCATAAAGAGAAACTCCAGGCAGCACAGAGGCGATCAGCATCAGCGCTGGTTTGACAATTTGTCTGTCAAACTGTGACCAGAAATATGCTTCTTTCAGTTAATATAGGCTTCTTTGAAACTGTGAATTTTTCACTTTAATTTTATTTAGGCAAGATTGTTATTTTATTTAACAAACCAACTCAATATCAAGGCAACTCGTGTTTTGGTGATGACACATATAGCGGACTTGTTTTGAAGCACTTCACCCCAAAGGTTATTTGTTATTCTTTATTCCTTTAAATAATGTGGTCTAGTTGTCTTTTTTAATGATTAATGAAGGCATTATAATGCTTTGTTTCATTGTTTATCTTTATTTACAAGTAGCAGAGTATTTACAGCTAATATATAGGCCATTTCTGTCCGTTTGCATCCCGTCCCTTTGTGCCACTTGGCGGCATAGTTGCAAACTGCGGTCATACCTAAAAAACATGTTCTTTTTCCTTTAGAGCGGTGGCGGTACATCGCGTGGCGGTAATGGCCACAATAAACTCTCACCTACTGTATATGCACAAATATATTACTGTAAAGCATCCTGTAGAAAATATTAACTTATTTAAAACAGAGATCTGTGAGGGGTGTACTTAGCAAATTTATATAATAAAAAAAAATAATAAAGAGAAAGCACTGACTGATATAAAAAAGTAGGTTACATTTCTTAAAGAATGACTTTAAAGCTGCAAACCCTGAGTGGAATAATCAGGAGATGGATCCGGGCTGAGCAGTAGCCTCACTTTAATATAAAGAGATTTTCCCACGGGGCGCAGGAAACACAAGTGTCAAAGGGAAAGCAGTAAGTTGCAGCGGTGTTATGGAGCAAACTAAAAATCCAGCCGATTGTGTGTGCACAGCTCTTTGTAGCCATTTTTTTAAACCTAATGTGCTGACATTAAGCACATTTTGAATGTTACGGTAAGCCTGCAACACATTAAAACTCTTCCTTGCATGCAACAATTGGCAGTAAGCACGCTTATCTCTCTCTCACTCGCACGCACGCGCAAGCACAGGTTGTATTGTGAAAAATATTTAATTTAACGTTAATAGGCCTAAATAATGGCCTATATTTAAATCTACAATATCTTTCTTGCTTAGTTGTCACACTGTGGTCAGGTTTTTTGACCTAATCCCCTTGACTTTTATGAAACAGCCCCCTGGTGTACATTTTTGTACACAAATATATGCTCGCAGGTACATATGGCTGCATTTTATGTGTAAAACGAATGCTACGGGGCAATACCATTGGCTGTTTACCTCTGAATGGATGGCTTTTCCAGCATGCCTGGTTTGCTCAGTAGCTCACAGTGAATGACGGCAGACTTCAGAGGAGGAGTGAAGCATTCAAGTTCGGTGAAGGACAGTTCCAGAAACCAGGTAAAACTAAACCAAAAAAAGCAGAGTGAGGCCGTAGTAGAAGCTGCAAGGGCTTTTTTATTCTAGTTTGCTTTTGAAAACACTATCAGTTGGGATTAGGGAAGGGGGTGGGGTCAGTGAGTTGAAAGCTGACATATTACGCATGACGACAAGCTGACCTGTTTCTCTCACGTATGTGAACGAGAAGGATGTAATGTTTGCAGAAATGTATACAGCAGCCTCTCGTGGATTTACAAGAAATGGTATGTATAAGAAAACATGCCCCAGTAATGTATTTGAGATTGTAAAAAAGTACAACCCACCCTCTAGTGGATTTGTGAAAACAAAAACTGCAAGACAACTTAGTGCAGGGTACCAAGATTATCATAGTTTTGAATTGTTCATTAGTTTTAGTTTTTATTTCGTTTTGACTTTTTTGTTTTCTAATTCAGTTAGTTGTATTTAGTTTTTAGGGATAGAATTACTAGTTTTTATTACTTTCTATATTTTGAAATTGCTTAGTTTTAGTTTAGTTTTTATTAGTTTCAGTATTAGTTTTAGTTTTTGTTGTTGGTTTTTTTGTAAATAAGGATATTTGTTTGGTTCAAGATTCAAAATCATCAGAATAAATTGTATGATAAAAACTCAATCAAAGAAAAATCAACAATCAAAGATTGGCTACAGTTTTTTGACACAAGAACACTACTATCTACCACTACCGTCTACCCATCCTTAAATTTAAATACAACAGCCTACAAGATAGCAGCCTTAAGTACAATATGTGTGCAAGGCTGCATCTGAGGTTAGATGCACAATAGTGATGGAAAGTTCGGATCTTTAACGCAAACCGGATCATTTGTGACAATCTTCCGAAGTTTGGACTTAACGTATCAAAATTATGTAGTCATCAATAATAATTTTTATCCAGTTAAAACATCACCATGTCCTGACAAGTTTCTTACAATTATGTTTTGCAACCCAGCTGAAGCATGATTCACTTATTTAAACTCCATTATGACTTTCTGTTGAAAATAAAAAATAAACGTACGTTATGCCAGATCCTCTCATTTAAGCCCTCGGTTTACCCTGTTCAAGTCAAGTTCAGTCACAGCAGGCTGTCATGTACTGTTTGTGTTTGGTTCACTGAATCACGCATGCGCAGTATTATCGGTTCACCGCTTCTTAAATCTGATCTGTGTATGGTTCTAATAACTGAATAACTCAGTATATATTGGTTTATTTCGAGTCAGAGGGGGGTACCAGGCATGTAAAAAGTAATTTGTTTGTGAATAAGTGCTTAATGTTAATGGAGATGTGAATTGTTTCCAGTGAATCAGTTCAATTTGGTAAAGTAGTTTAATCGGTTCACTTAGAATATCCTGTTGAAATGAACGATTTGTTCGAAATCACTAATGCAGAAAAAAAAAAACATTATTGGGCACAAATGTGTTAAATTAATCCTTTTAAGTGTCTGCTCGGGTCGTTTTTTTGTTTTTGTTAACTATAAAACCCTTGCGGGGTACATATTTGTCGGCTTTCAAGAATGTAGTCCTGGGCACATATTTCCAATGAGACTGGGTTAGAATTTTACATTGACTGGGGGTCGGCTTTATTTCAGTAGTTGTGTGACACATATACATCGTCATTGAGTCAAATTCATATAATTAGTTTAATTATTTAATTTGATAATTAAATATTTTAAAGTTTTCTGTGTTAAGGGATAATCATTGTACTCTGAATTATACATCGATTTCAAAAGACATACGATTCTCAAAGACAACCAGTTTTTAATATAAAATTAGACATTTTGACAAAAAATGACAAGTTGGCATCTATGCACCAATAAATGGATTATCATAAAATATTGCACATTCTGTTTAACTTCCATGTGGCTTTACCTTTATGCTATAAGTAGATACAATAACATATTTATTAAGAAACCATTGCAAAGAAAACACTTAGATTGGTTGGATAGGCCCGCCACTTTAAGGCTGCTGACTCAATATCTCTCAGCATCCCTGCTGGGAGTGATCATTTATTGACAATGGAACGAACCATTATGAGGTCGGGACCCCTACACATCTTGTTTTGACATCCTTCAGGGGGGATCAGGCGTTAATTAGGGGGGTTCAACCCCGTCAACCCCCCCTGTAATTCACACCCAGAGTATTGCCTTAGAAGATGCTGACATCTGAAATCTAAGCCAAAGGATGCAATATATGCACAAAGAGCTGCCCTTGCAACATCCTTCTTCTGGTCACTTTCAAAAGAACAATGAATTAACCTCGTCCTGGGTCCGTGATTGTATTTATATCTGAGTCAAAAGAGTATGATGCAGACAGTAAAAATTGGAACACAGTCTTTTTTTCCCTCTCAGTCCTGGGTTTCTGGAAGTGGAGCAGCAAACACTTCCCAAGCACAGGCCTGAAGCTATGTGGAGCTCTCTGGCTGATACAAGAACAAGAGGGTTGAATTAGGGGCATTTTTTGATGTCTTCAAGTGCATTTACATTAGACACCTCCTGTTTCTGTGTCTGGTGCTCATTATTGTGAAAACATGCATTCAAGGCAGAAAGATATTACAAAGGTAGCCTAAACAAACAAAAACGGAATTATATTATAAACTGTTATATCATTGAGATGTATATTTTTTCTTCAATCTCATATTTTATTTTTTCATCCAGATGTAGTCTCAGAGTACTTTTATGCAACATCAATTTCTCCCTACAATGCACGTAAATTACCTTAATGTCAACGCGACATCAAATTGGTGTCATCAAACTGTTTTGATGTCAAGGTAATCAATTGCTATCAAAACGATTCGATGTCGTTTTGACATCAAGGTAACCTCTGGGATAGTGAACTAGTTTCTAGTATTATACAAGTGCTTTGCTTAGCCTGATGCTTAGCCTGATGGAAGCAAGATATTACTGATTATGTTTTTACTTATGGAAAAAAATAAACAGTTCATTTACTGTATGGTATATTGTGTGCGTTTCATTCATTAATTTACTTTTTGGCTTAGTTCCTTTATTTATCTGGGGTCACCACAGCTGAATGAATATGTTTTATGCAGCAGATGCCCTTCGAGCCGCAATCCCATCACTGAGAAACCCCAAACACACTCATTCACACACATACATACACCACGGACAATTCAGCTTACCCAATTCACCTGTACCGCATGTCTTTGGCCTTGTGGGGGAAACCGGAGCACCCAGAGGAAACCCACGCGAACACAGGTAGAACATGCAAACTTCACACAGAAATGTCAACTGACCCAGCCAAGGCTCGAACCAGCGACCTTCTTGCTGATCGGAGAGAGATTCAGAACTAAAGAAGCTTGGACCCACATGTCATTCCAATCCCCTGACACATTTATTATTCTGTAGATAAACGCAAATTAAGATATTTTGGATTGATTTTGAAAGCTCTTTTAACCTCCATTGACAGCATTGGTCTAGAAAGGCTAGAAAATTAACCAAAACATTGCCAAATTTTGCCAAAGATTTTTTGGGTGAACTAACTACTGGGGCCTGTTCCAAAACCAACCTTACAGTAAAAGCCAGGCTTATTTTGGCAAGTCAGGTTTATTAATGGCAGATTTGGTTTCAAAATCAAATTTACGATAGTTCAAACTCAGTTACTCAGGCAAATTGTGCTGGAAAACTAGCCTGGTCTAGGGCAGGTTAACTCTCTGGCTAAGTCTTAAGTTCAAGCTTAATTAAAGTAATGTTCACCTGCCGTAATTTGATGCCATTTTAATTCACCTAACCTTTTAATAATGATTAAAACTTTATAGTCACTTCATAGTAAAAAAAAAAAAAAAAATATATATATATATATATATATATATATATATATATATATATATATATATATATATATATATATATATATATATACACTAAACATCTTTAAGAATTGAATGATAATACATTTAAATAAAAAAAAAGTTATTGCAAACGAACCAAATACAAACTACATTTTTATATATTTTTAATGGTTATGTTATTTTTTTCCTGTTTATTAAAATTTTATTTAATAATTTCCCCCAACATATTAATTTGGGTGTACTAATTTTTGGACTGTGATCGGAGATTATTTTTGTTAACAGCAAATATATATATATATATATATATATATATATATATATATATATATATATATATATATATATATATATATATATTTGCTGTTTACAATATACATGCTACCCCTGGGAGACATTATTAGAAGACATAGGATCAGCTTTCACTGCTATGCAGATGATACTCAATTATATATTTCAACTAAACCTGATGAGATGTCTGAACTGTCTAAGCTAACTGAGTGTATTAAAGACTAGATGACCAACAATTTTCTTCTCCCTAAACTCAGACAAAACAGAATTATTACTTATTGGGCCTAAATCCTGTACACAGCAGATCTCACAACTCGATCTGCAATTAGAGGGATACAAAGTTAGCATTAGCTCTACTATAAAAGATCTGGGTGTTATATTAGACAGCAATTTAACTTTTGAAAATTATATGTCACATGTCACAAAAAAACTGCTTTCTTTCATCTGAGAAATATCGCTAAGTTAAGAAGTATGCTTTCCATCTCAGATGCAGAAAAGCTAGTTCATGCTTTTATGACTTCTAGGCTGGATTACTGTAATGCTCTGTTCACTGGTTGCCCAGCATCCTCTATTAACAAACTCCAGCTAGTGCAAAATGCAGCTGCCAGAGTTCTTACCAGATCTAGAAAATATGATCATATCACCCCAATTTTATCCTCCTTACACTGGCTGCCTGTTAAGTTAATTTATTCATTTTCTTGTCAGCTTAGTCCCTTTATTAATCCTGGGTTGCCACAGCGGAATGAACCGCCAACTTATCCAGCACATATTTTACGCAGTGGATGCCCTTCCAGCTGCAACCCATCTCTGGGAAACATCCATACACACTCATACACTACGGACAATTTAGCCTACCCAATTCACCTGTACCGCATTTCTTTGGACTCTGGGGAAACCGGAGCACTCGGAGGAAACCCACACAAACGCTGGGAGAACATGCAAACTCCACACAGAAACGCCAACTGACCCAGCCGAGGCTCAAACCAGCGACCTTCTTGCTGTGAGGCGACAGCACTACCTACTGCGTCACTGCATTGCCCTGTTAAGTTTTGTATTGATTTTAAAATATTACTTCTTACCTATAAAGCTTTAAATAAACTAGCTCCTGTTTATCTTACCAACCCCCTATCTCGCTACAATCCAGCCTTCCTGATAATGTCTGAGGCTCAGACACACTCTCGCACTTCAAAACTAGATTAAAGACCTATCTATTTAGTAAAGCATACACTCAATGCATCACATAGCGGTATGATGCATGAATATGCTCTACGCATCTCGTTTATATACACTATGAACAGCAGCTACCCTAATTATTCTCTTTATTCTCCATTTCCATCTGGAATACTGGATACTCATCCCGAGGCCCCCAGAGATTATGCAGTGCAATGGTCATGCCCAACTGAGCCTGGTTTCTCTCGAGGTTTTTCACTTTCGTCAATTGGTGAAGTTTTTTCCTTGCCGCTGTCGCCACTGGCTTGCATAGTTTGGGACTTGTAGAGGTGCGCATCGATGGATTACTCTTCAATGTTTGAACTCTCAGCAGTGAATATTAAACCACACTGAACTGAGCTAAACTGAACTTAAACTCTGAAAACTGAACTGACACTGTTTCAATTCACTGTAATCTTCTATGTGAAGCTGCTTTGACACAATCTACATTGTAAAAGCGCTATACAAATAAAGATGAATTATATATATATATATATATATATATATATATATATATATATTAAGGGTGTAACGATACGCGTATTCGTATCGAACCGTTCGGTACGAGGCTTTCGGTTCGGTACGCATACGAACCAAACGATTCAGACTAATATCTAAAAAGATAAAAGAGAATAAGTCCCAAATGACGTGACAGGCAACATCTGCCTTCCCCGCCCACCTCCAAACACTACTCTAGTCAGGCACACACTGCACTCAGTGTCGGAGTAAGCTACTGGCGCTCAAACCGAAAGTTATGCCGCTTTCAATCCAAAAAAAGCCGGCGGAGCTGAGTGTTGAGATGATGCGGGGTTTGTCGCGGACAAAAGCGAAGGCCGAGGGGCGCTGAGATGATGCAGGGTTTGTTGCGGACGAAAGGGTGGAAACGCACCGCGGACTGACTGCACTACAGCTAAAGGGCTAGTAACATTAATGTAATCCTCCTATAACCAACAGCGGGTCTGGCGTTTGGGAGCACTTTGGTTTCCCTGTAGACCTTAATGCTTAATCGGTAGTGGAAATTTCGGGTTTTAAGAAAATGTTAAATGTAATAGAGCCTCGTTTCATTATTCCTTCATAAGCCCATTGCCCAGTTGACAGTCAAATCAAGCAGATCTCGGTTATATCCACATGTGCTGCCGTTAATCCGCGAGTCAGGTAATCAAAAAATAGTTCGCATGATATTTAAGTATAAGTGGGTCACGCGTGGGTAAGATCAATTATTGGTGATGCAAACTTTAACTATTTACTCTAAAATATTAAGGTGTTTTAAGCCATCTTGACAGACTGGCACAAATATGCTTTCATTTAAAAAATCGCTCCTCACGGCTATATGCAGTGAACATCTCCGTTCTCACAGGTTTCTCAGTTTTCTCATCATCAATCACTTTCAGTCTGGGAACATGTTAAGTGCTGCGAATTTTGTTAAGCCTGTTCTGCAACACTGTGGTCAAATTATTTGATTTAATAGAGGATATCATGTATTGAGGAGGATATAGGCAAAGATATTGCAGAGAGCTGAGACATATGACGACTTTAAAGATGATATTTAGCTTGTTTCGCATTAATGTAGATATATTACATGTTTTAATTACATTATTGAATAAAATAAATAGCATTATTATTTTTAATCATCATCATTAATAATAAATAGGCTAAATTAAAAATAATTTGACAGCTTCAGCTGTTCACATCACCGGCACTTTCGGACTTCAGCACCACGTGTCTTTAGCATGAATTGAAATAGACTTTCCCTCCTAAAGGAAAAAATACAATAATTTTTAAAATTGCAATGCGATTATAGTCATGTATTCGCAATTTAACATAAATCAGCATGCGAAAATTTAATTGTTTCTATTGCGCTCTCTCTCTCTCTCTCAGCAGCAGTTCACGCGCGCTGGCACTACCATACACAGCCACATCTCGTAGCACATTAATTTGCAACTTTGTTGCATAAAAAATAGGCTAAATAACAAAATTTAATTAACAAACAAATTAAATAAAATTATTTGTAAAAATGAAACTACAGAAAAAAGAAAATGAAAAGAACTGAAACCAGCTCAAATGTTCTGTTCTGGAATAACAGGTGTTGCGATCAAATTAATTCGATGGAATGATAAACACAGACAGGCGCATTTTTCAGAAAATAGCCTATTTTATTTAATTTAAAATATGTTAGGCCTATATTTATTATATAGGCTATAATTTTTTTTAAATAGCCTATATTAATTTACCATTCATTTTGGCTTTAACGAATTATTGAACAGATTATTAATAACTTATCAAAAAACACTTTACTGAGCTCAGTGTCGCCGTCACCGGATAAAGTCCAATCTTTCTTTAATTTTTTGGACTTTTGTTTGAAAACTTAGTGGCATTGTAGAGGTCCAATTTACTGTTGTTTGATTTAAATTATAGCCTATATATGCGCCAATAAACAAGTCAAAGGAATGAGTGAATTAATAAAATGATTCTTAAATGTCGATATTGTTTTTACTCAAAAAAATAACAAATGTTTTATTAAAAATGAACGAGCAATTTTCATCATTTATACGATTCAGTTAAATATAAGTTGGACATTTATGGGCCATGTAACATGTTTTTGTGTTTGTTTTTTTTGTTCTCTGTGATCTTTAATATATACTGGGTAGCTACGCAAAATATTTTCTAAAATGTCAAGCAGGAATTTGTCAATAGCTTTAATTATGAAGACAAAAAAATATTAAAAATAACAAAAATAAAATGATAAAAAATACAAAGATAAAAAGAGCAGCATTTTGCTAAATATAATAGTCCTTTATATGCTTTAAATCCTGCTATGTGTTGTTTCATATTCGTTTTTATTTCACTTGCTGCATTAGTTATTTAATGTTTGAATGCTGAAAGAAATAACAGCCGTAGTATATTTTTTATTATTATCAACTTTTGATATAAAACCGCTGTGTAATTTAATTGATTGTTAAAAATGAAATAATTGTTTGGCTTAACAGTGTTTAGTTGCTTTCGCTTTCGTTCTTCACGGAAGCTGTAACAGAAGCGTGTGCCGCATTCACCTCTGATGTATAGGTTACTCAGCCTGTAGCCTAGTTTGGGATTTTTTTCGTTGTGACGATTAAGCAAGAATCATAATGCATTGCATATTCGACTCATTCTTCAGTAGCCTCAACACAGGCTGGTAGCCTAGACTTAAACAGATCGTTTATAAGAATGAGCGATTAATAGATTAATTGATCGTTAATTTAAATGATCATTGATCACAGGATTTTGTAGAAACTGACATCCCTAGTTCAAAGTAAAAAAAAAAAGAGAGATCATGCTTTTATTATGTTAGTTTTCATACAATAAAAAGATTTCAATCAGAGAAATCCTCTGGCTTTTTTTTTTTTTTTTTTTTTGCTGTATCGAAAACATACAGAACCGTGACACCACTGTGTCGTATAGAACCGAACCGTGATTTTTGTGAACCGTTACACCCCTAATATATATATATATATATATATATATATATATATATATATATATATATATATATATATATATATATATATATACACATATATATATATATACACATATATATATATATATATATATATATATATATATATATATATATATATATATATATATATAAAACACAAAAAGTTTAATTTAATAAAGAAAATATTATTAGGAAAGCACTGACTGATATTGTAACCCGGGAAGTGACGCTGACAACAGGAGTGAGGATCCAAACGCAGGGTTTTATTAACAGGATAGTCAGGCAAGCAATGCTCAACACACAACATAGTCAATAGGCAGGCAGATGGTCAGAGGCAGGCAGCAGACAGGAATAAACAAATAAATGAGGCAAGGATCAAAAAACACAGCAAAGCAAGACAAAGGAAACTCGTTGTAATGTCACTTAAACAGATAATGGCCCAGTTTCACAAACAGCACTTATATTAAGCCAGGACTAGGCCTTAGATAAATTAAGCTATTTAAGCCACATTTATAAAATAGTCTTAGAAAAATATATTACTGGTGTGCACCTGGAGACAAAAAAAAAATTACACTGACGTATTTTCAGACATCTCACTGCAAGTTATTTTCAGTTGAGACAGCTCAAACATGCAATTTAATCTTGACTAGCCTTAAACCTTGTTTGTGAAACCGGGGGAATAAGACTCAGCAACTTATGTGTATTTGTGTGTTGACTTTATAGTCCATGTAATCAGTTCATGAGCGGCTTCAGCTGTGAGTTAGCAATCAGACAGGATTTGGAACCAGTTGTGTGTGTGTGGCGCATAACTGAATATGTAGTCCATAACTGGCGGATTTGTAGTCCATTAGTGAACTGCGTTTACCAGCGATCTGCACAGGCTGGATCGCTGGTGATCGTGACAGATATGAAAAAGTAGGTTACATTTCTTAAAGAATGGCTATGCTCGATGATCAGTTTCTTGACAGTAACGTGCACGAGCAGTTATCTAGATTATTTAAACTGAACTCAGATTAGTTAGATCAAATGATCCTCAACTTGCTGTTATGGAACCAATTTAAGCGTGTACATTTAGTTCGGCTCATTAAAGTCAGGTTTTTTACTTTAATCCCCGCTTTTCTAAATGACGTTTATGAAACAGCCCCCTGCTTCTGTGGACTGGGCCTTGTGATTGTTTGTATTTGTGCTTTGTTTGTAATGTGAAAACTCTCATTTACCCTATATGGTGTAATGGTAATTTTCTGAAAGTTTTGGTCCACCACTTGAGGGTATGTGAAGGATTCTGCAGTATGTGCTGTCTCAATATGTTTGTGTGACTGCTAGTTCACCTTAAAATTTGGATGTGGACTATAAAACTAAGTTTATTTATCCATTATTAAAAGGGGGCCCAGAAAAAAAATATCCTAGAAGTCCTTGACCAGCTTGATCCACTCCTGCCTGCTATGCACTGTGAGGGGCATGCTTGTCTTGCCACAAGATAACACCTGTAGAGATTCATCCATACATTTTCAAGCGGTTCACAGAACAGCATATATATCTTTTTAAAATGGCAACACAAATTGGCAAAAACAGCTACATTTTCCCTTCCAGCAACACTCAAGTGTCCAAAATTGCATACTACTCAAGTAAGTAGTAAATTTGAATTTACTACATGACCATTGGAATAGCATGTTCAATATAGTAAGCATCTGACTATCATGAATGGAATTCGGAGGTACTACATCTAACATTTGTCATAATTATATGACCTAACCATATCAATTGCATTGCTTCACTCACATTTATAAATTCTTTCATGTGGCATCATAGGATAGTAAAGTGACCTACCTGCATTAGTTGTGTTGCTTCACTCCCATTCGTAAATTGTATCGTGTGGCATCATGGGATAGTGTAGCGTCCATTTGATGCATACTTCAGAATCTCGCCGGAAGGAGTCATCCTGATAATTCTTGCATACTGTTTTTCAAATACTATGAATTTGGACATACTACTCGACTCGCATACTGTTTTTAATGTACTATATAGTGTGGAAGTATACAATTTCTGACGCAACCTTGTAGACTATGGCAGAAATTTCAAACACAAAGTTTGTCTTTTATTGTTTGCAAATTAAGCTTTGTGTTCAATATGGTTTTACAATAGTCTGTCAAATCACATTAGTCTACTAATATAGCCCACCTAAAGAAGTGAATGAAAACGAGAGCAGTGAACAAAAAATATCTATAAAGAAAACTGCACCAGAAGGGAAATCATTTTGTTTTGTTTTGCTTTTCTGGTTGATATATCCTTCAGAAGAATTTTGATTTTAAACTTCTAGGTCAGACCCATAGACTAAAGATATGAACGTAGCTTTTATATAGGAGAAACGCTTAATACTTCATTACCTGCGACTCGACATGTGCTTGGTTGTATACAATATCAATAAAATGTTTAGTCTTTTAAAAACACTGCTGTAATACATTGAGCCACCAAACATTGTTCTTCTTACGTTTTTTCTACAGGAGGAAAACGCTAATTGCATCCAAATGTTTCAGATATACTCTGTGCTAGTAAATACAAGACTACTTATGAAATCCAGGCATAACACCGTATGACAAGGCTTTAGATGACTGTTCTATAGCCTACAGCTAATCAATCTGTCAGATTCTGGAGTGCAATACAGGTCTAAAGAAAAATATAAATGATAAATAATCTTAAATAAAACACATACATTTATAGAGATGGTATAAAAGTATAGAATTTCACTCACCTGGGAAATGAAGGCCAAGTGAATGGTTTGTGAGCACAATTAAGTGCACACAGCATGCCATATCATCTGATAAGTGTAAGAAATAATTCCAAAAGGCAATTGACTGTGTAAAGCTACATAAAAACAAAACAAAAATATGATGTATATGCCGATTTCAGCGGCTAATCAGCTGGAATCAGCTGAGATGAAGTGATTTTTGACCAGCGAGACCTACTGTAGCTGTCACTCAAGTGGCTACGTCCTTAATTATGCAGACTTAATAAACCTAATATAAAAGAAACGGATGAATTCACCCCCCTCACGGTTGTCATGACGGGAAATATTAGCTATATGAAACAAATTGTTCTTCTGCCATAAAGTTGGCCATTTTAACAGTGGGGTAGAAAGAAGGAATCTAGACACAGCCATAGAAATTGAAAAAAAAAAACCCATCAATTTAATTAGACTAAAAACTTAAATGCAAAGATTTGCAGAGAGGGGATTTTGTCTGATCATTTCTGAAGTCCAACACAAGTCACCCGACTGTGCGTATTGAATATTTTTTCTTGGCACATTGGAGCTGAGAAACAGAACAATAGATCGAGCTGCGTATGAAAGAGATATTCATTGACCTCCACTGTAATGCAGTAAAGTCTCTGTCACCTCAGCTTTAGTCATCATGAGTAAGAGAACTTTGAAGAGAATGAAAGACAGCAAATAATAGAAGCCTCAGACAGCCTTCATATTAACTTCTCATCGTCTTGAAAGTGCTGTGCAGCGGCTAGAAGAAATTATTTTACATCAGACAGATAGGTTGGACAATTTGGGATTTTTAATTTAAAGGTAGTCTGAGGTGAAATAATAAAGGTCCTTCGAAATGTGCATTTTTTTATTTGACGTCTGATGAAATCTGTACTGAAACATAAAGACAGGGCGGGACATATCCCATATAGCATACGAATGTGGGCCACTTTAGGCAGTTATGCGGCAATGGTGGTATTCCTTCGGCCCAGACAAAATGAATGTGAGCCTGAAGTGGCCCATCTGTACAATGTCAAAGGGGGGGCAAACATTTAAATTCTGATATGGGCCATTTAAGGCAAAGATTTGGCAAAATGTAATCTGAATGTGAGCCTAATGTGGCCCATGTGGAAAATTATAAATTTGGCCCAAATTATTTTAGACAAATAAGGGCCACAGTTGGCAAAAATCTGGCATAGTCATTTAAGGGTAATCTGGGTCTAAAACTACAGTGGCTTACACGTGTAAGTGCAAATGTGGCCCAGTTATCTTAAGACATATGTGGGCCACTTTTGGCAAATATTTGGCACAATAAACTCTGGCTATTGCGGCTGTGAGCCTAATGTGGCCCAGAGAAAATATGGCAAATGTGGCCCAGTTGTTTTAAAACATATGTGGGCCACTTTTGGAAAATATTCGGCACAGTAAACTTTGGCTGATGTGGATTTGAGCCTATAGGGGCCCAGAGAAGATATGGCAAATGTGGCCCAGTTATCTTAAAACAAATGTCTGTGGAGTCTGTGTTGTCATGTGTGTGTGTCATGCTATCTTCCCCATGTTTCCAAGCTCCATGTGTGTTTGTTTGTATCATGTGACCCCTTTGTTCTTGTTCCCACCATTTGCTAATGTTTCAGTGTTTCTGCCTGTGTTTTACCCCCATGTCCTATTAGTTCTATAATATGCTCTGTATTTAAGTCCCTGTGTTTAGTTCATTCCTTGTCCGGTATTATACGTCATCCTATGTTGTCTTCACCCTATGATTCCTGTGTGTCGATGTTCCAGTGTTTCCAGTGAGTGTTCTGTAAATAAATATGTGTTTTGATAATTCCTGCGATCCTGCTCCTTTGTGAGAGAGCAAACTGTGACAGTCAATAGCATTTTGTTTTTATCACAGCTCTGCCAGTGATAAAATGAAAAGCAAATAAATGAACTGTCTTGAAAGGGATGGCACATGTTAGGTACTATAGAGCATTTGATTGGTCAGAAGATTTGATGAGAAACTGTATGAGGTGATGTCAAAAAAATAATTGATCCATTTTGGCAGAAGTGATAAACTGCAAGCTTTAAAAGACACCTATTTAGCCCCTTTTTCAAAATTTAAGACAAGCCTTTTGTGTTTCCAGAATGTGTCTGTAATGTCCAGCAAAAAAAACCCATCAGATTATTTTTTAGACCCCTGGGCCCGGTTTTTCAAAAGTAATCCACTAGGATTTTGGATAACGGATTGGATCAAATCTTGAAAATGGGTTTTTCAAAAGAAAAAACGGATTACATAATCGGATAAGATCGCGTAATCCAATCTTGGTTTTGATCCGGATCAAACCTTTAGTTTGGGTTTTTCAGATCTTTTTTGTTAGATTTGGATCACTTTGATCCAAACAAATCTGGATTAAACTGATCCCATCAGAAGGGTGGATTCAGCGTGGATTTCATGGCCAAAATATAATGAAAACTTTAAAAATGTCTCAAATAATACTATATTTGGATCATGCAGCAGTATCTTACAAGAGATCCTATTTATTCATAAGGTTTTAATTGTATTTGTTTATCCATCAGGTAGGCTTTAACGTATTCAGCCTTTCAGTATAGGCCTACAGCAAAGTGAAAAGAGTTTGGCCTCATAAAGTAATCCCACAAACAGCTGTCAGAATTGACCAAAAACAATAAATGTTATTCTGTCACCAATTGATATATATACTTATCACAATGTAAAAAATTTTTGTTTTTAGAATATTTACAGTATTAGTGATGCATGAAATGATTACAGAATAACCAAAAAAATGCAAAGAATGGCATTCACTGATTTTTGAAATCATTTTCAACAATTGCAAAAAGCGACTGAAAGGGCAGAAGCTTCATCTGGCAGAGGAACAACTGACTCTGACCAAACTGCAGCAAACCAAGGCCAGACTTGAGATTCGCCTCCTAAAGGTTACGCTCAGACAAGCTGGCCTCTCCACATCAGATGAGGAAGTCTGAAACTATTGTGGAGTTTTTGGCATTAAGTCTTTTTTTACTTCAATACATCTATATTTGAAACTATTTTTAGTTTTTTTTTTTTTTTTTAATGTGTGTGTTTTCATTTCAAATAAAAATAAAGTTATATTGACCTCACACTGGCTATTCTACGTGTTGCTCTTTACATATCTATAGTTCTACATTGTGATTTCCTATCCTGTTTGAGCACTGGTTATCCAGATTTAGTGATCCTGAAAAGTTCCTATCCGGATCAGATTGATCCAATCCTTTGTTGCTTTGAAAAACTGTCTCAAAAAGTAAGCTGGATTACGTGATCACGGATCGCAGAAAAAGGATTACTAAATCCGGATCAATTTTATCTGGATTAAACCTTTTGAAAAACCTGGCCCTGATGCTGCGTTCACACCAGACGTGGATGAAGCATAAAGCATGAGTAATTTACATGTTAAGCAGCGCTTAATTTGTGCCGGAACAAGCCGTTTTTACTGATCCCCCTCCTCACACGCACCCCCGCCCCACTCTTCACTTTCTTCCGTGACTCCCCAACTCTCCTCTGGTAACATGCTGGATATGTTACCCCAAACTGTTCCAGGACCTCGCAATTTACAAATTAAGCACTGATGTTAAGTAAATGCAAAGGCATCCTGCGATATGCGTGAATGAGGCAACGCAAATTGAAAGTTTTGTTTGATTGATGCGCATTTTGCGCAAATTGCTTGAGTTGGAAAATCTGAACTTCAGTTGACATTCGCGCTGCGTTAACCAATCAGGACCTTGCTCTTGTAGGGGTGTGATTATGTGATAATGTAGTGCCTGTTGTTGGTGTCCCGGGGAAAATCCTCTTGCAGACACCGGACAACAGGTTATCAAACTGGGCTTGGCTCAGTCAGAAGGACCGCTGAAAGCTTCCATCATATAGGTATAGTTTCTGGAGGAGTTGATGAACTCAGAGCTGTGTGCACCTCAGAATGGATCTAGTGGACTTAGGGTGCTTTCACATCTGTAGTTCGGTTCATTTGGTCCAACAAATAATACATTGTAGCATTTTCTGCCATCTTTGGGTCATTTTCACACCACACTGATTGCTTTGGTCCGAACCAGTTAAAAAGAACCAAAATGCAGTCATGTGACAAAACCCACATCACTCGTTGGCCAGATGTTATTTATAACATATTTCCTAAACTGCTTATCAATTGGTCAGAATTCACGTGTGGGAAAATGGCAATGGAACTCCGGCAGATACAAAATGAAGCTTTTGACTATGGAGCTACGACTACGCTGGCTGATTGTATCCCTGCTCATAGTATACTATATAGTTTGTTTACATCACTTTAGACAAACTATAGAGTTCAAGAATGAAGTGCGGCTGCGGCTGAAAAACAATGTTTTAAGAGCGGCATTGCAAACGGCGAAGGCATCGCAAGTCACTTCAGGAGGAGGCATGAATTAATTTTGCTAAACTGCGACATGGTCATCTTCTGGAAATATTACCAACGATCCATCAGGTAATGTTTTTCCCCCTCTCTCTTTCTGTTGGTAAAGCACTGTCAACAAATATGTTTCCTTTACATTCCATAATGCACAGTGCATCGGCCTACGGCAGTTGGATTAGTCCAAAAAGGCGCAGTACTTTTTGCGGTTCGGTCTGTTTTAGTTCGGATCATATTCTCACCACAAACTAACCGCTCCAGGGTTCGTTTGAAAGCGTACCAAGACCACCTCTTCAAGGAGGTCTCGGTATGCTTTTTGGTCCACTTTTGGTGGGCGTACGATTGCTACATTCACACCTGCCCAAACGAACCGCACCAAGAGGGAAAACGAACTCTAGTGCGAATCAACCAAACTAAATAAGGCATGTGTGAAAGCACCCTTAGACACAGCTCCAAACAAATCAACGCTGTTTATCAGCCTTCCTAAAGCACGTAAACACAGTTATTCTCTCAGTAAAATCCATGTTAGCCATTTAGCAACGAAGCTAGAGTCACCGGGCAGACAGAAGCCTCGCCCATGATGCAAATCCGTGTCTATTGTAAAATGAATTTGATGCTCGAATGAAGCAGATTTGACGCGCAAATGAAGCGAGTAAACTTAAAATGATCACGTCTATTTACACGCGAATAGCACTATTTAATCACGTGTTCCGCATCTGGTGTGAACACATTAGCACATTGGAATTTTCTGCTCTTAACACAATGTAGCTGTGTTTGGTGCCTGTGCCTTTAATGCTAGTTCTCCCCGCCCATCATTCTCACGTGCCTATCAGAGTGTACCTCAATCTCCGCCTCAGCTGCGTCAGATAAACAGAGTGACAGACATGAAGGAAGCAGATCTCACATAATGTTTGTGAGAAAAACTACAGTAAGAACTTTCCCAATGATTATTTGATGTATTTGTTGTGGAGTCGCAACGATGAGTCACACACAATGTCGTTACATACACAATGTAGACACACACACAGCGGACACGTACACACAGCGCACTCGTTTAACTTAGCACTGTTTTTGCAAGCAAATGTGACAGGATATACATTAATATCCACTGCTGTACGAATGTCCCTTATATTAATGTACAAAATAAACCTGATTTAACATCCACAAACCGTGATTGAAGTGTCTTTTATAATTCTGACATGCGGCTGTAGTGATAAGTAAAGCTAAAGTAAATCACTGTAATTCATTACAAACATGCACTGTTTTAAAAACGTTTTAAACGTGTAAAACTCATTCTTGATCACATTTGATGATGACTGATGATCACAGAGAGCTGAACAGATCTTTTAATCCCAGTTGCTTTGCGCACATCCTGTCTTGTTGATATGATTATATTTGTTACTACAGAGACATGTTAATACGCTGCTGTTAATCAATTCAGTGGGCGGGGAAACCACACTCCTACGTCACGTCACGGTGGGCCTCAAAATGGGAGGTATTTGGATCCTATTTTAATGTCTGGAAATTTCTAAAAAGAGACTTATTGTGTTTATATCACTCCAATATGACTGTGGACACACTATACCTACACACAGTTCTGTCCAAACAGCTTACAAAAGATGATTTTCATTATAGGTGCCCTTTAAATGATTAAATGTTCTAAATGAGAATTGTATCACTGTTTTGGAGCATACTAGCTTATAGACTAACATACTGATACTAACATCTAAAAATATTTAGTTAATTTCTTGGGAACTTTGTCTTTAACAAGCAGAATCCAGCAGCTTTCGTTTTATAACCACTGACATAAGGAGTGTTCTTACTTTCAAATCATTGTCACTTTTGGCTTCTTTCTCTTAGCTTCGGGTCCAGACAGAAGACAGGGCAGGTGGCCAAGAGGAGCTCTGCTGTCAGCGGTGTTGAGACGTGACTGAAGCTAATTGCGACTTGTCACTGCTTCTACACATCCAGCATGTCATCTCACTTACAGTGACTGCTTCTTTTCACAAAGATGGCTGAATTCTTCTCTCAGTGATGATGGAATTTAGGTTGTGGAACCTGAGGGGTCAGATTGTGTAGACTTCCATTCTCTTTACTTATTCAAAATATACTGCATTTGTCATGTTCTACGTTTGAAAAGTAGTAAAGGCTATACAAGTCAAACAGTTGTTTTGTTGCTTTTCTGCACTGCTTTATTTACAGATGCAATTTTAACTCCAAATTGGTAAGTAAAAGGAATGCTTCAAGCAATTTCAGAATTAAAGTAATGGTTTGGTTATCTTAAAGGAACTCCCAAAAAATGTAATTCTGTCATTATTTACTCTTGCTTTTCTTGTTCCAGACCTGTTTGACTTTCTTTCTTCTGTTGAACATAAACTAATATGTTTTGAAGAAGGCTGGAAAACAGTATGACATTTGGTTTACTGGTTTTCAGCTTTCTTCAAAATATCTTCTATGGTTTCAACAGAAGAAAGAAACTCAAAGAGGTTTTAAACCACTTAGGGGTAAGTAAAATTAAGTTTTTGGTGAACTATCCCTTTAAATGTGTCATTAATTGGATATAATTTTATTTTAGACAAGATTATTAATAAAAAATAAACAATAAAAATAACATTAAAATATGTATTAAACATTAAAATAGAGTATTAAGAATTATCGTGCAGTCATACAGCTGTGATTAAAGCCTTATGTATGCTCCTAAAATAAAGGATCCTTTTTTTTTGGCATCTATGCAACCTTTTAATTGCATAAAATAATGTCTCTCTTTCCATTTAAATGTTATATCTTCTCACTGGCTTTGACAAGACAGCCGCATGGAGAGAATTAACACTGACTAGTCATAAAATGGCAGTAGAAACTCAGTAAAAAGGCATTTAAGGTATTATGTTTGCACTTCTAACCTGAAGGCCATTGCAAAAGGTAGGCAACTAAATGATGCTCTTAAAATATCTAGTTTTAAGGTGATTTTAAGATGGAATTTCATTAATCTTGCTTAGAGACCTTAAATGCACCAAGAAGAGTTCAGTGGAAATAAATCCCAAATGTCAGTTGAAGCAAGGACAATCAGTCTCATTCAACAATACATTTTACTTTGTTAATTTGATCTTAGGAAACTTTGTTAGACAGAGAGAAGGCCTGGTTTTGTTGAGTAGAGTCGCGATTGATAGATATATGTACATTATTTAACATATGCTGATGTGGGAAATTTCTGTCTAATACCTATGCATAATGAAGGACATTTGAGATTATTCTGGAAGGATTTGTATTAGGAAGCATGTCCTCACCCTGGATGTACTAGTTGTCCATTTTCTTTAATGTACATTTCAAACTCATTCCTTTGCTTCTTTAGCAAAACTTTAGCATAATGTAAAGTCAATATGCCTGACAAATGTACATGTCTGTCTGTCACAATGTTTAGGGATGAACCAGCGCTGGCAATTTTAAAATTTTCAACCGACTAAAGTGGCTAGAGGAGGCGGCTGTCCAACCCGCCACAGCTAAAATCTACCCGCATTTGGCGGGTTTTAAAGTCAAGCCATGATTACATTTAAATAATATACATTTTATCGGCTTATAATGAACAAAATTGCTATAACTGATCATTTTGAACAAACTATCATTACTCAAATATGCCTACAACCTGTCTGTACTGTTGGTAAGCACAGTGTTTTAAAGAGTTAAAAAAACATAAACTTACAATAAGTTAATTTTAGCGGCACAAGTCTCGGTTATACTGCACTTTTCACCCTATTGACTTCCATTCATTCACATGCGAATGCTGCAGACCCGAAACACAAGCTTGTGCGAGTTTCACAAGTTTCACATGTCGCTGTGTTCCAAGTTCAAACTTGTGGCCCGTTTCCACTGAGTGGTACAGTACAGTACCGGTCGGAAAGGGTCACCTTTATCAGACTTGCGTTTCCACTGCCAAAAGGGTACCCTTTGGTGGGTGTGGTGTACGACAGACAGTTTCAGTCAACGTCATTCTCACTTGAGGAAATGTCCAAGTAAGGCTGTATGGGTCATTCACATATCATATGAGAAGCACTTCCCACAAAAAAGATGCTTTACTGTTTATTTAATACTTGTTCATTACTAACCTTTTTATGATCATAATTTGATTTTAACTGCAGATCAATGACAGTGTGAAATAGCATAACGTCTGCAATTATATAAATAAATGCAACATATATGAACACATACAGACCCTTACAGTCTCTGATATGTTACCAATTACATAAAAACTACACAGCATACATTTAGTCCTTACTTGGGTTCAAAAACAACAGGCAACACATATCCCAGTCAGTGCAAACCTCCCATCTGTATCCTTAATCTTCGTCAGCACATGTAACCTCTTGTTAGAAAGTAATTCCATCATTCCGAGTTCATATAAGTTCCGAGTTCATAGGTGATGATAATAGTTAAACATAGCAGTTTGTTTATGTTTTAGGTTGCTGAAACAATCATTTGCTCCTGTTTTTTTTCCGGCTTCTCCTTTGTTTTTTGCGCTTCACTCTCACGTTTGTCCGTTTCTGAAAAGATCGAATGTCAGAAGCACTTCAATAATCACACGCACATTGTTATCATCAGCTCAAGATGTTCATTATTTCAAATTTAGATGCGCACGAGAGCGATTGTGAGCTCCCTGGAGAAAGTGAAACCTCTCGCACTTTTAGACGGCCTCGTAAAACAAAAACAGGACACTGCAGATTTTGTTCTTCTTGGCTTTGTGGCTGTTCTTCAAGACGACGACAAGGTTTGTTTGAGCTCGGGTCGACCATGGTTTGTTATTATATGTATATAGTATTACGATGTAATGTCTCAGCTGTGTATTTAAAAATGCAGGTTCCTTTGTTTTCATTCTTCTGGCTTGTGGACGCGCTGGTGATGCCTCTCTGTAAGCCAATGGCACTCAGCTGTGCGTCTAGCTCCGCCCTTTGGTACCCTTTTGTCACGCTAGGTACCCTTTGCAAGGGGTACCCAAAAAGTAGTACGGTATGGTTTGCTTTTTGGTACCTTTTGACAGTGGAAACAGCCATGAAATCGTACCGTACTATTCAGTGGAAACAGGCCATTGGTAAACCCTGACCTGCGATTTCGCATCATGTGAATGCATGAGACCAAAAAAAGATTAAAAAAATGTCCTCTTTGTACAGAAATATAAAATATAGAGTAATCTGTCATTTTATGTGCCACATATATATGTTTTTTCTTAGCTTCGTTGATGTGTATTATCAGAATAGTGGCTAATTCGTACAAATTCATGGCTAATTTGTAAAATGTTTAAAAGGAGGTGTACCCCCAAACCCCACCCCTAACCCTATTGGGGGACGAGCAAATCAAACAAAAATGTATGGATGAGACAATGTATAGATGATTGTACAAATGAATTCAAATGAATTACCAAATCAAAACATTACGAATTGCCATGAGATGCATTGTTACTTCCTATAACTACTCAGTGCAGAAGACATATAAGTGAAACACATATTTAATGCAATCAAAATCAGTCACCTGTCTAGGCAACAGAAAGTAAGGAAGCTCACTAGGTTTTCGAACTACTTGTGAGCATTTTTGAGCATAAAATCATGATTGTAGCGAAATTTGCTCAATTTACGAAAATTATTGATAATAACAAGTTATTATTAATCATGAGTATTCAGAATTAACTTATAGTTGATTTACCAAAATAAATATAACAAAGACTTTGCTCACTCACCTGAGTAGATTCTGTATTTATTTAGAAAAGGAATTATAGTTACTTATTGTGAAGTAGATGAATAGTTTAGAAGTTTTATTAAACTTAATAATCTGGTAGCAAAGGTCTTTACCGTTAAAGTGACCTTTTCTGTGAGGTGAAACAAACAGATGTACACAACATACAATATTCTGCATTCTGCAGAGACCTTCTGCGCAGATGTTGGGGAGTAGATGGGTTTTAACTATAGGTCCAGTCATACCCATTCTCTACTGACTGACTAGTGGTTTCAACTGTTTCAGGGGCAAAGTTTTGAGCGGGAGATTTTCTTTGTCTCTGGGCCACTCATATGCATAATAAGGATCCACCCTGAAGAGACGGATGGACTTTAACTCAGAGCATTAAAGAATGCAAGCCATATAAGTTATTATCATGCACACAGCATACTTTGTAAAATAGAAGGAGAAGCGCTAACGATACTAAAGATGACACTCTAAACACACATTAAATAGAATCTACACATTTCTATATTATATAACACCAAAGGGGTCTATAGGTACATGCATATAATATGTTAACTACTTTTGCTATAGAGCAGAGCATATAGAAACACATTATTCGGAGTGAGTTTTGAGTTTAATAGTTATTTTCTTAAAATCTGGAGGGGGTTTTGGAATGTGCTTGAGTTGCGAACATAGGAGGAAGGAGACATCATAGGAGGAAGGAGATATTTTTTTTTTTCCTTCACTTCGTCAGTTGGTGAAGTTTTTTCCTCGCCACTGTCACCACTGGCTTGCTTGGATTGGGACTTGTAGAGCTGTGCATCGATGGATTTGCTCTTGAGTGTTTGAGCAGTAAAATTTAAACCACATTGAACTAAACTAAACTGAACTTCAACTCTCAAATCTGGATTTTACTAGAGCTTCTATGTTAAGTGGCTTTGACACAATCTACATTGCAAATGCGCTATACAGTATAAATAAACTTCAATTGAACTTAAATTGAATTGAACAAAGATTGAACAGCAAGGAATGGGTCCCCCGGGCTGATTAAGCATCTTTGGTAAACAAGGTGTCACACACTGATCTTTGGGCTCCAAACGTTCTGGAGCTGGAACTCATACAAGTCATTTTAGTAGTAAAACAGTCTTTAAGTGTAACCTACAACGTATATGTTACATGAGTATTAACTGTTCATACAGATATGCTATGCATTTTCCTAAATATCTCTGTCCTCTTTCACATAAATCTTCAGTTTAACTTCCTTGGGCTTAGTGGCCACATACGTGGACAGCACATTTTAGCTCTTAAGAGGCTATTTAAAATACTTTACAAATGCAAATGTTTTATATTTTGTTACAGACATACAGTCATCTTGCAACTGTTTTGCAGCATATGAAATGTCCCAAACGCTATTTTAACTGTCCAAAATGGGCAAAAAATGTTGTTTTTACTCTTTGATAGTCAAAAAATGTTCAAAACAAATGTATATGTTATATATGCATTAAAAAACAGTCAGGAAAAAGTGTTTTATGTAAATTCGGACCACCAGTCCACATACAGTGCAGTATACAGTATGGACATAATTTTTCTCTAAAAGTACATCATATCAAAATGATGATCGAATTGATACTTAGGCTTTTATTCTAATTTGGTTCCAATAAGCCCAAATAGCAAAGAGAAAAAAAAAATGCATGTATACGTAAAAACACCTTGGGCCTTAAGTGTCACATCCTTGGTCTGATCTTGCTATCTGTCTTCCCATTTCTGTTTACATGTGGCGAACGCACGTGAATGTTTATTTTGATCGCTCTCTGTATCGCTCCTCCCTCTCATTATCCCATTTTCCATCTAATATGATTTAATTTCACTCACCTGCATTGTATTAGTAATTCCTCTCCTGCCCTATTTATTCCCCTCTCGCGTGTAGTCCTGTGCTAGATTGTTGTTTGCGAGTGCGTCTACGCCAGGCCACTCTCGTCTCGTCTCAGACTCCTGTTGCTTATCTCTTGTCCTGTCTTGTTGTGCTGCTCCACGTCAAAACCATCGTCGTTGCATTCTGGTTTCCCTTAACCTCTTCTGTTCTCAGGCCGGTCTGGTCCTACTTCACGGAGCCGACGGGTTTCATTCGACTGCCGGCTTCCTCTCGCTCACTAAAGCTCCACTTCCGCATTCCCCACACGGCCACGTTTCAGCACGCCCCCTGCCGGGTAACGCCGCTATAGACTCTGTTTTTTGCATTTATTTTTGGCTCACCCCGGCTGTATTTTTGATTTCTCTTTTGAAGACTGTGAAAGGTGCGCCCCCTGTTGGAAGTGCCTAAAAGTCAGGATACTGCTTCTGTGGTGAAGAACTCTTCTGTGCCCTCTTCTGGGAGTTTTTATGCAGCTTTATGTTTTTGTTTTTACCTTATTTTTCCTTTTCTGCAAACTCCTAGCTGGATTTTGATTTTTTCCCTCTTCAAGGGCTTCCTTTTGAACATTTAATAAACTTTGTTAACCTGCAATTGTGTCCGCCTGTGTTCCCTGACAGAGAACAATCTAGCCAGAATGGACACAGCGGGTTCGGATCCTGTAATAACCGCAGTCACCCAGCAGGGTGTACTGCTAGGTCAACATGAGGCTAGGTTGACCAACACCACCAGGGAGATGGAGTTCCTGGCCAACCAGGTAGCTGACTTAACCGCACGGCTCCACGATTTACAGCACGATACAGCCCAGGGGGGGGGGCAAGTGGACCCTGGCACTCAATATCCACGTGAGCCCCGGTGCAACAACCCACCACCTTACGATGGGGACCCCAATTCATGTCGAGCCTTCCTTTTTCAATGCTCAGTGGTGTTTGCTTTACAGCCACACACCTATGCGGCCGAAAGAACTAAGGTGGCCTACGTTCTGACGCTGCTCGCAGGCAAGGCCCGTGATTGGGGAACTTCAGTCTGGGAGACTCAAGCTGCCTGTTGTGCCTCATTTGAAGATTTCAGGCAAGAGATGGTGAGACTATTTGATAGATCTGCTCAGGGGCAGGAGGCAGCAGACCAGTTGGCTCGGTTACGCCAGGCAGGCCGGTCAGTCACATAATATGCCATCCAATTTAAGACCTTGGCGGCATCTTGTGACTGGAATCAAGGGGTCTGTAGGTCCATGTTTCGTGCGGGACTTGAAGAGGAGATCCAGGACGAACTGGCCACCATCGACTTTCCTCAAGATTTTGACGATCTAATTGGCATGGCCCTACGGGTAGAGGGACGCCTCCGCCGCCGTCGTCAACGTCCGGCTTTCCGCCCATCCTGGAGGATGGAGGACACTTCCGCTTCTCTTGAGGCTGCTAACGCCACTTCCTTGGGTTCAGAACCCATGCAGGTGGGGCGTCTTCGGCTGACCCCCCAACAGAAACAACAACGCCTCATACAGGGCTTGTGTTTCTACTGCGGCAAGCAAGGACACCGTGCAGTGGCTTGTCCGTTAAAAGCTGTGGCTCGCCAGTGAAGAGGGGGATCCTGGTGAGCGCTACCCCTTTATTGCATTCCCCCTCCTCTCGCACTGTTTTTCCTGTATCTGTCCAGTTTGGTGACTCTTTTAATTCTGGTTCGGCCCTGGTTGATTCTGGAGCCGAAGGTAACTTCATGGATAGTTCTTTAGCCACCTTGTGGGGAATCCCTGCTCTTCCTCTTTCCAATCCTATTCCTGCTCGCTCTCTTAATGGCACCCTTATCACCACTGTATCCCATACCACCCCTCCTCTCCACCTCACTATCTCGGGCAATCACCATGAGGTTACCACGCTGCTCCTCCTCGATTCGCCTAGTGCCCCCATAGTTTTGGGGCATCCGTGGCTGGTGCAGCATGGCCCTCATATTGATTGGTCGAGTAATTCAGTTTTGTCTTGGAGTCAGCATTGTCTTGCTTCGTGTTTGGGTCCTGCTGCTTTTCCTGTGTCTGTGTGTCCTGTCTTACAGGTGGAGGCTTCTGATCTGACTGTGGTGCCGGCGGAGTACCTCGACCTGCGCCGGGTGTTCAGCAGGTCTCGAGCCACTGCTCTGCCTCCGCATCGTCCTTACGATTGTACCATAGAACTGCTCCCAGGCACTTCTCCGCCCAAGGGTCATTTGTTTTCCCTTTCTGGTCCTGAGAGAGAGGCCATGAATAGCTATATCAATGAATCACTCAAAGCCGGTCTCATCCGACCCTCCTCTTCCCCTGCGGGCGCCGGATTCTTCTTCGTCAAGAAGAAGGATGGCTCCCTGCGTCCCTGTATTGATTACCGAGGGCTGAACGACATCACTATTAAGAACAGGTACCCCCTACCTCTTATGTCTTCTGCCTTTGAACTCTTGCAGGGAGCCAAGGTCTTCACCAAACTTGACCTCCGGAATGCTTACCATCTTATCCGCATACGTGAGGGGGATGAGTGGAAGACTGCCTTTAACACGCCTACGGGACACTTCGAGTACCGGGTCTTACCATTCGGTCTGACCAATGCCCCGGCGGTCTTCCAGGCCCTGGTTAATTATGTGTTGAGAGACATGGTCAACCATTTTGTCTTTGTGTACCTCGATGATATCTTAATATTCTCCCCATCTCTACAGGCACACACTCAACATGTCCGCCAGGTGCTACAACGGTTGCTGGAGAATCAGCTTTATGTTAAGGCGGAGAAATGCGTTTTCCATGTCCAGTCGGTTTCATTCTTGGGATTCATTATTTCGGCTGGAGAAATCCAGGCAGACCCCTGTAAAGTAAGGGCTGTTTCCGAGTGGCCAACTCCAGACTCTCGTAAGGCTCTGCAGCGATCCTGAGGTTTGCCAACTTTTATTGGCGATTTATCAGGAATTTTGGTCAGATCGCTGCACCCTTAACGGCACTTACCTCTCCCAAGGTACCGTTCAAATGGAAAGTTGAAGCTCAGGAGGCCTTTGACAAATTAAAGTCCCGTTTTGTCTCTGCTCCTGTCTTGTCTATTCCAGATCCTGAACGGCAGTTTATTGTTGAGGTGGATGCCTCGGACATCGGAGTAGGTGCAGTCCTGTCTCAGCGGTCACGCCTGGATGGAAAAGTGCACCCCTGTGCCTTCTTTTCCCCATCGCCTGAATCCTTCTGAGCGAAATTACGACATAGGTAATAGGGAGTTGTTGGTGGTCAGGTTGGCCCTGGGGGAGTGGCGTCACTGGTTAGAAGGCGCAACTCAGCCTTTCCTGGTCTGGACGGATCATAAGAACCTGGAATATATCCGTTCAGCTAGGAGGCTAAGTTCCAGACAGGCTCGCTGGGCCCTCTTCTTCGGGCGATTTAATTTTACCTTGTCTTACAGACCTGGCTCCAAAAATATCAAGCCAGATGCTCTCTCCCGTCTGTTTGAGGCCCCAGGGGAGAGGGAACCACCTGACACCATCTTACCGAAGGAAATGGTGGTGGCAGCTCTCGCTTGGGACATCGAAAGACGGGTTGAGGAAGCCAGGCGGACAAGCCCAGGACCAGAGAGGGCTCCAGCGGGTTGTCTTTTTGTTCCTACCAAGATGCGTTCTGAGGTAATCTAGTGGGGCCATTCCTCTAAATTGACCTGTCACCCAGGAGTCAGGAGATCGCTGGCTGCCATCCGTCAGCGATTTTGGTGGCCATCCATGGCCAAGGACGTCAGGCAGTTTTTGGCTGCCTGCCCGGTTTGCGGTCGGAACAAGAATTCCAATGCGCCCCCCATTGGTCTGCTCCGTCCCCTTCCCATCCCTTCCCGCCCCTGGTCACATTTGGCCCTTGATTTTGTCACCGGCCTACCAGAATCTAAAGGCAACACCGTCATTCTCATGGTGGTGGACCGCTTCTCCAAAGCGGCCCATTTTATTCCCCTTCCCAAACTCCCCTCAGCCAAGGAGACTGCTCAAGTGGTGGTTGATCACATTTTCCGGATTCATGGTCTTCCGGTCAATGTGGTTTCTGATAGGGGTCCTCAGTTTGTCTCCCGGTTTTGGAGGGAGTTCTGTCGACAGATCGGGGCCTCTACGAGTCTGTCTTCAGGATTCCATCCCCAGACCAATGGGCAGTCCGAGCGGGCAAACCAGGATTTGGAACGTACTCTCCGCTGCCTGACATCCCACAATCCTGGCTCTTGGTGTCAACAATTACCCTGGGTCGAGTATGCCCATAATTCCCTTCCATCATCTGCCACAGGTATGTCCCCATTTCAATGCTCCATAGGGTTCCAACCTCCTGTGTTTCCCACGCAGGAACCCGAAGCTGCAGTTCCGTCTGCCCTTGCTTTCGTCCAGCGGTGTCGACGGACCTGGAGGAGAGCCAGGGAAGCCTTGGTCCAGGCTAATAGACGAACCAAAGCAGCGGCTGATCGTCACCGGACTCCTGCTCCTCGTTACAGATATGGTCAAAGAGTGTGGCTTTCTACCAAGGATCTGCCTCTCAGGGTAGCCTCACGCAAGTTGGCACCCAGGTTCATTGGCCCATACCGGATCACCGGATCACCAAAGTCCTGAGTCCGGTGGCGATACGGCTCAAGCTTCCTCCTACGCTTGGTCGGGTACACCCTACCTTTCATGTGTCTAGGGTTAAGCCTGTATTGTATTCACGTCTTGTTCCCTCAGCCCCGGTTCCCCCTCCCCCCCGTCTAGTGGATGGCTCCCCAGTTTACACTGTGCGAAAATTACTAGACATTAGACGCAGAGGTCGGGGCTTTCAATATTTGGTGGACTGGGAGGGCTATGGTCCGGAGGAGAGGAGCTGGGTCCCAGCTCGAGACGTTCTGGATCCGGCGCTGGTTGAGGACTTCCGTTGGCGACAAGGTAGGCCCCTCCATGCAGCGCCTGGTGGCGCTCGTAGGGGGGGGGGGGTACTGTCACATCCTTGGTCTGATCTTGCTATCTGTCTTCCCATTTCTGTTTACATGTGGCGAACGCACGTGAATGTTTATTTTGATCGCTCTCTGTATCGCTCCTCCCTCTCATTATCCCATTTTCCATTTAATATGATTTAATTTCACTCACCTGCATTGTATTAGTAATTCCTCTCCTGCCCTATTTATTCCCCTCTCGCGTGTAGTCCTGTGCTAGATTGTTGTTTGCGAGTGCGTCTACGCCAGGCCACTCTCGTCTTGTCTCAGACTCCTGTTGCTTATCTCTTGTCCTGTCTTGTTGTGCTGCTCCACGTCAAAACCATCGTCGTTGCATTCTGGTTTCCCTTAAACTGAATTTCTTTCATCATCATAGTGCTTTTGAAACAACTTCCATCTTTTGGGCAACTGGGAGTTTTGTCATTGTACTGAATAATTATAATGCTGCCGCCGTGTATCCATTATTATTATTTAATGAAAAAGCTTATCTGTACCTTCCTAATTTAGTGCAGCAATGCATGCATTGTTACAGCGATCACGCTTTATAGATTCAAGTAAATTTCCTATTAAATAGAAAGTAGCAAACAAACCCGTTCAAGACTTGTTCAAGCATTTCTCCACTATAATCAGTTTAGTGTGCTATATTTGGAAAAGATTTGTTGAAGTCTTCAAAGTTATAGTAATTGTACAGGAAAAATGCTTGGCAACTACATGCTTTCTTTTGTTCCAGAATGCGAATCTATCTTATACCGATCAAGTGCTCAGATGCCTCTTTGTGTTTCTTCACGTTTGATTGAATTGTCACATGCATTGTACGTCCATGAATGTATTATTAAAGCTTCTCCCTCTTGTTTGAACAGAACCCCTGTTGTGTCCTTGAAGCAATCTTGCTTTGGTTTGGTTTACAGTCAGCTTTCATGCAGGCTTAAACTCTTTGAGTTCCAGAATATATCATGTATCATATAAAAAAACCTTCAGTGGAATCTTTTGTATGAGAGAACAACATGAATAATTTGCAACTGCAAAGTAAAGCAAATCAGCTCTCCTAAGGCAAAAGAAAAGAAAGCTCTTAGTCAATTATAGTATTTCCTGGAGGGCTTTCTTGATGACTGCAAAGTAAATTGAAGAAAAAAACAGCAGCTGTTTGGTGCTCCTTTTAATTCTGCAAAAAAATCAAAATGAGATAAGAGTGTTAAAACAATCCTGAGGAAAAAAAAAATGAGAACAATATGTTCCAACAAGCTGTCCCGATGCAGCTCCTGCTGATTCATCTTTCCTCAGCATGGTCGTATTGTGGAATCAATGTGTCCCAGGCTTTTCCAAAGGTGAGCTCCCCTTTCACTGTTTGGAGTCTGTCCTTGTATATTGACTCATCACTTTGATGACAATGATTAAAGTAGTTTAATAAAGTTATGTTCACACTGTGCCGGGTGAGCTGGGAGTCAACCATCTGCTTATAGCCCGACCTGTGGCCTGAACACTGAAGCTGTCTCCACATTTCTCCCCTCTATATCTGCTCCTGGTGTGTCCCTGTGAATTTGGACGTGGCGACACATGCTGAGTGAGGTGAACAGTTAGAAAGTTAATGCTGAGTCCTCACCTCTCATTCCAGCAGACTTCATTACCGTAATTTGCCCGAGTGGACGGTTACTGATAATAAAAGTTTCAATTTTTAATGTCACAGAAAGCTATGCTCAGCATCGTTAGTGTAATGTGAAACATCACATTTTGCATTATTTAGATGCTAAGCACTGTCCAGTAATTTACATTTAAATGGTTTTAAAAGCAAGAAAAGAAAGGTTGGTATGCTATGTCTTAGAAAATCATGTCCATATATTACCCCAAACTGAAAAGTTTGTGAATAAATATTTAGAAGAAAGTCTACTGGGATATTAGGTGTAATATTTCATTAAAATTACTGAATAAATAAATATATATACAACCATTTAAGGCAGGTTTCTGTTTTAATAGATGCTTTACAAACTTCTTTTTTCACAATACATTTTTAGATTGAATTTATGTTTAGAATAAATGTGAATACATTTACACTCACCGGCCACTTTATTAGGTACACCTGTCTAACTCCTCGTTAATGCAAAATTCTAATCAGCCAATCACATGGCAGCAACTCAATGCATTTAGACATGGTCAAGATGATCTGCTGCAATTCAAACTGAGCATCAGAATAGGAAAGAAAGGCGATTTAAGTGACTTTGAATGTGGCATGTTTCCCAGACATGGGTTGCGGCTGGAAGGGCGTAAAACATGTCCTTAATAAGTTGGCGGTTCATTCCGCTGTGGCGACTTCTGATTAATAAAGGGACTAAGCCGAAAAGAAAATGAATGAATGAATGAATGTGGCATGGTTGATGGTGCCAGACGAGCTGGTCTGAGTATTTCAGAAACTGCTGATCTACTGGGATTTTCACGCACAACTATCTCTAGGGTTTACAGAGAGTGGTCAGAAAAAGAGAAAATATCCAGTAAGCGGCAGTTCTGTTGGCGCAAATGCCTTGTTGATGCCAGAGGTCAGAGGAGAATGGCCAGACTGGTTCACAGCTGATAGAAAGGCAACAGTAACTCAAATAACCACTTGTTACAACTGAGGTATGCAGAAGAGCATCTCCAAATGCACAACACGTCCAACTTTGAGGCAGATGGGCTACAGCAGCAGAAGACCAAACCTGGTCCCACTCCTGTCAGCTAAGAACAGGAAACTGAGGCTACAATTCACACAGCCTCACCAAATTTGGAGAATAGAAGATTGGAAAAACGTTGCCTGGTCTGATGAGTCTCGATTTCTACTGCGACATTTGGACGGTAGAGTCAGAATTTGGCATCAACAACATGAAAGCATGAATCCATCCTGTCTTGTATTAGTGGTTCAGGCTGGTGGTGGTGGTGTAATGGTGTGGGGGATATTTTCTTGGCACACTTTGGGCCCATTAGTACCAATTGAACATCGTGTCAGCGCCACAGCCAACCTGAGTATTAATGCTGACCATGTCCATCCCTTTATGACCAGAGTGTTCCAATCTTCTGATGGCTACTTCCAGCAGGATAACACACCATAAAGCGCAAATCATCTCAGACTCTTTTCTTGAACATAATAATGAGTTCACTGTACTCAACTGGCCTCCACAGTCACCAGAACTCAGTCCAATAGAGCACCTTTGGGATGTGGTGGAATAGGAGATTCAACAAATCTGCAGCAACTGCGTGATGCTATCATGTCAATATGGATCAAAATCTCTAAGGAATTTTTCCAGTACCCTGTTGAATCTATGCCACAAAGGATTAAGGCAGTTCTGAAGGCAAAAGGGGGACCAACCCGGTACTAGTAAGGTGTACCTAATAAAGTGACCGGTGAGTGTATATCAAATTATGTTACTTAATTCTGTAAATATTTTAACATTATCATGTATTTTACTTTTAAATATACCAGTATTTGAAACATATTTTTTTTCCCAAACATGAAACATATAATGTGTGTTAAAACTGTGTAATATCATTCGCTTTTCATTTCCATTCCTTTTTTTTTTCTAATAAAATGCATAAATCTTAAAATATGGCCTGAATTTTATTTTTATTATTGCACGAGTGTAGCACAGTGAGGGCGAAACTGACAGATGTTTGCTAATTGCATTTGTTCTTCTTCATTTATTAAACACTTGGAGTCACAGTGGGAAGAAAATGTAGAAAAGAACCTGATTTAAATACAAAAGCATCATAGTGCTAAACACTGACAAATCCACCATAAGCACAGTGTGTTAATAACACCAAGTAAACGTTAATGTTTTATACCAAATGCTGACATTAAGTAGCTTAAGAAAATTAAGAAAAACTATAATCCTAAAAGTGGCTTTCGGAAGATCCTCATTTTCAAGCTGTGCGGCTGAGTTGGTCTGGACGAGTGACATTACCCCACTGTCTTTTTTAAAAAAACTGTGTCATGTGACTTGGATGCAGTCCCAGTTGCTAAGACACCCTGAGAGATGGGCTATGTGTAGGCGCTGTCCCTCCATCCAGAACATGTTGTGATCAACAGATAATGCCTTTCATTATGGAGGGCTCGTTGAGTATCTGATAATGTTCCTCAGGCCAGATGTTGCAGCCGCGACCTGTGCGGAGAATCCAAAAGAGCTTTTTCACAACATATTACAACAGCATCAATCTATTTTATGCAAGCAGTACGTGGAGAGCTGTTGTTTTATGAGATTTAGCCAATGTATTTCTGATATAAAACCAGTAAATGCTTGCTGGCTTTAGATACACATTTTTCCCACTTTATTAACATTTTACAGTAAGCATGTGCTTATATTAGCATTAAACAGCATTTGCATTTTTCCCATATTGTGAGGTGCAGTCAATCTAATTGAAATGTTCCTGAAATGAGAAAAAAAGTAGGGCGGTGCATGATTTTATCCTTTGTGAACTGATTGGATCACTGGAAAGTTGACGAATAGCTTGGCAGAAATAAGACACGGCCCATCAGCTCTTATTCTTGGGGCTGCTTGGTACTATTATTAGCTGTTGAAGTTCTTGTCACACTTGTGCTTGTGCCCATTAATATTGATTGACACCAACATGGTTCTCACATACAGTAATAACCACATGCAATGTATCATTTTTGAATCATTCGAGACAAATATGGGTTGCGTTTTTGTTTATGAAAATGATCAGAACACTGTGGCGACGCGGTGGCGCAGTAGGTAGTGCTGTCGGCTCACAGCAAGAAGGTTGCTGGTTCGAGCCTCGGCTGGGTCAGTTGGCGTTTCTGTGTAGAGTTTGCATGTTCTCCCCACGTTCACTTGGGTTTCCTCCTGGTGCTCCGGTTTCCCCCACAGTCCAAAGACATGCGGTACAGGTGAATTGGGTAGGCTAAATTGTCCGTAGTGTAGGAGTGTGAATGAGTGCGCATGGATGTTTCCCAGAGATGGGTTGCAGCTGGAAGGGCATCCGCTGCATAAAACATGTGCTGTATAAGTTGGCAGTTCATTCCGCTGTGGCGACCCCAGATTAATAAAGGGACTAAGCCGAAAATAAAATAAATAAATGAATGAATCACAACACTGTAAAATGTTTTTACCTTAAGGGCTGTGTCTTCCTTATTTATCTGATAAAGATTAGTTTTGTTGGTAAAATCATATATTTAGGTTGGGTTAGTGATGTTATTTATTATTTTCTGCTTGAATTAAACTAGTAAATATAGATGTTACCATTGAATATAGAGCAGTTAATACAGTTGTCACTGTTTTGATTAGTATGTATGTGTAATAAATGCCAACTGGCCGCCGGGAAGAAGGAGGCAGAGAACCAACGCACTTTAAAATAATTTAACAACAAATTAAACAAAACAAACGAACTGCAGCTCCTCACAGAGACTGCCGTCAAACTGAAAGCTCCGTCCAGGCCCAGTGTTCTGTTGATTTGTCCTACCTTGTCAGATTGTCCTACCTCCCATTTAAAAAGTAGGTGGCATATTTTGATGACGGAATATGCTACCCATCAGATTTTGCTACCAATGTAAATTTTAATGTAGAGTAGTGTGATATGAAGATGTAATATTGCCCTAACCTACCTAATCCCTAACCCCAACCTCAGAACTATTCAAATACATTGTTGGTAATCTGATGAGTAGGATAAAATGTCAGGACACCGGTCCTCTCTCATCTGGCACTAGCATCTCTCCTCCTTTTACCTTCCTGGGCTCCTCTGTGAGACTCGAGGCAGGTGATGCATACAGGAATCTCACTCATACAACCCACCTTGTCATGGCTCTCGGCCTAGCCTTACTCGCCACATACCCCCATCACCCCTCGCCAGTGTTGTGCAAGTTACTTCCAAACTGTAATACATTACAGATTACTTGTTAAACTTAATCCCTTACATTACAATATTACTGTCTCAAAATTGTAATATGTTACATTACTCTTATATTACTTTTTAGTTACTTTCACCAAAATAACTACAGAATTAGACCAAATGTACTGCAGAGCATTTTACCTCCAGTAGAAAGCGATATGATGTAGCAGAATGACTGTGACCTATCCAGGCTACTATCAATATAGTATATAACTGGCTCAAGACAATGCAGGAGAGGATGACAGTCAGATTCACAAATGATCTGTTAAAAGTGTGGTAGAGGTAAAGTGGTTATCTGGCAATATCTGTGAATAGCTTGACTATATTCATATTAGACACACAACAGGCCTATATGTAAACTCCAATGCCATGACAAAATGCAGATTTCTTTTCTCTTCTTATTGTTGCCATTATTGTATTCACTTTAAATTCAAGTGGCTCATAACACAAAACTGTCCTGCACAAAGTGAGCATGATGAACATAGCTTTCTCAATATAATGCCTGTGCACCGATTTCCTCTGTTTGTGGACAAAACTGCTTGCGAGCTCTCAAATATACTCTGCTCACGTGCAAATTTTCTTACGTTCTCTCAAATATGTACTGCTCACGCACAAATTTTCTTGCACGCTCTCAGTACACTGCTCGCTCAGTGAGATTATTTGCAGACTCACAATTTGTGTCTTGTGCTGCCTCGTCCTTTCGTGCTTTTTGATATGATCTATATTGGTGCACTATTTATTAACAATAACCAAAATACTAAAATAGACCTATAATTTTTAATCTAATAAACCATAACATTTTTGGCTGTATGTTATATGATGAGACATTTCCAGTTTTAAACATTTAAAGACACAGAGAATAGACGTTAGATGTAAATAATACGTTTTATTTTAAAAGCATTTATTAAACATCTAAAAGGTGCTAAAAACATTTAAACAAAAATAAAAACATTTAAACAAAAATATAACAAACGCAAGCAGAAATGTAACTGTTATACTGTAGAAAAAAAAGAAAAAACTTGATATGGTATTATAGTCTACTGTACTGTACACTCTGCAAATAAATCTCACTATCAATCCCATTTTATCATGGCAACTAAACTAAAGTGAACTAGTCTCTTTTGTCTTCCACATTGTTGATGACATTGTGGAGGACATTTTCTCTGTCATCCTCTTCATTTTGAGGAGAAGTTGTTCCACAGGGCCTCTGGACACACGCCATGTACTGTGTTTTGAACAGTACTATAGTAAAGTACTTCAATTATTCTGTTGTGGTAATACTATAGTTGCTATGGTAACACAACAAGTGTAATATAAACAAATGACCCAATGCTGTAGTTTTTTTTTTTTTACAAAATAGGGTATATTATACTGCAATTCACCACATTTTACTGTAGTGAAACTACACTCTGTATATCATTTTATGAGTTCACTATTCTTAATACTACAGTATGCTGAAACATTCATTAACAAGTTGTAAATAATACTAGCCTAAAACATAGGCAGTATACCTACCTAACACTCAAAAACACTAATATTTATTATAGAATTTACCTTAACCTGTAGGTAAATAGTGTAGCAATATTTAAACCATATCAACATTCTTGGGATAACAATTTAACAGGAGGATCTCTGGAGAGCAAAAGCACGGAAAGAGGAGGAAACACAAGGCATAAATTTTGAGTCTGCATCACTTGATGGAGCGAGAGCAGGTCATTCGCACGTGAGCAGCCAGTGTTTTGAGTGCACGGCTGCAAGCGAGGAGTTTTGACTGAGACGCGTTCGGTCTGTAAAATAACAGAAAATCTACTGGGAATTTATTAAATGTTTTTGTACTATAAACAACAACAACCCAGACAATGTATCAATTTAAACTATTAGAAATGTTAATAAAAGTCACTTTTTTTTACTTTTTAAGGTTAAAAGTTGTTGGAAGAAAGATCAAGCTCCCATAATGCAATTCAAATGCATAAATAAACGGGGGGGGGGGGGGGGTTGTTTGGGTTGGGAATCAAATAAAAACATGACTCACAAAATACAGAAAACTGCTAATTTACATATATTTTTACAGTGTGTGGAACACAAAATTGTATTATAAACACATATGGGTACACAAATAAATGAACTCTGACTGCACATTTTTACTGCGTTCAGACTGAATTTAGGTCTTTGAACTGATCTCTAATCAGGTCTCTTTCTGGCTCAACAATGAGCAACCTGACAGGCTGAGGTTATCTGTGCTCTTCATCACTCAATCTTCTGTTTCCATTAACAAACCCCCTAGATTCACATCAGCCATCATCCATTTCTATCAACAACAATATCTCATTTTCCTCTTTGCCTGTCATTACATCAGGCTGAACTAAGTCCATAGAGTCTTTACAACGTATTAACCATCTTAAACATGGCTGCTTTTTTGTTTTAAGATATTCCCTGAGCAGCAGCTGTCTGACATGATTGATCTTCTCTGTGAGTGAAGTAGTCTTTACTGGTTTGAAGGGCAACGCAGCTTAGGAGACTTCAGGGGGAAAAGTAAACATATTACACAGATGTGTTCAATATGTAGTTTATCATCATGTCATATTCCTAATCTTACGGAGATAATACATGGAGCATGTGGAAAAGATTAGAGAAGTGTCAAAATATCACATTTGTCATCATCGAATTGCCTTCATTTGTTATACAAGTTTATTCATAATTTCTTGGTGAGTTCATTTATTCATTTGTTTTCTTTTCGGCTTAGTTCCTTTATTAATCTGGGGTTGCCACAGCGGAATGAACCGCCAACTTATTCAGCATATGTTTTACGCAGTGGATGCCCTTCCAGCCTCAACCAATCACTGGGAAACATCCATACACACCCATCCACACACATACACCATGGACAATTTAGCCTACCCAGTTCACCCGTAGCGCATGTCTTTGGACTTGTGGGGAAAACCGGAGCACCCGGAGGAAACCCATGCAAACAGGGAGAACATGCAAACTTCACACAGAAACGCGAACTGACCCAGCCGAGGCTCAAACCAGTGACCTTCTTGCTGTGATGAGAATGTGCTACCCAGTGCGCCACCGTGCTCCCCCTTCTTGGTGAGTTTTGGATACAAATATAAACCATCGAAAAACTAAATAAAATGAAAAAATAAAACAAAATATAGAAAAATATAGAAACAAATTATGTAATGTGTATTTATATAGCATATTTACAGTGTATGGCCATACACCCAAAGCACTTCACAATCATGAGGGGAGGTCTCTCACCACCACCAGTGTGCAGCATCCACTTGGATAATGTGATGGCAACCACAGGACAATGGCGCCAGTGTGTTAACATCTCATACGAAAAACGGCGCTCACTGAGAGTAAAGTGTCCCTATCACTATACTGGGGCATTAGGACTCACACAGACCACATGCTAAATGCTAAATAAATCCCAAGAACACAAAACCAAAACACAAGAACACCAAACAAAACAAAATGATAAATCCAAACCAAACACAAACTTAAAGCTAAAAACACAAATCCAAACGCAAGAAAAAAGATCATCAAACAAAACAACACAAAATTGAAACCAAGCTAACACAAACCAAAAAAAAAAAAAAACTTTGCGTTTGGCCAGAAGAGAACTGGTTGTCACGGCTGAGACATAGTTAAGATCATAGTTAATATTTGTTAATATTTGCTGTGTTTTGGATGAAACATTAAACCGAAATCCAAACTCTCTGTGGTCATTTAAAATCCCATAGCACTTCTCGTAAGAGTAGGGGTGTAAGCCCAGTGTCCTGGCCAAATTCCCTTCATCGGTCCTTACCCATCATAGCCTCCCAATCATCCCCATCCACCGAATTGGCTCTATCACTGTCTCTCCACTCCACCCATAGCTGGTGTGTGGTGAGCGCACTGGCGCTGCTGTCCTGTGGCTGCCATCACATCATCCAAGAAGATGCTGCCCCCATCACCTACCCCCCCACGCCCCCACGATTTTGAAGCAATTTAGTCCATACACAATAAAATGTGCTATATAAATACACATTACATTAAATTACATAATATTCACAAACTGAAAAAAAAGCAAGCAGGCCAACAAACAAACAATTAAAGAGCCCCTATTATGCATAAAAAAGGTCATATTTTGGTTTTGGGGGTCTCCAACAACAGGCTGATATGCATGCAAGGTCAAAAAAACACTTTCATTGTCTTATCATATGCATTTATTTTTACCTAATTATACCAACAACTCCCATATGATTCGTTCAGTGATTCATTTGCTCCCAAACCCCTCCTTAGCATGATACTAATCTGTGCTGATTGGTCTGATGACCCAGTCTGTTGTGATTGGTCGACTGTGTTCATCGAGCGACAGAGAGCTTATCAAAAATTTTGAAGTAGTCAGAGTTCAGAGTTTACTGTATGTGTGAGTCCAATGCAGAAGTGCATTAAAGCAATGCAGTTTAACACCAGCCTATTGTTCTATTCTTAATCACGACACCCATTCAGTTTTAATCCACACAGTGGCAAAAGCTGAACTATTTTGAAACTTGACCGCCGCACGTGTGTAGGAACAGCTGACGGTGACCATAGCAACTACAAACGCAGTGTAATGTGAGCTCACAAACGCATTTAAATCCGTAAACAAAGCGGCACGCTTCGCGTTTTCAACGTGGTTTTAGACGCGATATGAATGCTGACGAATCCCCCGTTGTAAGCGTATAGATTGCTGAAGCACTTGTCAGAAAAATGACGGGAACACAGCACAAGGCTGGGGCTATAATGCCGAGGTATTTTTGCAAAAATAAACTTCAACCACTGACTCTTCACATCCTCTTCTTTGGGTAGAGGAAACAACATTAACTTTCTCTCACACTTCAGAGCACAGCGTCTTCGCGACATGGTTGAAATGAAATCTGCTGAAGTGTTTGTCTTCTCTTTTTTTTTACTAACATTGTTTGTGGACAGGGGTTTCAGTTTTCCCTGGTCAGTGCGTGCAACAAATGGGCGAGCTTTCACTTCACTTAGTGCTGTGTAACACTGCATGGAAGGTCATTTTCTTAGACGTCAGATGGTATAGACAAAATGTAATGCATGAAGTTGATCAAAACCAACATTTTAATGTGTGTTCCTCACATTAAAATAACAAAAAAAAAAAAAGAGCTCAGAGGTCTATTGATTGAGATAGGAATGAATATGGGCAGGAAACAGAATCAGTTTAAAATCTGCCAAGGGGAAGCAGGAAATGTTATTTTTATCAGAGTCTTGCAATTATTTGCTCTCGCTGGGGCTCTGTTTTCAGCGTGTTCAACAATCTGTTCAACTCAAGGTCAAAAAAACCTGATGCTAATCATAACTTGAATAAAGAAATCCAGTTATATGATGAATATAGGAAAATTGGTAACTACCACTGTTATTTAAACCTGTGTAACCATAGGTAAATCCCAATTAGCAATCAAACCATTTGTCAGTGCTATTATACTTTATTTTTTTGTAATAACAGTCTACTTAAATACAACATCTTCAAAATTTCATTTTCAACAAACACACCTCAGTTAATCATTCATTGGTCAGAAAAAAACAGAAACTCACAACAAATTGATTCAGAAAGCAGACCCACAATGTTTTCTGGGAATCAACCTGTGAAATGTTTACTTCATTATGCATATTCAGCATAATCATATTCATATAAAAAGTTTGTTTCCAAGGAATTGACTAGTACTTCTTGCAGTGTACAGAAATATTGAGGCGTTCACTTTTTTATTGTCTTCTAAATGGCATGAAATGTGTTTCTGTCTGTTGCGCGCTGTTGTACTTATAATGCACTGTGGGATCTTGTGTCATTGCTGTTCTGCTCTATTTTTTACAATTCCCTGTGGATGGATTCTAAACACCAGACATTTCATACCGAGACACCTTTTTATTCATGTCATGGATGCTTCACTTTGACAAATAGACCAGAGAGAATATAGACCGACAGAGTAAGGCTGGTTCCAGGTTGGAAATTTAACAAGAAATAAGCAACATATAGCCTACACTACAGTAGTGAACAATGTCTGGTTTCACATTCAAATGTTATGGTATAACATCTTTTCATATATTAGATCTGTTAGATTCAGTCTATGCAATTCCAAATAAAAGCCATGCTAAAAGATACTAGCTTTAAGGAAACTCCTGCCACATGTCATGATGTAAAAGTATCAAGGTCTTTCCATTTAAGTTGAATATAACTCATCAATGAATGGGTGTATAACTGTAAACTTGGTCATTTGTATTATTGTTAGTTTTAAAATGACATATTTATTAAATGACTCACTCCTTTCAATATGTGATGACCTGCTGTCACAGCATATGAGAGTAGGCTTTTTTTGTTCCTGTTCTTCTGTCTATTTTTATTATAATAACTGTAATTATCTTTCTGTTTTTCCTGAACATATTAATGTTATGAAAAAAAGTGTTCTGTACAAGTCCCTAGTCCCTGTCCTATCGATAATGAGTCAGCAAAAAAACATTTGTCATTTTACATCTAACCTTTTACTGTGCAACATTTGCATACATTTAGTAGCGCTTTTTGATGCATATATAAATAAACACCTTCAGTCTTTCTACTTACTACATGACATCATACCTATAGGTATTCAACAGGTAACCCTTCAGCCTAAAATTTGTGGTCCACATCATGCTTTTGCACTCAAAGTAGTAACCCTACTCTTGGCGAGAGCCTTGTGAATGGAACTAGGCCGGTAGTGCAAGTACTGATGAGCATCACATCAGTGCCACATCTAACTTGTGCCCCACATAGAGGAGCTCCAAAAGGATAAACAGATGAGTGTTGGCAGAAAAAGATAAGAGAGCACCAGGCCTGGCACTCGTTGGGCTCTACTTTAACAATCTAAGCATGATGTCTAAAGTGGATGGTGCAAAAGCATTAAGGGCATATCCAAATCCAGTTTTGCTATTTTAAGGACAGAAAAGATGGTCAGTGCACCAGCGCATGGTCTTTAAGGGTTGGCCTTGTTTTCTTAATGAGTTATGGGTGTGTTTTGAGCATAAAGTCTCATCTCTCATTCCCTTTAAGATTTAATTAAATTATTTCACGCCTGCTGTTCTCACGTAATTCCACCAGAAGCCGCTGCCGACTGACTGACTGACTGACTGATCAACTGACCCAGCCTTCTCCTTGCCTAAACCCAACCAATAGTGTTTTCAAAATCACAGAACCACCCAAAACCACCACTTCCCTAAACCACCCACTTCCCTAAACCCAACTGACAGTTTTAAAAAGCAATCCAGATAAAGAAAAGCCCTCGCCTGATTTTTACCATGTTTTCAGATTTTATCACATTCTCACCCTGTTATTTACTTGTTTTAATTTATTTTTTGGCTTCTGTTTTTGTCCTACCCACTTTCTATAACTGTTCTTTGCCAGACTCGAACCCTGTCATCGTGGTCAATTCTTCTTTGCATCTCAAGTCTGCCGACGTAAATGGCAAGCTACTGGACAAACTGGTAACAGTGGGACAGCCGTCCATACGGAAGTAAGTGGTCAGCTGGTAAGCATGAAAAGGAATGGCGTCATACTGCTTCATAGCGTTCATTTTAAAGATGAAATCCACAATACCTCTGGCTGCCTATTCGAGATCTCTAAAAATGTATATAGGGCTACGTTTTTAGAATGAGCCTATTTTGCAGAAACCTGTTAAAAAGGATTAAAATAGAGTCCCATGAGTCCACAAAGTGGCACAAATACATTTGCTACTCAAACAACATGGTGCAAAATGTGCAGATGATAGCTGCGCCGGTCTGAAAATTGCAAAAAATCACTTGCACCATGTCTGGAGCCATATTGTGCTGGGTGTACAATAGAGCCCTTTATGTTTGGCTTTGGTTTCTGTTTAGGTGGTAGTCATTCTGCCACCACCCATTTGTTTTTTCTTCATTTCATTATTAAAGTTGTTTAAATGTTTGCCAGTTCCTGCCTCCTTCAGCTCTTAAATATGAAGGTTGAACCTTGTAATTTTGCTGGTGAAACCCATGAGGAAGGAGAAACAGTCTGCTGGAGAATCTTTGCCGCTGGGAAAAGTTTGCCATCACAGGAATAAAATACAAAAAATAAATAAATACAAACACAAAATTGGGTTTTTGCAGCATTGGTTCATTTCAGGTCCCACAATAACTTCTCAGAGAATGGTACTTAAAGGAACTATTGTTAAAGAATATATTCATAATTAAAATAACCGTTTTACTCTTTTAAGAACTTTAATGAACTTTCTGTGCAATGGAGCATTTCAACAAATGTTAAAAGTTCTTAATGATCCATCAATGCCATTTGAAACCTACTATATCTATAATATTTAACAATATTTACAGTATTTCTGATCAAACAAATGCAAATTTCAGTTCTATAAGATGAACTAAGTGAATTTTGTCAAACAATGTTGAAATTTGAAGCATCAAAAACAAACACTCAAAAACTAAACTTCACCCATATTGTCATATATCTACTTCACACAACCCTGTTGACAATGATGGCAGAATATATATAGACCCTCCAGGATTTTGCAGGACTTTTTTCTGAAATTTGCAGCTTAAAATGACTGATTTTGCTGTGGAATTTCTTAAAAAAAATATACCACAAACAAAAGTCTTTTATTTATTTATTTATATATATATATATATATATATATATATATATATATATATTCATTCATTCATTTTCTTGTCGGCTTTGTCCCTTGCGGGGTCGCCACAGCGGAATGAACCGCCAACTTATCCAGCACGATTTTACGCAGCGGATGCCCTTCCAGCCGCAACCCATCTCTGGGAACTTCCACACACACATTCACACTCATACACTATGGACAATTTAGCTTACCCAATTCACCTGTACTGCATGTCTTTGGACTGTGGGGGAAACCGGAGCACCCGGAGGAAACCCACGCGAACCCAGGGAGAACATGCAAACTCCACACAGAAACGCCAACTGACCCAGCCCAGCCGAGGTTCGAACCTGCGACCCAGCGACGTTCTTGCTGTGAGGCAACAGCACTACCTACTGCGCCACTGGGTTGCCCATATATATATATATATATATATATATATATATATATATATATATATATATATATATATATATATATATATATATATATATACATATATATATATATATACATATATATATATATATATATATATACATATATATATATATATACATATATATATATATATATATATATATATACATATATATATATATACATATATATATATATATATATATATATATATATATATATATATATATATATATATATATATATATATATATATATATATATGGTAACACTTTACAATAAGGTTCATTAGTTAATGCATTTACTAACATGAACTAATCATAAACAACACTTGTAGAGCATTTATTAATCATAATTCAACATTCACTGATGCATTGTTAAGATCGAAGTTCATGCTTGTTAACATTAGTTAATGCACCGTGAATTAACATGAACTAACAATGAACGACTGCATTTTCATTAACTAACGTTAACTAACATGAACAAATGCTATAGTAAATGTATTGTTTATTGTTTGTTCATGTTAGTAAATGCATTAACTAACATTAACTAATGAACCTTATTGTAAAGTGTAACCATATATATATATATAAATGTGTGTGTATGTATGTAGCTTGAGCTCCAGCTCGTTCCCCTATAAGCTGTTTTAATGCGTCGACCTACCCTGCCTCTAACCCCGACCCCCAGTGACATCACTTGTACAAGAATGCCAGCAAGGAGGAGCTGGAGCTCAGCTCTGCCCAAGTGGCAGTGAGTACCACTTGTTAAGAGGGTTGTTTGCATTTTGGGGTTGGCTTTGTTTTGGGTGAATCTGTGTCGTGATGGCATCATAGAAAACGTCTAGCCCCCGAATTTGCAGGAAATCTGCAGCATTTCAGAAAAATGGCGAGATCCACAAAGTCTTGCGGAGTTTGCTTGATTTTTTGATAACCAGCAATCACAAAATTGCTAAATCCTGGAGGGATTGTATATAGGTATGATCAATAAGTAAAAGCAGATAAGTTGTGTAAAACAGATAAAAAAATAAAGTAAAGATAAGTAAAATAAAGTGTGAAATAAAGTAAAATCAGTATTACTTATGGGATCAAACAAGCAAGCGGGACATCCAATTCCAGGCTTTCCTGCTCTTTGAGTTCTCTCCAAGCCTGAAAAGCTGAGCCAATATTTACATTATGTGGGTTCTATCTTTTGGTGACCTTAACACTCTTCTTTTTATATACTGTTGTTCTGATTTTCCTCTTTTTTTTTCAATTTGCCATCTCTCTCATTAGCTTCGTTTCTATTAGTCTGTGTTAATGTACATTTAAAAGTACATGAAAGACGAGTGATGAAAACACCAAATTGCTAATAAAAATCCTTTAATTCACACAAAAGAAGCGTTTACTCTTACTTAAGTGGTTTTGGACTTGTACGAAAAAAGGTTAATAATGGTAGATGGAAATCTATTTGCTAAATAAATAAATAAATTACACTCTTTTACATCTCTTGCTTTGTTTAGTGTTGGTTATTAGGTTACCAATACTAAAGTCAGCCACTCTTAACAACTTGGGGAAACATACCTAATTCGCTTTTTTTTTTTTTTTTTTTGCTAAATTTGAAAAGATTTGATTTTAAGCAAGCAGTTAGGATGGAAACCTGACTTTGTACAGTATAATCAATCTACTGTACGGTATACTCACTGATCACTCTTTTCCCCAAATCATTACTAGACACACATCTACTGCTGATTGGCTGAAAGTGTGTTTAGGGACAATTTTTCAAATATTGCTTAATCACTTGCTTCTTCATTTCAAAAACATGAAGAAAATACAAATCCTTATTGAGCTCAAACCTTATGATAATGTATGTGTGTCAGCATTTAAAACTAAATCATTTGAATTACCCAGGTTAATTAAACTGACAAAGCTGTAGTTTGAGTGCTACACTGGGACACCTGTTGTTTTGTCCCTTGTGGTCAAAAAGCTATAAAGTCTTGATTATTACAGTCAGTCCTTGTATAAGCTATCATTTCAAATGGAGTTGTTTGACACTTTATTATACCCATCTGTTCCATTAGCTATAATAGAATACGTGTCTTGTGCCGACAGACGGGAAAAGAGCCACATAGGAAAAGATCAGAGATTCATGATAACTTTTCTGTTTGCTGGTGAACTCTTTTAAACTTTTCTCACATATAGAAGTTTTCACTCCGTCCTTGAGCTTTTTATGTTGTTATTCACAGTTCAATAAACAAAACTGGCCTTTTAACCTCAAACTCTTTGCTATAGATTTCTAACATAACCCTTAATCTGTGTAGTCATACACTTTTCTAAGCCACTTACTTACAGCATCCCTTGCTGTAGAAAAAGTCACACAAATAATGGCAAAGTGGATTGCTATTAAAAGTCAAAACGACTCCACGTCATACTGCAAACAAACATGCTTTATTACTTGAGAAGGTTTCCATTTCCAGTGACACAATTCATGATTATCTTTTGTCTGTGCACTTCCAGGATTCAATAAAAGTCATTTTCAGCTGTACAGCCGGAGATTAACTACAAGTTACTGTTTTGACTGCTTTGAAATTGGAAAAAGAAGGAATCCAGATAAATAGAATGTAATACATCATGTAGACAGAAGCGTTATCATGGGAATGACTTCAGCATGGCACCTCAAGAATGAACTCTCAAAGATTAAGAATTGAACAATACGATCCAAGTCTGCACTGGATGCTTTTTAGAAGCCAACTGAAATGCAGAAGGTTTTAAATGCAAGAATACTGTGCTCAAGTTATAGCTCACCCAAAACTGAACATTCTGTCATTATTTACTCGCCCTCCACTTCATCTTGTTTGAGGTTAGTTGAATAGATTTTAAAGGGATAGTTCACACAAAAATTAAAAAGTACTCGCCATTTACTCACCGTCAAGTAGTTCCAAAACATTGTTTCTTTTTCTTTTGAACACAAAATAAGTTATTTTGAAAAATGTTGGAAACCTGTAACCATAATATTTGTTTTCTTACTATAAGCAAATTGTTACAGGTTTCTAACATTTTTCAAAATATCTTCTTTTGTATTCAAAAGAAAAAAGAAACAATGTTTTGGAACTACTTGACGGTGATTAAATGGCGAGTACTTTTTAATTTTTGTTTGAACTATTCCTTTAAAATCTATTCAACAAACTAATTTATAAAGGTTTGCAGTGATACCTTTCTATTTTGAATGATCTAACTAATAATTGTTAGAATTTTTGCTCTCCATCTGTGATCCAAAAGCACAAGCCTAATGAAAATATAAATGTGCAAACTGTCCATTATGAATTTAACATTCCACCATGAAAATTTAATTAGATATTAGTTGTTTCCTGTCTTCTGTGACATGTTTAGTATTCCACATTACTTTGTTCAACATAAAGTGTTTAAAACTAGTCATAAAAGTTTGATTTGTTCTTTAATTTTTCAATGACTGAACGATGCTTGTGAATGAATAAATGTCTGACATGTAACTTAGAATTATTTAATTTAAATGGTTGGATAATTCATTTCACATTATTATTATTTTTTTTAAATGGTCATTTGGCATTTTGACATGCTCTCCTTTTAGTACTTATCTTTCACAAGACAAAACAGCTCAGCCTGACTCTCTTTATATTTTTAAAAAACTTGCTACAGTCCTGTTTGGGGGCAAATGACATGACTTATTGAAGGAAATTAGGTGAACAAGCGTTATAAGGCTGTAAGATTCCACCCACCAGCCCAATGACGGAATCCAGTGTCCTGGTCGAAGGAATTCTGCGTGTATGCCTTTTCGGGCGCTTCGGGAAGAAGGTATTTTACTTCATTAAAATTTATTGACCAATTTCACTTCTGGGGTGACACAGTGGCGCGGTAGGAAGTGCTGTCACCTCACAGCAAGAAGGTCGCTGGATTGCAGGTTCGAACCTCGGCTGGGTCAGTTGGCTTTTCTATGTGGAGTTTGCATGTTCTCCCTGTGTTCGCGTGGGTTTCCTCTGGGTGCTCCGGTTTCCCCCGCAGTCCAAAGACATGTGGTACAGGTGAATTGAGTAGACTAAATTGTCTGTAGTGTATGAGTGTGGATGAGTGTATGGATGTTTCCCAGAGATGGGTTACAGCTGGAAGGGCATCCGCTGCGTAAAACATGTGCTGGATAAATTGGCGGTTCATTCCGCTGTGGCGACCCCAGATTAATAAAGGGACTAAGCCGACAAGAAAATGAATGAATGAATTTCACTTCTGACTTTACGCGTAATTTAATCTGATTCCAATTTTAATTATTTTATGTTTTGTAGCTGATCATATTAGTAGTTGTGGTGTAATTTAGATTTTGATATTTTCTTGAGTCCGATGTTCTTAATTGTACGTCCATTAGGGACCAGACGCCGCTCAGAGTTTCACACCCCAGGTTTTCGTGTCTTCTCACGGACAGCATGTCAACACTCTGAAGTTAGTCAGAGGATGCACGATTAACTAATACTCAAATAGACTGATTGCCAACTGCTCACTCATCCTAAAAGTATAGTTGATTTAGCCAATTCCATACAACTTTCTAATTTCAGTGATCAGATTATTAAAAGATCTTCATGCTGTCGCGCCAAAACGGCTTTGTACAGTCAAATGCGTCTCTTAATTAAATCTAAATATGTCTAATCATAAAGGTAGTGCAGACTCCACTTAACCTACTGGATACAATGAATTCGGAATACTCCAGAATCAATCAAAAAAGTTAACATTTATTTTCCAGATAAAAGTGTATCTTGCCAGTTACAGAATCAATCAATAAAAGCCAATTCAGAATTAAATGCACAACATCAATAACTCAAAGATAAATCTAAGAGTATAGATGGAAGTCCAAATTATACATAGTGTTGAACTTGAGAGCTCTTCACTACAGGCCGGTCTGGATACAGACTTGCAACCCCGATACATTTCCTCCTTCTCTTTAAATACCCTATGAAAGCAATAATGGTTATTTTGTCAAAGTTAACCTGTGACTTCCTCAGTAATCTGTTGGGATTTAATCAAAATTTATCAAAGATAGTGAACAAAATCTTGTTACTAGTCACACCTGAATATTTATCAATCCCAGAGGGGGAGGAAAGTTCAGGGAAGAGGGCAAGAGTGTGTCAAAGTCTATCCTGGGCCTTTTTCTCCAGATTCCAGAGTTGTTGTTTAATTATTACAGGGCACATTTTAATTCTGAGTAAAATCCATCCCTACAAGGCATTGGTATATTTGGCAATGCACTTTAACCATATTTGAAATACAATAAAAAAAAAAAATGTTTAAATTGTGAACATGTTGAAAAAGCACTCTAAATCTGATCAGTTACGTTTAATATAAATAAAAGTGTATTATTTATTTAACTTTGAATTACCATGCAATTCAAATGATCTCATATATAAATAATGATATATTAATCTGTGTGCTATATCTGCTAAAAGAGCTAGCTGTAAACAGATTGGCAGATAAACTTGTGCACTTAAAAAGTAGTATTTTACTCCTAGAGGCAACTTTTTTTGGAACGCTATTATAGTTATTGTTAATTGTAAAAGAGCCTGGTTCACTCTCTTTAAATACACTATTAACAGTAAAATTAAGGAACTTCATTTTAAAATACTGCATACAATTGATCCAGTAACATCTTTATTATAAAAGTACATTGAAATGGAGGACATCTGTAGTTTCTGTAATGTAGATAAAAGAACCTTTGTCCTTTATTTTTTAATGCAATGTTGTAAACGGTTTCTGGAAGGATTTAGCAAAATATATTTTTAAAATTACAAAACTTAGTTATTATTTTACACTAAACAAATTTATATTTTTATTATGAGAACACGTCCATCAAAAGTCTTGAACAATATAGTTAATCTCTTTATTTTATTGGCAAAATACATACAGAAACGGAACCAATTACCAATTTTTGTGTCGATTTTGATTTCCTTATTTCTACTGTGAAATTGTTAAAAAGCGAAAAGTCTGTGATGTGTATCAATTATTATAATAGTTTTTTTGATTCCTTTTTAATTCTTAAAATCATTGGATGTAGAAATGCTGTACATTTATGCTTTGTGGATTAAATTTGTTATTTAATTAATTTTTATTATATATATATATTTTTCATTTTACCATTGTTATATTAGTTTTTTATGTTCACCTTTTATATTGTGTTGTTGTATGTATGTTCCTGATGGTTTGTGCAATAAAAAAATAAAAAGTAGTATTTTTTTTATTTGTTTGTGCTTGCCTATTGAATGAGCGCTGTCCGTGGTGCTGAATACTGTTCTTGATTTTCCTGACAATTGTGTGTGTGTTACCCAAACAGTGACCTATCTCGAGGCTGAACTATCATAGTATGATCCATTATTCTCAAACAAATGACATAGCGAATAGCGACAAATGTTTCCTGAAGCTTGTCGGAGATCCATCATTTGAGCCACGCTATAGTTAAAACGTGAAACTTCCATAATGACGTTACTCAAGGCACGGAGTAACAACTTTAGAAAGAATCCACCATTAATATATTTTTTTTAAATGTCTGTAGCAATATTTATTTATTTGTTAGTTAGTTAGTTAAATTACTTTTAGTAATACATAATTAGCTTACTTATTATTATAAGTATTTCTAACATTGTCATTATTCAGTTTGCTGTTGTTGTAGTAGCAGTAATAGTAGTGATTGTAGTAGTGGTTGCTGAAGTAGTAGTAGTTGTAGCAGTAGTAGTTGTAGTAGTATAAGTAGTAGATGTTGTAGTAGTAGTCGTCGCCGTCGTTGGTGTAGTAGTATCAGAGGCATGGGACGATAACCGTTTTCAAGGTATACCGCGGTTTGGAAAAGTCAAGGTTTTAAAACCGTAAAAATTTTCTGCAATACCGTTTCTAAGGTATGTGTAAGATTTTTTTTATTTATGTTTTTTTCTTTTTTTTTTAGAACAACAGTATCTCCAGCAGAAAAGATGACGTTTTAAATTGTAAACAAATCTGTGTTTTTGAACAAATGAAGACAGCAGAAGTCAATAATTTATTTAGCCTGACATGTATACTGTTCCAAAATATTTTAAATGTTTTTCAAAATAAAATAAATTGTCTTCAAAATGGAAAAAAAGTTTTAGTTTTTTACCCAGACATTTCAGAAGAATATATTTTAGAGCAGTCAGCACAATACCGTGAAACAGTGATATTTTTGTCCAAGGTTATCATACCGTCAAAATCTTATACCGGCCCATGCCTAATCAGTAGTCTATCTTATCTCCTGTACTGTATATTTAAAAACGAAACCTCCAATTTTAGTTAGGAAATGCAACCTGGATATTTTCTCCTGGAATTAGATTCTGTCATCAGAGAAAAAAGGCTTGGCTGTTTTTCTAAAAATCCTTTTTATCCCCCGGTGAGGGCTTAATAGAAGGTTTAAGGTTTGACCTAAAATAGTTCCAGTTTCTAGTGAGACTGTTTGTTGGAGCTAAACTGCTTTTAAAATTACATTCAAAGTTCATAGATGTATAATGGCCAATCATTTGTGATTTTCGAGTTATTTTATTTGATAGGTCGTGTGCCCGCTCACATTTTTGATGGAATATCATATTTTATTATCATCTGATCATCTGTTAGTGTAGTGTAAACAGCGTCTATCCTGATATATTACAGTCTCAGGGAAAAAAAAGCAATTAATAAAAAAGCTGTGATTAAGACAGAATCCTTTAAAAAGTACACTGCTGTGCCTTATTTAAATTAGCATTTACGCGTTCAGCAAGCATATTATTAATCCAAACTGCAAATTCTATTTTAATCCATGTCATTATACAAATGTCATGTTTATTAAACAAATAGATTAGGAAATAAAAACATTGGGTTAAATAATACCTTGAAAATACATAATAGATCTTACAGGCAATATATACAGGGAAGTACTGCACCTTTTGAAATACTGCACGCTGCTTACCTTTGTACCTATAATATAATATTGCAGTCTCAAGGTTTGTGCTTCTTGTTTTGTTGGTCCTGAGAGTAGGTGAAGGTCTTTACCCTGTCTTTGCTGTTAACTATGATGGCTGTTGCCATCATGTGTGTTTACACACTACACCACTGGACTCCTCTGGCTTTGATCATTACTCTGAAATAGGGCTCTATGCTTCTGACCTCTCCACCATGGCCACCAAGGCTGTCGCTGAGTTCCAAGAGATCAATGAGATAGTTGTCCCAGATTTCCATAGAGACTAGGGAGGTGGTAGTCTCACACTCCGAAAAAGATTTCTGCTGCTTGTTCAAACTACTTATATAAAATGAGCTGAATCAACACAATTCTTCAGGTTTTCTAGGGACAACTTAATTGTTTTATGTTCAATCCATTTAAATTTGTAAAAACAATTAAGTTAACTAAATTAATTTGTGTTGGGACAACATGAAGGAATAGTGTGGAACCCAGCATTTTTTTTAACAGTGCAGCTAAGAAGAACTCATGAGAGTACCAGCAGTTTATCCAAGCTTCTGCTGATACAATCATTCCATGGTCTGTGAAAAAAATACAAGCTGGATTTCCTACAGAAAGACTAGGACATGCAATGCTGTTTTAAGACCAACTCAAGTAAAGAACATGTAGCAGTGGTATATTATCATTTATTCCACAAGCCTGTGGAAACACACGGCTGAGTTTGAACAAGCTCTGGCTTTAAAATATGAACTGGTAATAAGAAATTCTATACATGGCTCCACCATGGTCACCACTTGACCTCTTTTCATCACCTTTCTCTAATGAACTTTAGTTTTCTTTTATTTTTTTTCGCAAGTGCATACTTATAATCATATTTGATGTGTTTTCAGGAGAGGACTACAAGTTCAGAATTTTGCCCAATCGAGGGGACTCCGCCAATCCCTAACTGAGAATAGGAACCAGCTGAGGGTGCCATCAAGGTGGCAGAGGCATGCAGAACACTGAATGACATAGGTAGATTGGTTCTGTTCAGTGTTGGGTTAAAAAAAAATGACTAAATAATAATAATAATAATTATTATTATAATAATATATTCCGATCTTAAGCCTATCTTAATAAAAAATGTAAAAAATAACATAACACATACAGTGTAAAAAAAAAAATTTAAGTCAGTAAAACAAACAAAAAAAACAGAATCTTTATTTCCTTTCGCTTTTTTTGTTCACTCAACTTTAAAAAAACAGCTGCACTGACCTAAAATAATTTTTCAGTAATACAAAAATATTTAGTTGGGTTAACATAAGATTATTAGATTTTAGAGAGGTGAATTCCTTGAAGTTTAGTAAACAAAAAAAACAGAATCCTTATTTGCTTTAATTTTTTCTTGTGTACTCAAATGTCTGAAGCTGAGGGAACAAAAAAACTCTTAAAAATTGTTACTAAGAAATAATACATTATCAGAACAAATAAGTTCAATTGAAAAAAAAAAACTGAAACAGAGACAAATGTTAACAAAACATTTATTAGACACAGAATTAGAAACAGGACAAGAGGCAAAACAACAATAACTGTAAACAAGACAAGGATCAAATCATGGCAGGACAAACAGAGAAAAATGCTTTGTAATGCTTCACAGGGAAAAACAAGACTCAGCAAAGAGTGTGTGAATGGGGTGTCTTTACAGTAATCAGTCCATCATGAGCTTCCAGCTGTGTGTGTGTAATCAGGAGAAAATGGTTCCTTCCATTGAAACTACAGTTTGAGCATTTGATGTGTCATTTAATTATTAAAGGATTTTACTGAGTTGTTCATGAATATTAAATATCAAATACATTTGATTTCTCATTCGAGAATGCATTTTAATATATCATTTGGTTGTTTGAGCATTTGATTCATCATTTGGGTAGTTGTTTCGAAAGTTTGATTTATTATTTGATCTTTTTACACATTTGGATTTTCATTTTAATTTTGTTAGGAAAAAAACTTCTATTTTATATAAAAAACAGTTAAATACATGTTAACCGTCCATATGCGCTAAGCATTTCTTTTTGTAGAGCGAACTAGGTAAATGTCAGATGAAAATTCACATTAAAAGTCTTTCTGCAGCTGTGCCATTTCCTCTTTTTGGACCATTCTTTGTAAACCCTAGAGATAGTTGTACGTGAAAATCCCAGTAAATCAGCAGTTTCTGAAATACTCAGACCAGCCTGTCTGACACCAACAAACATGCCACGTTCAAAGTCACTTACATCACCTTTCTTCCCCATTCAGAACTGCAGCAGATCATCTTGCCCATGTCTACATGCCTAAATGCATTGAGTTGCTGCCATGTGATTGGCTAATTAGAAATTTGCGTTAACGAGCAGATGGACAGGTGTACCTAATAAAGTGGCCGGTGAGTGTAATTGAAAATATAGACATAAAATTGGTAAATAATTTGAGCATGCTCTTCCTAAACTCTACAAATAAAACATCATACTGTTGTTCCTTTAACCTCTTGTAATATCTTCCATTTTATGGGTGTTTAAGGGTGTTTGCAGCTTTGTTTGGTTTCCTCATTCCCATTGTCTGTGCTGTATTTCAAATGTTCTGAAACTATAAAGTCTTTTAAGGAACAGACCAAGTTTTAGGAGAACATCTAAGGTAGAATTTAGGAGATAAAAAATTTACAATTATGATTTAACTTTTGAATTACATTTAAAACATCTTTCTGCCATTCTCATTTGTTTTAACCTCTTTAGGACAGTCATAAGCAAGGACAATCCACATGTGGAGATGCAGAACATGGTGTCCCACGAGAAGCATTAACAGTCTCTAAATTAGAGTGACACTTTAAATGACATTGACTCATCCAAAATTACCACAAACTTGTTTTCCTTGATGCTGAGCAACCTTGAACAGTTTTAGTATCTGACAGGAGTCTCATTCATCTTCTAATCTGATACGATACAAGGTTAATTTTTGAAGCTATTTTTTCTCCACACAAAATTGCTCTCTGGGGATTTTTGAGCACAGAGAAAGAGGAAAGGGTGAAAGGATGTCCAGTATTCCTGCTGTGACAAACAGCTACTGTTTACAAAGTCTAAAAGTTTGACCCTTAAGCATATGTTTAGTAACACAAATGTGATGGGTTTCTCACTACAGTGATATATTAAATAGACTGCTTAAAATATAAGCAAGACTTCAGTTTCATCTTCTGATTTGATCCAATATTTGCAAACTGATTTTCACAAGACATACAGTTGAAGTTCTCCTGTTTAACAGAGCAAAGACATTTTCCACAGTATTTGCTATATTTAGTGTGGCACGGTGGCTCAGTGGTTAGCACGAAGGTCGCTGGTTCGAGTCCTGGCAGGATCAGTTGGCATTTCTGTGTGAACTTTGCATGTTTCTCCCGTGTTGGCGTGGCTTTCCTTCAGGTGCTCCAGTTTCCCCCACAATCCAAAGACATGCAGTATAGGTGAATTGGATGAACTAAATTGGACGTAGTTTATGAGTGTGTGAATGTGAGAGTGTATGGGTGTTTCCCAGTACTGGGTTGCAGCTGGAAGGGCATCCGCTGCATGAAACATATGCTTGATAAGTTGGCAGTTCATTCCACTGTGGTGACTCCTGATGAATAAAGAGACTAAGCCGAAGTACAATGAATGAATGCACATACTGTGTACATATCATAGATTTTATAAATAAGTAGGCATCCCTAAAACTATCTCTGAAATAGAAATTAGTAGACTTTACTTAAAAAGGGAGTTAATCCATTGTTTTTAAATCAATTAGTTGATTTTACTTTAAAAAAAAAATTGTAAATCCATTGCCTTACAATTATTAAGTAAAAAAACTATGTGCATAATTATAAAAAAGTGAACTTAATAGTTCCAAGTTACAAAAGATCAACTCTCTTTCTTCAGTAGTCAACTTGTCACTTGTAAGGCACTTGTTGGTGGTTCATTCCGCTGTGGCGACCCCTGATAAATAAGGGACTAAGCCAAAGGAAAATGAATGAATGAATACATTTCCTATATTTTTCTTCTGGAGAAAGTCGTATTTCTTTTTAGTTTGCCTAGATTAAATGAGGTTATTTATTTGTGTATTTAAATCATTTTAAGGTCAATATTATTACCCCGCTTAATAAAGTTGTTGAATGACTTGCCTAATGAAGCTAATTAACCTGTCACGATCATCAGTGATCTAACCCTTATGCCTCATTCACACTAGTAGCTGCCTGTCAGTCTGGGTGGTGACCTGCTTCAAACGCAGGTTTCTGTAGATCTATACAGCACAAATACAACCGGTCTCTGAGCAAGCTGAGAGAGGATCATGTAAGCTCTACTGGTGCTCCTATTGGCTGTCACTCAAGAAAATCGCTCTTCATTTGCATAAAGTTGAAGGATTCTCAATTTGTCTCATTGCTCGAAACGCTCACTGGGTCACCAACGGTCGATGTCACTCGCGTAAACGGAGGTCACCGGAAGTCGCTCGCTCTCCATTGAAATGAACGGTCGCCTAACGCTTTGTCACTGCGAGTCACTCGTAGAACGAATGAGGCTTCATAGATCGCTAGAGGAAATTTACTATCCCCCAAACGACAATTCTGCCACTGAACTGCACTACATTTCCCATCAAGCACCACACACACACACACACACACACACACACACACACACACACACACACACACACACACACACACACACACACACACACACACACACACACACACACACACACACCAGTTCCAGATTGCCCACAGCTAAAGTTTTTAAGTTTTTAATGACCAGGACTATATGTACAGCTCCCATTCCCACACACATTGCTGAGTCTTGTTGTTTACCTGTAACATTACAAAGCATATAATTTTCTTTCCATGTTTGATACTTGCCTTGTTTCCTCATTTATATTTGTTTTGCCGCCTGTATCAAATTCTTTACCTCTTACCTCGACTATGCTTTTGGATTAGCCATATGATACCGTTTGTTCCTGTTTGACCATTGGCTGCATAATGCTTCTTAAATAAAACTGCATGTTGTATTCTCAACTCCGTGGTCACCCCGACTCCCCATAGGTTACATAACATAGTTAAGCCTTTAAGTCCACCTCCTTTGAATGTTATCACTTGATTGAATGGGCGTTATCAGTGGTTATCAGCTCATTGATATGGGCCAGTAGGAGCCTTCTGCGCCTACTGGTAGGCTCAGAAAGCTGTTATCATCCATCCACATGGTTAATCAGCTATACTAATAGAGAAGACTCCAGATCCAGATCTGTTTTTACATTACTGTGATGGCTGGGTGTAGGGTTGGGGTATGGGTAGACGGTAATAAAATACAATTAATGGGAAATGTTATAAATAGTATAAATAATTCTCGTTAACTTCCGGCCGCAATTGTATGCGATCTATAGCTGATTAACCATGTGGATGGATGATAACAGCCTAACCCTACCAGTAGGCGCAGAAGGCCCCTATTGGACCATATGGATCAGCTGATAATGTTTTGGAAAATCGTTCTGGATTGCAAAAACATTTTCTAAGTTTTCAAAAATTAAAGAAGTCTGAAGTCTTCAAAGTTGCTAGGCTGAAGCATTTATTGTCACAGCAAACAGAAACAATAGAAACAATCAGCCGAAGGTCTGATGAGTATAGGCCAGCACACAGTTTAAATACACTTCTTTGTCTTAACACTCCACCCAAATTTACACATTAGCACACCTCCATTAGCTTTTACACTAACTGGATCTCAGCTCTCCCAGGTGCTCCCTACTCATGGCCAGTTAAGTAATTGCTTTATCACCAATAGAATATCAGGTTTTTTAGGGATCCTACCCATGACCAGTTAAGGTCTTTCCTTTCTACTTTAAATGTGGCAATTCAGCAAAAACAATGTTTAATATATCTTGTTCACTGTACATTGAGCTGTAAGTTCAGCTGAAGTTCACATGGGTAGTTTTAGGGTCATAGTATTTTGGAAGTCATTGCAACTGAGCGTGGGTGCATGTCTGAGTGTACACGAGCATAAGTCACACATGACACAGAACGCAAGCGCCCTTATGATCTTACTTCCATACATCTGTTCCCATTTTGTTACTTGCACATCTTGCTCTTTTAATTCTTTTCCTGTTTCTGGCTGTGTTTGCACAGTCTCTTTGCGTTTCTCATCAGACTATAGTCTGTTTGAACATGGCTTCTTCATAAAAGTATAAAGGTCCAACATACAAAGGATGATAATAATTATGCAACATGCATTTGAAATCAGAATTATTAGCCCCCCTTTGAATTTCTTTTTCTTTTTTAAATATTTCCCATATTATGTTTAACAGAGCAAGGAAATTTTCATAGTATGTCTGATAATATTTTTTTTCTTCTGGAGAAAGTCTTATTTGATTTATTTCGGCTAGAATAAAAGCAGTTTTAAATTTTTTAAATGTCAAAATTATTAATAATAACTTGCCTAATTACCCTAATTAACCTAGTTAAGCCTTTAAATGTCACTTTAAGCTGTATAGAAGCGTCTTGAAAAATGCCTTGTCAAATATTATTTACTGTCATCATGGCAAAGATAAAATAAATCAGTTATTAGAAATGAGTTATTAAAACTATTATGTTTAGAAATGTTATTATTATTTTAGAAATAAAAAAATCTTCTCTCCGTTAAACAGAAATTGGGGAAAAAATAAACAGGGGGGCTAATAATTCAATAATTCTGACTTCAACTGTATATACAGTAGAATGATAATAAGGTAATGGCATTACTGTAAATAAAAAACAAAGAATAATAATGAAGCCATCCAAATAAGCATACAACTGAAAGTAATCCGATCATCAAAAATTCATCAATACATCAATAAATTCCTCAATAATAACCACTGATAATGCCCATTCAATTGAGTGACATTCAAACCGGCTGTCAAATCACACTTTAAACTAAATAGTATTGTTTTACAAAATACCTAGTAAAATATTATGTAGTGTCATCATGACAAAGACTATAAATTAATTAGTTATTAAAACTATTGTTTAAAAAATCTCTCCATCAAACAGCACTTGAGAAATGTTTTATAATAATCAAAATTTCACAGGAGGGCTAATCATTTTCCCTTTTACTGTATTCTAAGAGGGGTTAAAACATGCTTTTACAAGCCCTCAGTAAACAAGTCATAAACGAGTAAAAAAAAAAGAAGTATGTTCCACCTAACGAAGTCTGACAGTGTTACATTACCCGATACTAAATGGTAATTTTCCCTGATAAAAGGTTATCAGATGTAGCAAGAATGTATTAAGAACAAATAACAACGCTTTCAAAGATTCAGAGAGTGTGCCAGAGGAAACGACATGGCTTGGATGCACAATACCCGCATAGTATGAATTTTGCATGATGGATGGGAGCGCTGCATGAGCCCTGATTACATTCCGGACATGCTGTGGATGAATAAAATCAAAATGTATTCAGCAATCATTCTACACAATAACACATTCCGTGAATGCAAAGCGTGCTCTCTAGTTGTCATAAACACAAGTGCACTTTTGTCACAGAAGCTGCAGGGGTGTGTTTACCTTATTGTATCCAGCACTCCCCTCAAGGTACTGTACCTCCCCCTGTCCATTGATAGCTACAACACAATATGATGAATCACAGTTTTTTATTATTTATTTATTTTTTTAGTGCAGGGTATGGAATGTATTGACAGATTATATGGAGGTGTACTGCTGACTGTGACTACTCATTCAGTCCCTTAAGGCAAAAGCAATTATATGGGTCAAGGGGATGAAATTGTTCTAAAGGTATGGGAGTTTTGTAACAACAACAAAGTGATAATGGCCATGTACTTTACTGTGCAGTAATAAAGAAATAAACTGCCTAGTGTATTAAATGAATACCTGTCTTTGGGGAAAGAGGAGAGAGGATTCGTTCATTTGGATTTATTTATTTTCCCTTTTTGCAGTGATGCCATAGAAAAATCCTTTTGGGTTCCACAAAGAACCTCTCTGAGAGGAGATTTTAAAATATATTTGTTTTTTGGTTGCACTTTCTTTTATAATACTGTTTACATGTATATACTATGTATACAGTTGAAATCAGAACTATTAGCCCAACATTGATTTTTTCTTTTTTAAATATTTCTCAAATGATGTTTAACAGATCACAGTATGTCTGATAATATTTTTTTCTTCTGGAGAAAGTCTTATTTGTTTTATTTCGGCTAAAATAAAAGCAGTTTTAAATTTTTTAAAAGCCATTTTAAGGTCAAAATTATTAGCCCCTTTAAGCTTTTTTTTTCTCGGTAGTCTACAGAATATCATTATACAATAACTTGCCTAATTACCCTAACCTGCCTAGTTAACCTAATTAACCTAGTTAAGCCTTTAAATGTCACTTTAAGCTGTGTAGAAGTGTCTTAAAAAAATATCTAGTAAAATATTATTTACTGTCATCATGGCAAAGATAAAAATAAATCAGTTATTAGAAATGAGTTATTAAAACTATTATGTTCAGAAATGTGTTGAAAAAAATCTTCTCTCCGTTTTGGAAATTGGGGGATAAAGAAACAGGGGGGCTAATAATTCTGACTTCAACTGTATATCATAGATAAATAAATAGGCATCCCTAAAAAAAGCTGAAAAAAAATTGTTGATTTTACTTTAAAAGGGAGTAAATCCATTGTTTTTAAATCAATTAGTTGATTTTACTTTTAAAAAATTGAGTAAACCCGTTGACTTAAAATTATTATGTAAATTAAATTTACTGAAAATTGACATACAAAAAAACGTAACAGTTCTAAATTACAACGGATCTACTCTCTTTCTTAAAGGGCACCAATGATGAAAATCATCTTTTGTAAGCTGTTTGGACGGAACTGTGTGTCAGTATAGTGTGTCCACAGTCATATTGGGCTGATATAAACACAATAAGTCTCTGTTTTTAAATTTCCGGACGTTAAAATAGGATCCAAATCTCTCACATTTTGAGGCCCACCGTAATGTAATGTCTCCTACATTGTGGTTTTCCCACCCACCGAATTGATTGATAACAGCGTATTAACATGTCTTCGTAGTAACGTACATAATCATATCAACAAGACAAGACGTGCACAAAGCAAATGGGATTAAAAGATCTGTTCGGCTTGCTGTGATAATCAATCATCATCAAATGTTATGAAATGTGAAGAATTTGTTTGACAAGTTAAAAATTTTTGTAATGAGTTACAGCCAGGGCTTAATTTGTGACGGAACATGCCGGATCAGGCACCTCTGAAATCTGAATCGGCACCTCATTTTACGGATCCCCCTCACAAGCAACCGTGTGCGCTTCCGCAACTCCCCAACCGTCTTCATGCTCTTTACTTTCGTTCTCGACTCTACACTCCCCTCCCTCTTTTTAATTTTTGTCCACGACACCACCAACCCCCAACCCCCCGCTCTTCACTTTCGTCCACAACACCTCTCCCTCTGGTAACATGCCAGATCGGTTAACCCCAATCTGTTCAGGGACCTTTCAATTTACAAATGAAGCACTGGTTACAACAATTTTACTGTCTTTATTACCACAGCCACATATCAGTACAATTATAAAAGAAGACGCTTCAATCCCAGTTCATGAATGGTAAATCAGGTTTATTTTGTACGTTAACATAACGGATGTCCATACAACAGTGGATATTAACGTGTATCCTGTCACATTTGCCGTGCAAAAACAGTGCAAAGTTAAACGCGTGCATTGTGTGTGTGTCTGTGTTTGTGTGCGTGAACTTTGGGTAACACTTTATTTTTATGGTCCATTTGAGTATTAGTAGACTGTCTGCTTAATATCTGTTGACACTGACATTTAACAGTCCTTCAACAGACATTTAACTGACTATAAGAAACTTTGCAAGTACATGTCAACTTACACTAACCCTAACCCCAACCTCAACCCTAACCCCAACCTAACAGTCTACTTATAATCTAAAGAGAATTAGTAATTTAATTAGTATTAAATTCAACAAACGGACCGTCAAAATAAAGTGTGACCGAACTTTGTAATGACATTGTGTGTGATTCATCATTCTCATCAACTCGTTAAATCCACAACAAATACATCAAATAATCATTGGGAAAGTTTTTACTGTAGTATTTCTCACAAACGTTATGTAAGATCTGCTTCCTTCATGTCTGTCACTGTGCTATTTATCTGACACAGCCGAGGCGGAGATTGAGGCACACTCTGACAGGCACATGGGAACGGTGGGCGGGGAGAACTAGCATTAAAGGCACAGGCAACATAAACAGCAAAATTGTGTTCAGAGCAGAAAAGTCCAACATTCTGAAAAGTATAATACATAATCTGATTGGTGTTTTGAGCTGAAATTTTACAGGCACATTCTGAAGACACAAAAGACTTATCTTAAATCTTGAAAAAGGGGTAAAATAGGTGCCTTTTAAGTAAAGTCAACTTGTCACTTTTAAGTCAAAGGGTTTTCACTTTTTTAAAGAAACAAATCCTTTTTTGTAGTGTAACCTTAGTAATCACTTTACATAGCAGTTTCATAGGTAGGTACATTGTAATTACACACAGGGGTGGAGTTAGTGATTTGGGGGCCCTAAGCAATTCCAAGTATGCAGCCCTAGCATTGAAACTCAAATCATTTTCTTTCTCTATATTTTTCTATTTTTTTCTTTGTAGATTAGATTATCTTTTGTTAAAAAACTGCATGTTAAAAAGTATTTAAGTGAAGTTTATTTATAAACTAATTTTGAGAGGATCACACGCTTATGATTGACCACGGCTGGTGCCGCATTACTTAATACATGATTTACCAATCAGACAATTCAGACAAGAGTTTTATACCACAGTTATCTTCATTTTAAAGAATCCTCCTTCAGCCCCTACTTCTCCCCATTTTCCTAGATTGGATGGCACGGCAGCCCAGTGGTTAGCACTGTTACCTCACAGCAAGATTGCCACTGGTTCAAGTCCTTACCTGGCCAGTCAACGTTTCTGTGTGGAGTTTACATGTTCTCCCCGTGCTCGCGTGGGTTTCCCCCAGGTTCCCCAGTTTCCTATCACCATCCAAAGACATGTGAGATAAGTGAATTGACTAATCCAAATTGGCACCAGAGTTCCTAAGATCTACCTGAGCTCAAACTCCCCTCTCGCCCTTCAAACGAGAAGAAGCCCCTGGCTCGAGGATCTTATGAGCTCAGGGCTCTCTCCCAGGACAGCATGCTAAACACGCTTTATTATCAATCATCAGCTAAGTGTGAACTCTTGAAATATATATAAAAAGTATCTATAAAGATTTTATATATAAAGTATATTTCATATATTTTAATATTTAAAGAAACCTTAAGTGCAATAAATTCACAAATAAAAAAAGTTCACAAACTAACCACAGTTAATTAGCCATTTTTGTGATGAAATTTTAAAATAAATATAAATAAAAAAACATTATGCAAACATTAAACAAGTCCCCAAGAAATCAAAACTAACCATATGATTTTATCAGCTCACATTGCCAGTTTTGTGGTGAACAATTCATCTGTATATGTCTTTAAAAAAAGAAAATTTTGCCCTTTAATTGAAATCTGAAAATGCACTTCTTGTTTGAGTTCAGTTTTATTCTCAGATTACGTGATTTTCAGGCAGCGGGTGTAACTAAAATACTTAATAACTCTGGTTCAACTGTCAGTTTTGACATCAAACAGAAATGGTGAGCAGGAGTAATCTGTTAGGTTGTAATAACTCTTCTGAAACCCATTTTCCAATGTTTCTGAATGAAATGTCTACTTTACTATGTTCATTTAGCCTGCGGTAGAAAAAACAAGCCACGCCCACTGCTTGCTTATTTAAAATTCCGTTTCTTTAGGCACTGTGTCAGAATACGAAAACAAATAACAATCGAAGCTTCCAGTTCATCAGGACTTTAACAAATTTAATTTACAATCAATCAATCTTGTCACCAATTTCCATATGAATTGAATAATTGCTGTTTGTGGCCGTTACTCTACACTGGGAAATTGTATTTTATTTAAACAGGCCCTGTCTTAACAAACTCCCAGCGCTCATCATCTGACAGGTGTTTCGTACAGAAAGCAGGATTGCGTAGGTAGCTGCGTTTCATTGTTTGTCTTATTTCTGCTTTTTTCCTCCCAAAATTTTCTCAAAATTCTCATTCTTGCTCACTCTACCTTATTTTATCTCAGCTCTGATTGCTGGCAGACTGGCAGTGTCTGTTCACATCTCATGCATGTGCAGTACAGGAAGGAACGGTCCATTATTCATGGGGGCCCCTGATTTTGAAAAGAATAATGGTAAAATCTTAACAGTTATAGACAGATTTTACCCCATATGATAGAAAATTTATAAAAGAGCTATATTGTTAATATAGGCTTCTTGGCATTGGTCAGGGTCCCCTAATTTGCTGGGGCCCTAAGCGGCTGCTTACCTTGCTTATTGGTTAAGTCCGCCCCTTACACGTTAAGTAAATGTAATGTAAAATAAATTGAACATTTTTTTTTGTGTGACGAGCATTTTAATGATCAAAAGAACCTTTTATCTCTATGAAAAAGCTTTAGCGGAAGGAAAAGTTTCAATGAATGGTATGACATATCACCCACCATATTGGTATCATAGTTGTAGTCTGAAAAGAAGTCGACATGCAGGGTGGGAGTTTTTCACTATACATAAAAAAATATTTCAGAATTGAAATTTGCAACCCAGGCTAATTCCGATTACGTACCCCTATATACATTTCTGGAAAGAGCAAAATACGTCCCAGGAGCTATGTTTTTTGTGCAGGTTTTGTTTTCGCAAATCCGCCAGAGGAATTTCAGATCTCAAATTTCTCTTGCGAGTGCCATTTCCGCCTGCTCTCCTCACGCAAGTCCACCAGAGTTTGCTGTCGACTGACTAACTGACTCCCTCCCTCCCCCTTCCCTAAACCCAACCGCAGTGTTTTGAAAAGCAATCTAGAAAAAGAAAAGCCCTTGTGGCAATCTGATTTTTACCACGTTTTCAGATTTTACCATATTTTTCACCCTGTTATTTACTTTTTGTCTTACCTGCTTTCTGGAACTGTTCTTCACCTGCATCTCAAATCCGCTGATGTAAGCGTCGAGCTACCGGACAAACTGGTAACCTTAGAAAAGCCGTCCACATGCAGGTAAGCAGTCATCTGTTAAACGGAAGAAGTAACGGCCCGTTGCGTTTGTTTTAAAGACGAAATATGTACTTCTAGCTACATAATTCGTGATCTCCAGAAATGTATATAGGGCTACGTTTTCAGAATGAGCCTGTGTTGGAAATTTGTAAATGATACAGGGAAAAGAAAGATTTTGATGTTTCTTTGCATTTTCCTAATTAATCTGTAGAGGTCAAGTGGTACAGCAGTTGCAGCGTACAAGCTGTAGCTCTCAGAATATTCAAGTTATAATTACAAGATCTGCAAGGACGCAAACACTTTTAGAGCACATTTCTGTTCCCCTGCCTTGGGTATTGTTCTCTTGAGTACTTCTGATTGTGTTTATTAAAGTTTGATTGCTTGACTTTGATCCTCTACTGGGAGTGATTAAATCATGCCCTGACAACTATAGCCTACTTTTAAACTGGAAATGGAAGCCTGGTAACAACTTATTTGACTGATTTTATGCAGTCAAAAGTATGTTATGTAATCGAAACAACCTAAAAACATTCATTTATACCTCCAAAAGGTCCATTGTTTGGGTGAAATATACCTCTTTGTAGAATTGCAGGTTACTGCATTGTGCAGTGTCGTTACATATAAGTGGTCTAAGTTGAACACTTTAAGATATTTCATTGTGTTGGACACAAAATGTAACAATCTGCAAACATACAAAAGAGCTTTTTTAAAGCATATATGTAGTTATTTCTTTTTTTTTTTTTCCTGCAGTGACTTTGAATCAAAGTCAACAAAATGTGAACCAATGTCATGGTGGCCTCAATGCATGTAACCACCATAGTTCCTTCAAAAATTTACACCCAGAAAATTTAATTTGCTCTTAATTTACACATCCTCGGGTCATGCACTGTATGTGAATGTGTTCTTCAATAGAATATTAAAGAAACCTTTGTTGACTGTGATTCAAATTAATGTTTTTTATATACAGTAGGCCTATATATTTATATATACAAATGTTTTGATTTGTTTAGTGTTCATGACAATATGAGTATGACAGTTTGTTTACAGAGAAAAGGGGGCGTATTTATTGTATCTTGTATCAAAATTGTACTAATAATGCTTATCCAACCTTAAAAAACTAAAAAAAAAAAAAAAAAAAAAACACACAACACAGGCTCATTCTGATAACGTAGTCCTGTGGACGTTTCTGGAGACCGCGAATTATGAAGCCGGAGGTACGCATGGCTGCGTTTAATTTTTTTAAGCAAAGCGGTATGACTGCGTTTCTTTTGGTGCTTACCGGCTGACGCTGACCTCCTTGTGGAGGCCTTTCCCGCCACAACCAGTTTGTCCCGTTAGCTTGTCGTGTACGTCGGCGGACTTGAGACGCAGAGAGGAGTTGACCACCACGACGATGACGACCAGGTTCGAGTCCGGGGAAGAGCGGTTCCAGAAATCAGGTAAGACAAAAACAGAATTAAAAAAATAAAATGAACGAGTGAACAACAGGTTGAGAACATGGTAAAATCTGAAAACGTGGTGAAAATCAGACGAGGGCTTTTCTTTTTCTGGACAGCTTTTGTAAACCGTTGGTTGGGTTTAGGGAAGTATGTGGGTGGGTGGACAGCGCGGGCGTGAATGGCACTTGCAAGAGACATTTGAGATAGGAAAAAGCGCAGATAGCGGCCTCTCGCGTATTCGCAATAACAAAAACTGTAAAAATACCTACATCCCAGGACGTATTTCACGGTCTCCAGAAATGTCCACGGGACTACGTTTTCAGAATGAGCCTGGGTTGAAAAAACATCAGCTTAAGTATGAAGTTTAACACCAATTTTCAAAATAAAGCAAGCATTTCAAACCTAAATACACGTAGGAACATTTGCTCATAATGTATTTACAACACAGGCTACGTACCCCTGTATACATTTCTGGAGAGCACGAATTATGTAGCCAGAGCTACGTTTGACTACATTTCGTCTTTAAAATGAACGCTACGGGACGGTATGAAGCTGCAACGGCTTCTGTTTCTTTTCGCGCTACCAGCTGACCTCTTACCTCCATGTGTATCCCTTTTCCGCTGTTACCAGTTTGCCCAGTAGTTTGCCATGTACTGTACGTTGGTGGACTTGGAACGCAGAAGAGTTGACTGTGACCAGGGGGTTCGAGTCCGGAGAAGAATGGTTCCAGAAAGCAGGTAAAACAAAAGCAAAAATAAAATAAACAAGTAAACAGGGTGAGAACGTTGTAAGATCTGAAAAATGTGGTAAAAATAGGCCATGAGGGCTTTTCTTTTACTGGATTGCTTTGGAAAACACTGTCGGTTGGGTTTAGGAAAGGGGTGATCGGGTCAATCGATGTTTTTGAAAATACTATCGGTTGGGTTTAGGGAAGGGGGTGGGTGGGGTTATCAGTTAGTCAGTCAGTCAGTCAGTCAGTCAGTCAGTCAGTCAGTCGACAGCGGCCTCTGGTGCATTTACGCAAGAACAGCAGGCGCCAATGGCACTCGCATGCAAGAAATTTGAGATCTGAAAAAGTGTACACAGTGGCCTCTGGTGGATTCTTCAGTGTTTGGACTGAAGGCAGTGAATAATAAACCACACTGAACTGAACTGAACTGAACTACACTGAACTGACACTGTTTCAATTCACTATAATCTTCTATGTTTAGCTGCTTTGACACAATCTACATTGTAAAAGCGCTATAGAAATAAAGATGAATTGAATTCGTGAAAAACAAAAACTATTATTTCATGATCTCTAGAAAAATATAGGGGTACGTATCAATAATGAGCTTGGGGCACAACTTACTTTATTTTTGGTGGTTCAAGTCCTGGCTGGGCCAGTTGGCATTTCTGTGTGGAGTTTTGCATGTTTGTTTCCCCCATGTTGGCATGGGTTTCCTCTGGGCGCTCCTGTTTCCCCCACAGCCCAAAGAGATGCTGTGCTGTAAATTGGCTGTGTATGAGTGCATGTGTGAATAAGAGAGTGTATGTCCACTGCATTACCGTTTGACTAGTGTCTCTTTTTTTTCCTTTTAAGCAACAGGATTATTATATAATTTACAATCCAGTAAACGCATATATATATATATATATATATATATATATATATATATATATATATATATATATATATATATATATATATATATATATATATATATATATATATAGTGTGTTTGTGCTAGTCACTCACTTTGTTTAATATTTGCCTTATGGCACACTGCATTTTTAAGTGAATTCTGGCTGTCCAAACAATTTAGAGAGGTCGCTGTATTTGGCAGTGTTTTGTTCTGCATTGTAGCCTATTTAGTGTTCATCCGTCACTGGATCCTCTGGGCGATTCAGCACCGCTCTTGTGTTGAGATCAGTCAACTCCGCCTCCACCTGCCACGCGCTCACAGTTATTGCTGGATCCGAGCTGCTCTGCGCCCGGCATACAGTACGCGCTCCTCTGCTCACAGCACGCACTTCGTCTAACTATTTAAAACTGACGTTTGAACTTAGATGTAACTCTTGACTTCTTATACACTTTGGCCACAACAAGAGAGATAATTACGTTTCATAAATAGCGCCGTGAACAGTTCGAGAACACTGAACGCTCTGGCATAAACGAGTATGGACAGTTTCACACTGTTCGAGGCTAAGATGCTCAACATCAAGAAGTTGTGGATATAAACGAAAAGAAGCTCATTCCTAATATCCTATGGCTTGAAGGTGAGGTGCATGTTTTACACTAAACTATTGATTGTATTTGTATTTTCTCCTTTAAAAAGCCACTGCTTGATTGCAGCCTCTGAATTGCCTTTTTCTTTTTGGAGGGGTGCAATAGGTGTTTTCCATTGCTTTTATGTTTGTAAAAGCAAGGCCAAAGTTAGTATAAATTAACTTTTGGGTGTAAGAAATAAAAATACGTTATCATTACTTTATCAATTGAACTAATGACACATTTACTTTGAGAAAACGTACAGCTTGCCAAAGCCAAAGGGTTTTACAGGTCATTACCATATACCACTAATTGATTTAATGTCAATATTAACCTCGAATTTAAATACTGCTAAACAACATAACAGTAAAGTATTATATTAAGTTAATCCATTAGATTAAATAAACATCATACATTATGTAAAATAAATACCCTATTGTGCATGACATCATCAATTTTAACTGTTAATACTATTATTTAAATTAAACCCATATTTAAAACAAACATAAATTAGCATTTCATTGCAGATTATATGGTAACTAAAACTCTTTTTTATTTAAAACAATAACTTATAGTAAGCATACAGTTGGTTTTATATATATATATATATATATATATATATATATATATATATATATATATATATAGTTTTTTCCACTGTATTTTACAATAAAATCCTTGTTCCTTCTGTAATATGTGTTAAAGTAACTTAAAATAATAACATAATAACCTATAACAGCAGCATTTTAAAATAGTTCTCCATTAAAATTCTTAACATTCTTGATGCAGTCCATGTAACACAGGACACGATGACTTTCATACAGAGTAAATAAATGTGAGTAGATCATAAACATTGTTTATAAACAGAGAGAAGAAGCTTATGTGAACGCAAACATTTTCCCGAGAGCTTTTTTCGAACGGGGGAAAAAACTGATTCTGAAGACTGACGGTTATTGATTAACAATTACATAATCACTTTTTAATTCACTTCATCTTGAGGCATTTTAGTTCATACTATTTAACAATTTGGACTCTTTACTAGAGTTTATTTAAATAATAATAATAATAACAATAATAATTATAATCAGTGTTTGTGTCATGACGTTTTTTTCTTCCTTTACAAATACCAAGTTGCCTAATCTACAGCTGTTAAAATTAGTCCATTGACTGCATGTAAAGAATAATAATATGTGCTAACTCACTGACAGTGCATTGATTCAATAGAGAAGATGCTGTTCATATGTTTATAGACGCTGATTTGTGCATACTTGCAGCATGATTTTCTTTAATATTCATCTCTGCAAGAGTCAAGTGTATGAAATCGACTAGGTTTGACATGAGGAAGAAAATATGATAAATGAAATAGTCTGTCTCCTACAAAAATCGATCTCTTGGTTAGAATGACCGCACCGAAGAATGACATTAAGCATAAAGTGCACGAGAAATACTTTCATGTGGAAAAATGAAAGACTCTCTCCCCTTGGGGCTTCTTGCGTGAAGAGGCGTGGACCAGAGAGCATTTTCTTGACATTTTCATGGAGGAAGAGGCAGACACCACAGACTGCCCTTTTGTTATTTAACAGAGCCTGCTTTTAGGGGCTTGTAGAACAGGGGGCAGTGTTTCAACAGCTTTCAAGAACATATTTAAACCACTGAGAACAGGAAAAACAGATAATGAACTATATTAATGCGTGGCAGCTATTTGTATTGATCAGAAATCTGGGGCTTAGAATTAAAGATATCACCAATAGCAGAGGTGGTCAATGTATTGTATACATCTATTCCAGATGCTGGGCTCCGACAGGACAGTTTAATATTTGGCACATTAGTATTTGCGTTGGCTGAAAATACACTCGAGGATTTCTTTCATTATGTTGAGAGGCAAGCAAATAAATGCTTCATTTTTGGGGAACTACTGAACTTAGAGAATCTATTGTAGAAAGATTTTCATTTAGCAAATTGTGGTCTAAATATATTTGGTAGCAGATGGTGGAAAAGATGTTGCGCCTTGGAAATTGGTCTCTAAAATGTCAGCACTGTGATTTTAACTGTGGTTACAACTGTACAGTACACAATGGGTTTCTATTTAAGAATGTAACAAAGGTCACCGTGTTATGCAAGACTGTGCCTTTATATCTCTATGTAATCCAGCATATGGCAAATAACTCATAGGAAGATCAAGTTTAATGTATGCATTTTTTCCTCAGACAAAATCTTTCATGACATTTCTAGCTTTCTGTTTACCTTGCTGCCTACAATGCGATTCTGTTTAATTTAGATGACAGGGCAGAGACATAAGGGGCTTTAGACCATGACTAATGTTATGGATCATAACCATGGGCAAACTTAAATAACTACTGTCTCTAAAATGTGCATGCTTCAGCAAGTGCGGGCCCAGCTGGAGAGTCGTTCGGACATTTTACAACCATTTTAAGCATGCACATTTCTGGAAGAAACTTGTGTTCAAGCCTGGGGTGCACAGCACTCAAGATGCACTCAAAAATACAGTATAATTGCAAATTCAATTCAATTAATATTAATTAAATTAAATGTAGTTATAACAAATGAATAGCTCGATGATAATAATATTAAATGTACACTCTAAAAATGCTGTGTTGTATCAATACATTTTAAATACATTTTGAACCAAACTTAATGATTGGGTTTGTCCATATTTTACCCAATCTTGGGTTGAAACAACCCAGTATTTTTATAACGAATACAATTAGTCATGGATTATCATGCAGATTTTGCCAACCCAGGCTCATTCTGAAAACGTAGTCCCGTGGACGTTTCTGGAGACCGCAAATTATGTAGCAGGAGGTACGTATGGCTGCATTTCATTTTTTAAACGAACGCTACAGGGCGGTATGACGCCGTTCCTTTTGGCGCTTACCGGCTGACCGCTTACCTCTGTGTGGAGGAATTTCCCACTGCAACCAATTTGTCCCGTTAGCTCGTCGTGTACGTTGGCGGACTTGAGACGCAGAGAGAAGTTGAGCACGACGACATCGACTGGGTTCGAGTCCGGGGAAGAGCGGTTTCAGAAATCAGGTAAGACAAAAACAGAATCCCAAAAAAAAAAAAAAAATGAACGAGTGAACAACAGGGTGAGAATGTGGTAAAATCCGAAAATGTGATAAAAATCAGACGAGGACTTTTCTTTTTCTAGACGGCTTTTGTTAACTGTTGGTTGGGTTTAGGAAAGTATGTGGGTGGGCGGATCAATCTGTAAAATTGGTTGGGTTTAGGGAAGGAGGAGGGTGGGTCAGTTGATTGGCCGGTCGCCCAGTCAATCATTCAGTCAGACAGACGGTAGGTCGACAGCGGCCTCTGGTGTGTTTACGCGAGAACAGCGCGGGCGCGAACGGCACTCACGAGAGACATTTGATATAGGAAAAAGCACACACAGCAGCCTCTCGCGGATTCGTGAAAACAAAAACTGCATGTCGCTGATGTATGTCGCGGTCTCCAGAAACGTCCACGGGACTACGTTTTTAGAAAGTGACATTTGATGTCATATTTGTTTTTTGTTCAATGAATAACAAATGTCACACAAAGCCTTTTTATGGCTTCAGATGACTTGAATAGAGTGGAGGAACTATGACGTCACCTTGTAGGCTAATCGGCTGCTAGCATAAAACTGGTTCCCTCAATTAAATCCCTATAGGATTTTCCCATAGGCTTTTCAAAGATTGCAAATAATAAGCTCTGTGTTCAAAGACTGTTCCTTACACTTACACGTTTTGTCCAACTGAATAATCCTCACACGAAAATATAACTTTTAGCACTTTTGGATCTTAAATGCAAACGCAAGAACTGAAAAGTATATACATTAGGCTATAAACAGTGCCTTCGGGGTGCTTGCCTGTGATGTTAACACTACAGACAACTTTTCAAGCTTATTTAAGAAATATGGTCCATGACAAAAATGCACTCTCTCGGTTTATTATATTATATATAATAATAAATAAATACGCAAAAACACATCTGTATGTAGACCTACGTGCCTTTTGGATAGTTTTTTACATGCAAAATACATTTTGTTTTGCTTTAAGTTTGTTGTAAAAGTTTTAAAACTGTATGTATAAATGTGCCTACATAGTATTATCGTAAGACATATTTAAATAAGTGTATCGCTCGCATGCATACAGCCCACTTACCTTAGTAACAGACGACAGAAATGAGGCATGAGGGTCAGGTCTATATGCCTGCAAGTTCCATCATGGACACAGAACAACATTCAATGTTCTTTTTTTTGTCACAAAGTACAGCAAAAAGCAGCCCATACAATCAGTTTAACTGAAATCCCATTGAAAAAACCCATTGACTTTGGGACGAGGGAACCGGAACTGCTAAAATGCTAACTCGCTCGCTGACGTCATAGTTCGTCCAATCTATTGTTATATGAAAGTCACATTGATATACAGTAATTGCATCCTCATAAGGCTAGACTACCCAACAGCTTCTTTCCACAAGCTGTTGGAGCCCTCAACTCTAATCATCTTACCCCCCTCTAAAATATTATTCTCAGTCCCAGCTCCCAAGATTAGGACCCCCTCTCCTTCCCTTCACACCACATAAAAACCTCAAAACACTATGAAATTCTGAGTGTGCCTCACACAGGTTAGTGGGCTTGACAAACTATCTGTAGAAAACACTTGCATGGGTTTGCACCTTTGCACTAGACTTTCTTACAATCACTCCTATTCTCTAGGGGAAAAAAGCACTCTTCTCTCTATATGTACTGTACACTTTACTGATACTTCATCTTAGGACTTAATAAGGAAAACAATGTTTGAATGTACCACAAATCATGTTGCACTATTTGTTTTCTTCAACCTTAAAATACCTATTTTGCACAATATCTAGCATTATGGTTCTGTCTTATGTAAAAATACTTGTATAGTCTGTCTTAAATTATGTGTATTTAAGTATTTATAGTATAGATATTAGTGAGTATAGTTAGATTACTGCTCCAGTATTGTAGCTGACGCTAATCGGTCAGCTTGTGTTTTGTTTATGTTTATTATTGTTCGTATTTTATTATTTAAATGTGTATTGGTTTATGTTTATTTTATACATTTCCTTGTTTCCGGTTGGATTGAGTCGGAGGTCATGTGATCCTCCTTGATTCATTTAACCTGCAAGTGTTGGTATAGACAGGATGGTGAGATCTCAATGCAGACACATGTTAAATACTCCTGATTATTCTACTGCTGGTTATCAGGCCAATACGGTAAAGGAAATATTGTTTGTATATTATTTTGTTTATTTTGATGTCCTTTTGATTATGTTGTGTTTGTGTGAAACATTTGGTTTGTTTGTTTGTTTGTTTATCTTATTAGTTTTCACAGTGTTCAATAAATAAAATGCATGGACATCAGTAATACAGGTATGCTACTGTAGTTATGTGTAGGTTTAAAACAGCTCTCACCTCTACTCCTGTGTTCATATTTATGATTGTTTATTTATGTAGCAACATGGTCGTGCAAGACATGACATTTCATTTCACTGTATGTCCACACATGTAGCAGAATGACAATATGAAATTGACTTGATCAATTCCTTTAATTAATTACTGACGATTAATAAGTATTTTGAGTTAGCCAACCAAAAAAATGTAAAAATACCTAACCTACAAATTTATTTATAATTTATTTAAAATATATATTAATTACATTTTGTTTAATCTCATCTTTTGAAAACATTCTAAATGTGATGCATATTAATGGAGTGATATAATCCAAGTGTTTTCTTTGATTCACGAACAAGTACTTAGCAATGCACATACATACAGTGCTCAGCATATAAAAGTACACCCCTCACAAATCTATCTTTTAAATTAAAAATCAAAATTAAAAATATTTTTTTAATAGGAAGATATACAGTATTATATTTATTAGATTAGTCAGTACTGAAGACAAATCTGGAGCTTATCTAACAAAATAACTTACCGTAACGGTCCAAAAAATAGTACAGCCAAATGTATATGTTATAGAAAAATATTAAATACAAATTTTTAAAAATGGAAAAATTTAGTTGAAATTTTGTAGGTTGTAATTTTTAAAAAAAATATATTTTGCTTGACTTTCTAAATATTTTGGTGACTAAAATATTATTATAATAAATATATCTGTTTAATAAATCTGTTTTGTTTAAATGCACCAAAATACATTGCCTATATTCACTGAGAAATGGATATAAATATTTATTTTCAAAATGGGGTGAACTCAATTATGCTGAGCACTGTAGAGCACACTAAATATGATGCATCATACATTACATAAAAGAATCACACTGCTTTTTAAGACATTGGAACAGCATAAGAATATGAGTAAGCAAGTTTATATTTTTGTCTTTAAATCGCCCTTTATTGTGCTTTTTATTTCTTAATTAAAAATATTTTATTTAAATTTGTTTGATTATTTTAAAAGCAGAGAAGAAAAACTATGTGCTAGAGTTTGTAATAGAGAAAGAGGAAAAAGAAAGAGGTGAATGTGCAAACAAATGTATAAAAATGAAACACAAGGCTACATATAGTTCAAAAGGCAAGATGTCCTCCTTTTGCTGTCCACAAGTGATTGTATATTTAATTAGAAAGCATAACAAATGCAAGTAGACTGTCTACTTTAGTGCTTCAAATACCTTTAAAGAAAATAAAATGCATCGTCATTCAGTGCAACAGTTATAAAAAGATAGAGTTATAAAAAAAATTATTATTAAAAAATTATTAAATTATTGAAATTAATTTAAAAGATATTTACCCCCCAATTTCTGTTTAACAGAGAAATTTTTTCAACACATTTCTAAACATAACAGTTTTAATACTAGGCAGGTTAGGGTATTAGGCAAGTTATTGTATAATGATGGTTTGTTCTGTAGACTATCGAAAAAAAATAAAGCTTAACGGATTTAATAATTTGATCTTAAAATGTTTTTTTTTTTTTTTTTAATTTAAAACTGCTTTTATTCCAGCCGAAATAAAACAAATAAGACTTTCTCCAGAAGAAAATATATATATTATTATTATTATTATTATTATCATTATTATTATTAAGCTTCTTAAAGCCTATGGAAGCCTGAAACCATATAATGCTAATGCTGCCTCTGTGGTGGTACACTGGGAAAAAGAGATGCTATATTATGTGATTGTCTGTGAGATACTTCATGTGAGCTTGTTTCAATGTTATGTTTGTTCCAGTGGAAAGACTCTCTCTATAGTAAGATAATCTCTGGCTCCATCAACCAAACCTTATGTACAGTATCAAATAAGAAACAAACAAATTGTGCATGGCAATCCCAAGCCTGGTTCAAAGCACAGTGTATAGAGCACAAACATTGCTATTTACAAAATCTATACAAAATGACCATTAATTACTATTTTGTGGCTCACTGGGACACTGAAATAAACTTTTTATGACAATTTTTGATATATAAACTCTTGTTACACTGAATATCATTTTATTGGGCGTCTTCTTTAAACCATGGTAAAATGTGTCATTATTACTCAAGACACAATGTAATATACAAAGGCACCTACAGTAAACGTAAAGCTTTATTACATTTCATGCATGAAACCCCTTTTTGTCTTTAACCCATATGCTAGGTTAACAGGATAACAACAGTTATATCAGTTAACAAACAAACAGTTGAATCAGTTTTTGTCTTTAACCCATATGCTAGGTTAACAGGATAACAACAGTTAAATCAGTTAACAAACACCTACAAAACCCAACAAGAACAAATATTAACTATAATGCACAAACAGCAACATGAATACAACACAAAAGTCCACATAATAAATCTTATGAATCTATTCTAACAGACCATCAAAATAAAATATGAACTTGTTCATTTGCTTAATATGAGCAGATTACTGGAAGAATTGATTTCTCTCATTGTATGCTCACCTTTATGTGAAAACCGCATTTATTTTTACACTCTTAACAATGTACTTTGGGTTTGTAAACCTAAGATGTCTTCTGGTAGATTGTAAGGGAAAAGGATCACAATTGACCCTTGACCTTTTGCTAACAAACACACAAAAAAGGCATCACGTGTCCACTAAAGCCTTGATTAATGTGTCCCATCTTTTACATGTTAATGGCATGAAGCTAATTACCTAAGGATGCATTCATCATCATGTCCTGTTTTTAATACGGATGAACTTTGCACACAGCCTTTCCCAGTTAAGAAATGCTGCATTTGGCTCATTTAAAATAAAAATTGGAATATTCAAGGTGATTGTCTTGGGCGTTTCTGGTAAAGAGAGTTCTGGGTTTAGTAGTACATTTTTTTTTTGTAGTTCTGCATTAAATTTAATGACTTTGTTAAAATAAAACCAATTTAACTATAGTATATTGACTTTTCCAAATGTGTGTATATTTCATTCAGAGGTTTTTTATTAAAAATGCAAAAGAGTAATAATGGCACATTTTACCATGATTTAAGGAAGGCACTCACTAAAATAAAAAAAGAGTTTGAATACCAAAAAATATCATAAAAAGGATATTTCAGGATCCCGGTGCTGCCACAAAATATTAATCAATGGTCATTTAAAATCTTTATGCTTCAACATTTTCTCCTTCTCTGCATACAATTCAAAATATGCACTCACTCACGAAATGGTAAAGTTTCTAATCAAATTAACACATTAAATGTAGATGCTGAACCACTGATATGTGTTGGTTTTGAGTCACAATTCTAAAGTTCAATTTCAAACGGTTTATATTATTTTCAAGATCTGAGGTGAACTATCTGCTGCTGCTTCCAGTATTTGGCAATGAATGTCATGTAAAATGGCATTCAAACTCCCATTGTTAGCATTTAACACTGAATAAAGCACATGAGGTGTACCCAAGGTAATTATTGTCAGTTTTCTGTTGTTCAGCTGCAAGAAATAGAAGGCGTTTTTAATATATAAATTCCAGGTGTTGGTTAGAATAAAAACTTCTTTTAATATGGTAAATATTCCTTCTATCGCATACCGTTGCTTTTATATAGAACACGGTTTAAATCAGCCTTTAGGCTCGATCGTCAGACTTGCTCCTTTTGGTCCTCGGTCTGGCAACCTGCGCTTGCTATTGTTTTGATTCAGGAATGCAATACCTAGTTCCACCACTGGGTGTCAAACTTACACACTGTACTGTACCTATAACTATTGGTAGTCATGATGTTTTCTTCTTTTTCTTCTGTGTGTGACATGTGCTGTACCTCCCGCATACAATCATACATGCACACATAAATAAACTACTAGAACATTGATAATACAAAGTCAAAATATTGGCCAATGCTGGCCAAAATCTGATTGTATTTTGTTTAAGCTGTCTTAGACCTCATAGAACTTGAATTGATCAGATGTCTTAGAACTCATAAGAGAAATCTGGATAAAGCTTTTACAAAACATTACACATATCAGCTTATTAAGCATAATTGGCTAAAGAACGTGCATGTAAAGCACAAACTTTCAAAACATGGAAAACATGATGGACTATGCTGGTTTTTTCAGCAGGGTGGGCATTCTGTCTGAATGGGGAAACATCAAATTCTCCAAAACTGTTTGCCAAGCTTACAATTACATCACATATTTGGAATCTCCAATAAAATTAGACAACGATTGTCTCATAAGTTTTGTTTCTAAATGTCAGAATCAAACAAAATCGGCATATTTTCAGGTTGCCCAAACTAATGAGCATGCGCACTCAAAAAGAACAAGATCACGACACCAACCTCATTTATGGCTGTTCTACACATGATCATCCTCTGGATAATGCATTGCCTGATCGCGCTGGTCTTCTGAATTAATCCACAACTTGTTCTTGATGGCGAATCTCCTACAGAAATTACTCTTTGTTTACAAGTTTGTGGGCATTTGAGTAGTTGCTGTCATGTGACGTGCATTTGACAGGACTGACTGTACCTCGTGTTAGTTTCATACAGATTACATACCAAAAGAACTTTTGCTCAATCAAGTGCACTTGGTTCATTTAAAAGTACACATTTCAAGCTTCATGTGGATATGTTTCTTATGTCTGTGAAGCAAGTATTCGCTGAGATTCCAGTGAGTTTGCTGAGCACTAAACTGTTGTAAAAGCACACGTCGGATCCGAGCTTCTCCTGGAGAATTGTCAGTCTATAGCGATCAATGATTGGCTCCTGTATTAGTAGTCAGTGCTTCATATGCCATATTGACTATTACACGTTCCCCAATTCAAAACTATATGAGTGACAGGTCTTGTGTATTCTATAGTCTTTGTTAAAACTAAATGGAGGCTTCAAATGTAAATATGATGCGACAAAATTTCAATTCAATGCAGTTTTACATGAATGGTCAGAATGATTCCCATCTTCATTCTAGAAGTTATAGAATTTTGGTAGTTCCAACGTTTATCACGCAATAATGAAATCGAAAAAAGATAATCATTAATTAATCCATTAATGACAGCTGTTTGCATAGCTTTTCAGTGAACTATGACTCTGGATATTAAATGTTAAGTTACACCTGAGGGCCTTAAAAATACCCCATTTAATCATTTGTTTTTACTTCATTGGTTTAACTTCAACTTCATTAGAGTGTTTAAAAATTATTCATTCTGCAGGCGATTCCATAGTCATGTTATTATTCACATTGAATCAAACTGTTACACAAGGGTGCTGGACAACAGGGTTGAGGATCCAAATGCAGGTTCATCACAAGAATGGTCAGACAGGCAACGGTCAACAGGGTCAAATAGATACATACAGAAAATTTAGAGTCGAGGTCGAAGAACAGGCAAATGGTCAGTCCCAGCGGGGAGCAATGTAAAATAAATAGACAAAGCAGGGGTCAAACAGTTTACAAGACTCAGCACCAATGTGTTTGTGTGTGCTGTTTATTTCGTCCTTGAATCAGTCCATGAATACCTTAAGCTGTGTGTCTTTGCAATCGCCGGAAAACAGGAACTGGTGTGTACGAGGTGCATGCCGGGATTTGCAGTTCTTTAATGTGGTGTGTGTGTGTAGTTAGGATTAGATTGCTAGAGATTGTGACACAATCCAGTTTAATCTTCTGCTTATTTAACAACTGCTATGGTGATCTTTTGGGTTTTTTCTTCGAGGTATATTTGGAGTTTCACACTAGGCCTTCAGAGAATTTCTACTGATCACACAACTGTGCTTCCCTAAAAAAAAAGCTGTGCATTACAATTGCAGCTTTTTTCCCCCCTAAATTTTGCTTATAATTTAAATTAGATTTATTGACTGTCTCTTTTTAACATGCTACACAACATTGTTTTGCTTTGACAAAAGCCAAATGCTATATAAAAGAGGGTGTTCGAGACCCACATCATCATCCGTTTTATGACATTTCCCAATCTGCCATGGCAGGAGAGGTCTTGCTTGACCCTTGAGACACAGTGACACCTTCCTATACAGGAAACAGGCTTGAGACGCGGTTGTTAGGATACAGCATGGGCACACAGTCCTAATGAGCTCATCTGAGGCTTGTTATAGTGCTTCTCTGCTGCTGCTCTCCAAGAAGCAGACGTTTCTCCAGTTTCCCTAATGGTTGCTTCAGAATGAGTGAGTGCTGGAACCGACAGAACTGGAACACTGGAATAATGTGGGTTTGACACACGGCGATACTTGCATCAGTGTTTTCTAACAATCACAGCATTGTACTGTGTAATATTTAATTCATATTATGTGGAGAATCTTTCTTCCATTAAAGCTTTGATCACCTGTGGGTGGAGCAGACACTCAGACTGTGGCCTTTTGGGTAAATTGATTTTTTTTCTTCCATCATGAAATGCCAGGGTAGTAATTTTAGACCATGGCATAAAAATTAAATCACAAAACCCTACGAGTCAATGTACAATTATGTCCATAATTGCTTTCCATTGCATTTTATTGTTTGAATATGTTGTAAAGTTATGTTGAAAGCATAGTTCAGCCAAAATACAAAAGTGTGAAGAAAATGAAGATAAAATTAGCTGTCAATTTGCTAACTCTCAGGTCGTCAAAGATGTTGGTGACCTTTTTGACAGAACATTTAAGAAAATACCAGTACTATGAGAGTTAAAAAAAAAAACATACATAGGCAAAACAAAATTATACCTGTTGCTCTTGACAAAACAGTAAAGACTTAAGAAGCAAATGGTTCATGTTCGAACAAATGTCATGAATATGAAAATGCAATAAAACAAGGAGCAAAAATTTAAAACATGAAAATACATGTGTCCCAAAAAAAGAGCCATATTAACATATTTTCAAAATTCCAGACTAGTACTACTGCATTTCATTGCTACTGTAGTTTGGTGAAGTTAAATAAATGAGTATTATAACCATAACTATATGCTATATAAAATGATGTGTACATAATGGTAGGAATGACACTGAAAATCAGCCATTAAAATGTTCTGCTGTATGTACACTACCCGTCAAAATTTTGGGGTCAGTAGGATTTTAAAATGTTTTAAAATAAGCTTATCCTGCTCACCAATGCTGCATAGATTTAATAAAAAAATGCAGTACAAATTGTACAATTGTGAAATTTTATTGCACTATAGAATAGCTGTTCAAAAGTAGCTTATAATATAATTTAATAGTTTATTCCAGTGATTTCAATGATGAATTTTCAGCTTCATTACTCCAGTATTCAGTCACATGATCCTTCAGAAATCACTCTAATATTCATTATTATTATTATTATTATTAATAATAATAATGTTATTATTATTAATGGTAATAGTAATAAAAGCAATAATGACTGGAGTTATAATTTCATTTGAAACTACATACAATAAGAAAGCAGTTATTTAAAATTTTAATAAATATTTAAGTTTATTATTTTGTTTTTAGACTTAATAAAGGCTGCCTTGATGAACAGAATAATTTTATGTATTTCATTTCCAATGTTTTGTTTTACATTTCACAATTATGTGTAATAGGCTATGGGCTATAGGCTATAGGTAATTATGTGACTATAGGCTATATATAAGTAATGACTAGGGCCAGACATAATCTGTGGATATTTTTTTTCAAATTATGTGCAGAATTTTGTAAAAAAAAAAAAAAAAAAAAATCTGCAGATTTATGCAGAATGATTTTGGGAGTATCATAACTAAAAAATATATATTAAATAAAAACTATTAATAATGTTTACAATGCAAATCCAATTAGATGCACTTAATTGGTAAACAAAGCAAGTCTCTTGTATAATATATCTACTAAAAGACAGAAAATATTACTTTACAAACTGCATTGCAAATAAATCATATAAACATTTTCATATTTGTCAATAATATTACTGAAATTAATAAAAAAAACTGAATAAATATAAATTTACACAAGTGAATAAATAGACTCAATGATGGGCTAAAAATCTGCGTAAATCTGCCGATTTCTGCACATGCAGATTCCGTGTGGGCCTACTAGTGACAAAATTATAACTATTAAACTAGCATTTGTTTATAAAGAGTGCAGCTCAACAATTTCCATGAATTGTTTGAGAAATATATCACCATTTGTTAAAGATGCATGTTCGTAATTTCCAATGCTAAGATATACACTGTATTGACAAAAGTTTTGTAGTTTTGTATTGTATAAGTTTTTTTTATTGTATAATAAGTTTTGTATTGAGAAAAGTCCAAATAATTGAAGTCAGGTGGTCCATTGAATTCCATAGCCATCTGTGTATAAAATCAAGTACCTAGCCAATGGCCTGCAAAGAGTCCTGAGCTCAACCCAATAAAACTCATTTGACATGAATTAGAGTGGAGACCCACAAAACCTTCTCATTCAGCATGAGTGCTTGACCTCACAAATACGTACACTTCCATAGATATATACACTAGATGTTGCTTCTGTTATTGTTGTCTATTAGAAGAATGCATCAATGTAGCTGCCATTTTGGTACAGGGTAGTGCTCCTTTGAAATGAACGTGGGTGCAGTGGCAGACTGGCCATCTGGAGCTATAGACATATACACATATATACATATATCTATGATCGGAAGTTTTCCCGGTGGTCTGTATGCAAATATTTTTTTAAATTATAAAAATTACAATTGTACATCCCTTTTCTACATTGATGGGTAAGGGGTTGCACAGGCATTGCGATAAAGAGCATGTGTTTGTGTGCATGGAAATTTATTATTCTCCCTCTCGGGCTCTCTCTTATGTTATTGGGCACCCTCAAAAAAAAAACAACTAACTTAGTTCACTTAGCCGACAATAATACAAGTTTCTGGCATCAGCGTCTTGTTGTCATATTTCAATTACATTTTTGCTGATTTTATTCAACCAAACCAGCCTAAGCCTAGAATTTTGTGCAAGTTGGTGCTACTTTGCCTTATGGTCAATGCAGTAAGTGACTGTACAGTATCATCATCAATGACACTTGTTCAGCACAAAACGTAAAAAAAATAAAATCTTAACTATGAAATGTAATGCTTTTATGCTTTGTTTTCTTTGTTCACTCATTACTACACCTGTACGCAGTGCAAAATTCCAGCATCTTCAGATTGGCTTTGGTCTTGACTAGTGCGGTTGAATGACATTTGCCCTGGGAGCACTTTACAAATGTGGCGGCGGTATTGACGCATGCTCTGGGCCCGTATTGCGATATCTAGTGTATGTATATATATATATATTTAAAGGGGGTCTAATATTTCTGACTTCAACTGTATATATATATATATATATATATATATATATATATATATATATATATATATATATATATATATATATATATATATATGTATATATACCCCCTTTAAATTTATTTATTTTTTAATGATGTTTAACAGAGCAAGGAAATTTTCACAGTATGTCTGATAATATTTTAGCTAGAATAAAAACAGTTTTTAATTTTTTAAAAACCATTTTAAGGTCAAAATTAATAGCCCCTTTAACCTATATTTTTTTCTATAGTCTACAGAACAAACCATAATTATACAATAACTTGCCTAATTACCCTAACCTGCCTAGTTAACCTAATTAACCTAGTTAAGCCTTTAAATGTCACTTTAAGCTGTATAGAAGTGTCTTGAAAAATATCTAGTCAAATATTATTTACTGTCATCATGGCAAAGATAAAATAAATCAGTTAATAGAAATTAGTTATTAAATTTATTATGTTTAGAAATGTGTTTAAAAAATCTCCATTAAACAGAAATTAGGGAAAAAAATAAACAGGGGAGTTAATAAATCAAGGGGGCTAATAATTCTGACTTCAACTGTATATATATATATATGATGCACTTCTAGAAGAATAGTTAAAAATGCCCATAAACGCACTGCCAAACCTTCTGGAAAAACTGTCCCAGAAGAGTTAAAGGTGCAGTATGTAAGTTTGACACCCAGTGGTTGAACTAGGTATTGCACTCCTGGATCATAATAAAAACACGCCGGGATGCCAGATTGTGTACAGGAGCGATTTAAACTGTTTTAAATAAAAGCAACGACACGCGATAGCGGGAATATTCTCCATATTAAAAGCAGTTTTGATTCTAACCAACACCTCGAATTGATATTAGAAGTGGCTTCTATTTCAAACAGCTGAACAACAGAAACCTATGACAGATCACCTCAGGTAAGCCTTGTGTGCCTTATTTAGTGCTAAATGCTAACAGTGTGAGTTTGAATGCATTTTACATGACATGTATTGCCATATACTGAAAGCAGAAAGTTCACCTCAGATCTTGAAAATACAATAAACCGTTTGAAATTGAACTTTAGAACTAAACACATATGAGTGATTCAGCATCTACATTTATTGATGTTAAAGAGGCTTAATATGTATTAAATAGATTCTAAACCTTACCGTTTCGTGAGTAAGTGCATATTCTGTGCTTCTGAAAGGCTGTATTTAAATTCCTGTCGTGTTTCGTCTGGTGCAAACAGCTCATCACTATCTCGTCACAGCGTGTTGTTAGGACACGCGATTACAATGTAACCTGCTCACGTTTGTAATATTTATGTCATTTGATAATTAATAACCTCATGTGGAACTGAATCTGTCTCATTTTGACATCTGATACTGTCCACTGACACTGTCGCATTTCGCTCACGGATGCATGCTTTCAGAGCCTTTCTGAATGAATGAATGAAATACGCTGTTTTCCAACAAGGCAACCCGGAGTGCTGAATTATAATTGGCTAAACTGGCATCTTGCATATGAAATTGACCTAAACAAAGACACCTTTCCGGCACGGAAAAGACATTTTCAAAGCAGAATATCTGACTTTAGCATTGTTTGCCAGTTAAACAAGTATGTTCACTTGGGATGTTTCTTAAATATCTGCACACATATTATGGTATTTTTATGCTTTAGAAGACTAAAAAACTTACATACAGCACCTTTAAAGATTGGTAAGTTTTAAGATTTAAGATTGGTATGTCAGTAAACTTTATGTGCACATAAAAATGGTTGTCATAAAACATTTGGCAGTGTAGTGTATCTTGAAATAACAATAGATTAAATCATTAATTTAATTCCCTGACACTTACAGTGTGTTAACTCTTATAAACGTTGAATTATCATTATCATAGATGTTTTAATGTCAAAATATTAGATCGAAATCTGTGCTTTTTTAATTGCTTCACCTTGCTGAAAAAAGATTTAATAGCATTCCCATGATGTCGTTTTAAAATTCATGATGATTTACAGTATAATAAGCATTATCATAATCTCATTTATCTAACAGCTTGTTCGGTGAAAAAGCTATTTATATTAACCTCCATTTCAAGGTTGAAGGGGAGAATCCGGCAAAGCTCAGTATTTTCTGTGCTGGTAACTTAATCCAGCTATAGGGCATACAGGGGGAAATGTGTGGTCAGTGTTTTTTTGCTGTGTGAATTGCTTATTGATTTGGACTTTTCAGTAGTGATAATCCACATTTATCGATCTGGATTCCCACGCAGTGTTAAATTGAGAAGGTCAGTTGTGTCGTTATAGAAATATAGTTTTGTATGTGACTGACTAGTCATTTTTAAACAGAAACACTGAATATTGTTTTAGTTTAATATGAATTTTCAAGGGCGATGCGGAGTTTGCATGTTCTCCCTGCGTTAGCGTGGGTTTCCTTCAGGTGCTCCGGTTTCTCCCACAGTCCAAAGACATGTGGTACAGGTGAATTGGGTAGGCTAAATTGTCCGTAGGGTATGAGTGTGAATGAGTGTATATGGGTGTTTCCCAGAGATGGGTTGCAGCTGGAAGTGCATCCGCTGTGTAAAACATGTGCGGGATAAGTTGGTGGTTCATTCCGCTGTGGTGACCTCGGATTAATAAAGGGACTAAGCCGAAAAGAAAATGAATGAATTTTCAAAGTATTATCAAACTTGATTGTATTATTAGTGCAAATCTCACAAGTTATATTTCCCCGCTAATGCATTTTTAACAATGCATGTAAATGTCATGGCACAATGAGCGTTATTATAATCTCATACTTCCAACAGCTTGTTCAATGAAAAAGCCATTTACATTAACCTTCTGTCTTGAGGTTGCTAGGCTGTATCAGGCAATTCCTTTACCATTTTGAAAAACAATTCACCTCGGGATCACGTGAGCGCAGAGAACAGGAGAGTCATTATGTCTTGGTGTAACGTGCAGGGTCAACATGGGTGACGCTTCTTATATTGAATCAAACTGACTGCTTGTGGTTAAATGTTAAGAGATTTCCACCTTTTCATGTAGGTCACTGTGCTCATTGTAGGTTCAGGTACGGCTCCCTGTCTAACCGTAGCAGCAAAAAGGAGGCATTCAGAAAATGTCTATTGGATGAATTGTATAATTTAGCCATTCGGCGGTATGAATGCAGCCATGCTTCCGTGTCTGGCACGAATGCCCATAGGTATGATTTGATGTCAGGAGGAGCAGGTGGATTTTCAAATTTAATTTCAATATCAATAGGTTAAAGGAGCCATTTCCAATATCTATTTCTCTTGTAGCTTGTCTCGTCATGTGTTTCAAGAAGTAAGGATGAAATCTATTGTATTTTATCTTGAAAATGTAAGACTCCTTCTACTTTTTTCTCATTTTTCCAGATAGCATTTTTGGTACTACATCCTATTTTTTTGTAGCATTTGGAGTTTATGCATCCATTTACAGAGCCTTTCTTATATTTCTGTGTATGAGAGAAAGAGTTTATCAGCTAAAATGCATGAAAACTCCTCACTCCTGATCCCACATCACGCTTTAGCACCTGCAGATTTATCTTTTCCATGCATCTCGATATGGTGAATTTAGCAAAGCCCTTGTCATTTCAATAGGAAAGACTGTCAGTCAAGAGCCTTAAATATTGAATGGCCTGGTAACTTAATCCACCTAGGACATGCAGGGGAGAATGATGCTGTCAGTTGCTTTTCACAATACGTTCTGCTTGCCATACACAATTTATAAGGATGTTTTTATATTATATTCAAAGATTAGAAAGGGCTCCTTGCTGGTTTAGTTTTGCTCATACTGTGGTTCCCAATCACATGTAGCCGCAAACTGCAGATATAACGTTCAGATTGAATCAGTTTTGAAACGGTGTGAATTACAGGGGTTAGCAAATCTAAACTCTGTTACTCATCTTCTTGACATATTCAAATATAAATGACTTTCTTTCACCAGTAGACCACAAAATAATTAGTTCAGCGAAATGTTCACAGTGCTCATTTTCATAAGGAATCTTCAAAAATGACGAAAAGCATTTTTATATTTAAGACAGGGTCTAAGGGTGAAAAGTATCTGTTGCCAATAGCTTGACAACCAGAATTTTGGGAGTCGATTTGAATGTTATCACTCGATTGAATGGGCATTATCAGAGGTTGTCAACTTATAGATATGGGCCAGTAGGGGCCTTCTGCACCTACTAGTAGTCTCAGAAGGCTGTTATCATCCATCCACATGGTTAATCAGCTATAGATCACATATGGCTGCGGCTGGAGGTTAACGAAAATTATTTATATTATTTATTAAATTTTCTATTAATTGTATTTTATTAACATCTACCCCAACCCTAAACCCAACCATCACAGTAATGTAAAAACAGATCTGGAGTCTTCTCTATTAGTATAGCTAATTAACCATGTGTATAGATGATAACAGCCTTCTGAGCCTACCAGTAGAACCAGAACGCCCTTACTAGCCCATATCTATCAGCTGATAACCACTGATAACGAACATTCAATCAAATGACAACATTCGAAGCGGGTGATCTTGGCAGGTCCTCTGCGCTATATATGTGACTGAAAACTATAAATACGCACACTCTGACCCTTTCATCTAATGAATGAACAGCACTTTATTGTTAGACGAGACAAATTAGTCAAAAGGATAAAAACCAAGATTATTTTTCATTCTAATCTGCTGCATTGCACTTTTCATTATCATTTCATATTATGCTACATATTTGCAGTTTTAAATAACTAATATATGATTAGTAGTAAATAATGGTAAAAAAAATCAAGAAAGTATACATTTGTCACAACTTTTTTTTGGCAAAATGTAAATCCAGTTGTAGTAGTACTCTTCTTTTTAAACATTTTTATTTTATTTATTATTTTTATTAAACCAGTACTCAAAAAGAAAAAAAAGACAGATATACATTATTTTTAATCCTGTATTTTAATCCATTAAAGTCCATCATTTCACTTTTACAGTAACACGCGTAAAGACATATTCAGATGTTGTATTTCAAGACAATTTTCAAGGTATTTCAAGATTGAGTTTGTTATCTAAATTAAGATTGGTCACACGTTATTTTGATGGTCCGATTGTTGAATTCAAGTTATAATCTAATTCTCATTAGATTATATTGGCCCGTTTCCACTGAGTGGTACAGTACGGTACGGGTCTGTACATGTCACATTTATCAGGCTTGCATTTCCACTGCTAATAGGGTACCTTTGGTGAGCGTGGTGTACGACAGAAAGTTTCAGTTGACGTCATTCTCAATAAAGAAAATGTCAAAGTAAAGCTGTTCACATATCATATGAGAAGCACTTCTCACAAAACAGATGCTTTATACACATAAATACTTATACTTGTATAAATGTTCATTACTAACCTTTCTATGAACACGATTTGATTATAACTGCAGATCAATGATCCTTATGTGGGTTCAAAAACAACACACAACTTACAGCCCAGTCAGTGCAAACCTCTCATCTGTGTCTTTAATCTTCACCAGCTCATGTAACCTCTGTTAGACAGTAATTCCGTCATTCCAAGTTCATAATAGTCCAAAAGGTAATGATAATAGTTAAACATGGCAGTTTGTTCATCTTTTAGGTTGCTGAAACAATCATTTACTCCTTTGTTTTTTCGCGCATCAGTCTCGCGTTTTTTTTTTTTTTTTTACAGCATCAGATGTTAGAAGCACTTCAATAATCACACGCACGTTATTATCATCAGCTAAAGAAGTTCATTAAATTATAGATGTGCAGCAAGCGCAAGTACGGGACATAGGGCAGATTCAGCTCTTCTTTATGGCATTGTGGCTGTTCATTAAGACGAGAAACAAGATTTGTATGAGCTTGAGTCGACCATGGCTTGATATTATAATGTACAGTTAAAGTCAGAATTATTAGCCCCCTTTGAATTTTTTTTCTTCTTTTTTTTACATATTTTCCAAATGATGTTTAACAGAGCAAGGAAATTTTCACAGTATGTCTGATAATATTTTTTTTTTCTTTTGGAGAAAGTCTTATTTGTTTTATTTTGTCTAGAATTTTTTAAACACCATTTTAAGGACAAAATTATTAGCCCCTTTAAGCTATATTTGTTTTCGATAGTCTACAGAACAAACCATCATTATACAATAACTTACCTAATTACCCTAACCTGCCTAGTTAATCTAATTAACCTAGTTAAGCCTTTAAATGTCACATTAAGGTGTATAGAAGTGTCTTGAAAAATATCTAGTAAAATATTATTTACTGTCATCATGGCAAAGATAAAATAAATCAGTTATTAGAGATGAGTTATTAAAACTATTATGTTTAGAAATGTGTTGAAAAAATCTTCTCTCCGTTAAACAGAAATTGGGGAAGAAAATTAACAAGGGGGCTAATAATTCAGGGGGGCTAATAATTCTCACTTCAGCTGTATATCCCTTTGCAAAGGGTACCCAAAAATTTGAACGGTACGGTTCACTTTTAGGTAGCTTTTGACAGTGCCATAATAGCGTACTGAACCAAACCGTACCGTACCACTCAGTGGAAATGGGTCATAAGTAGACTGTTAGCTTGAGGTTAGGGTTAGTGTAAGTTGACATGTACTTGCAAAGTTTCTTATAGTCAGTTAAATGTCTGTTGAAGGAGCAGTATCAACAGATATTAAGCAGACAGTCTACTAATACTCAAATGGACCATCAAAATAAAGTGTTACCATAAGATTCGATTTCAGGTTGGAATGGATTTAGGGGGCTAGGTTTTGACAAAAGTGTATCCCTGTTTGCTTATTAGTACTTATTAAGGGTTAGTTCATCAAAAATTTTGCTAATAATTACTCACCCTCACGTCATTCCAAACGCCTGAGACATTTGTTCATATTTGGAATACAAATTAAGATATGTTAGGTGAAATCTGACAGCTCCCTCGTCCTCTATAGTGTTACAGAAGGGGATGCTGACAATGGAGTTACAGATAAAATGCAGGATTTTTTTTTAACAATAATCGTTAGGCAGGCAAAGGTCAACACAGGTACAAAATGGGTGCATACACTGAAAAAATTGATGTCTGCAAAACTGTTGCAAACAATTTATTTGTGTTGAATTTAAACAACCAAAATATATTTAATAATATTCAACTCAATTTGTTTGTTTAAATTTAGCCCAAATAAATTGTTTACAATCATTAAACGTAAAAAGATTTAGTAAATCCAAGGAATCATCTTTGAATATTTTTTTTCAGTGTATAGGCAAATCCAAAGAGTAGTCAATAAACAGGCGAGTGGTCGATCCGGGCGGCTAACAAAACAAACAAACAAACAAACAAACAAACAAACAAACAAACAAACAAACAAACAAACAAACAAACAAACAAACAAACAAACAAACAAACGGGAATGGAAAGACAAGGCAAGGCAAAACTCGTTCATAATGTTCACCAGAAGGCTTAAAAGACTCAGCACTGATATGTGTGTCTGTGCTGTATAAATAGTCCATGTAATCAGTCTTGAGTTGCTCCCAGCTGTGTGTGTGTGTGTGTGTGTGTGTGTGTGTGTGTGTGTGTGTGGTGTGTGTTGTGTGTGTGTGTGTGTGTGTGGTGTGTGTGTGTGTGTGTGTGTGTGTGTGTTTAATCAATGGAAAACCAGGACAGGTGTGTGTGGTGCATGAAGGGAGTTGTAGTTCATATGGTGGTAGAATTGTAGTCCGAGTGAAAGTGAATGTTCTTCAGCAATCTGTTAGGGTTAGATCACTGGTAATCATGACACATAGACAGCAAGGTTCATGACTTGTTCAAAGTCTAGAAAAATGCCTTTAAAATACTTATAAATCTCCCATAATAAAAGTTAATTCCAAAATGGCATTTTAGAACCAGTAATGGATGTCGGACAGTAATACAGTACAGAACTTTGGTTGTTGTAAGGTTTTAGAAAATTTGAAATAGCTGAAAGGATTCAGTGATATAGAACTGTGATGCCTTCAAGATCTGCCCAGAACTACTACTGAAAATAAATGCACACCTTGGAAAGGTCATCAGTCTGACAAGCATTAAAGCAAGCGTTCAACAGCCCCATAGTATAAGGAATAATTGACAGGCCATTGAGTTATTAGAAAATTATAGATTTTTTCATTTAATTTGATTTCAGTGATTTATTTCAAGCATTCATCAGATTATAACCAATCAATCAGAATCAAACATCCAACAGCCCTGCAGCATAACAATGATTCATGATTAGTAGAGCACTGTGTGGTATAGCCACAAGAAGCCAAAATCAGAAATTTAGCTGATTGTTTAATTGATTTAATTATTAATATATTATATAATATTTTAAAATTAATTAATTTATTTTAATTTATTTAAATTAATTTAATTAATCGCATGATGCACTTGTATATTTTTGAGAATAGCCAAAATGATCATTTCCAGATTTTCAAATTTGTATTTTGTCAGTAATATCCTAACAAAGTATTTACCAATGGAAAGCTTATATTTTCTACTTTTAGCTCATGTATAAATCTCAAATTTAAAAACTGACACTTATGACACTTATTTGTGATTTAGCATCACATTTAAAAAATAATATTTTGTTAGAGTCTAAATTCAGACATTTGGGTTATTATGCTTAGGCTGCTAAATGACAGATGCTGGACCATTTATACACTCTAACCAGAGCTTTGTTTACATAATATACTTTGAGACTATAGTAATGAATTTGGAGGTAATCCCAGTGCAAATTACTAGATTTAGTAATACTGAACCTGGCACTGTCAACAATGATATAACTTGAGGCACTAGGAAAAGTCCAAAGTTAAGGTAAATCTGTTTAATCTGTGACCTTCCATATGAGGATGCCTTCTTGTTGAGATAAAAGATTGTGTCACAGTAGGTGAACAGTTTTATATTATATACTGCATATTTGCTATTAATTAATTTACTTAAAAACATCAAATACATTTTTGCTCAAACACATTGCCACATTTTCTAAATAAAAAGAACACATGTTGTTCTAAAACTGAGATTTACTTAATTATTTTTCATAATAATCGTATCGAAATCTGATATATGGCAATGTATGAAAATAACATATATGACTGTTGTATGAATGATATATATGACTGTGTGCCATCAAAGAAGTGCAAGTTACCTTTGCAAGGGCACTGACGCAACCCCATACCATGACAGACCCTGGCTTTTGGACTTGTTGCTTAAAACAGTCTGGATGACCCTTTTTGTTCTGGAGCACACAGCAGCTATTTCTCCCAAAAAATACCAGAAATTCTGATTCATCTGACCACAGTACACATTTCCACTGTGTGATGGTCCATCCCAGATGCCTCCGAGCCCAGAGAGATTGATGGCTATTCTGGACACTGTTAACATAGGGCTTCCTTTTGGCACCAAACAGTTTTAGCTGGCATTTGTGAATGTAACTACATAATGTGGTACTTGACAAAGGTTTGCCAAAGCAGTCCTTAGCCCATGTGGTGATATCACTTATAGATGAATGAGTATTCTTGATGCAGTGCCGTCTGAGGGATCGGATATCCTATTTGTTCAGCTTAGGCTTGCGCCCCTGTCCTTTACACACTGAAATTCCTCCAGATTCCTTGAATCTTTTAATTATGTTATGTACTGTTGGAGGTGACATTTCCAAATGTCTTCCTATCTTTCTTTGAGAAACATTTCTCACGTATTTCGGCGATCTTCGGCCCATCTTTGCTCCTAAAGGACTAGACCTTTCTGCTGCTTTTGTACAAAATCATAATTACAATCACCTGTTGACATCACCTGTTTCAAATCACATCATTTATCCAATTTACTTGATTACTAGCCCTGAATTGCTGTTGCCCCAACTTTTTTTGGAATGTGTTGTGGGTCTGAATAACAGGAAAGGATATATATTTACAAATAAAATGAGGTTGACCAGACAAAACATAAAATATTTTGTGTTCATATTGTCTACAATGAAATACAAGTCAAAGTAAATCTGGTCCATGTACCAGATGGGGAAACACAATCTGTTCCTCATAAATAACTGTCATATGGATAGAAGACCTCAAAATAATGCACAAGTCATATAAAAAAGAGCAGCCTGAGGGTGAGCTGGATACATCTGCTGTTGTGAACCTTTTTAAGGGCTTCCTGTAGCTGTACTAATGGAGCGTAACACGACCAACAACAAGGTCATGACTTCGACTCCCAGATCACATAGAATGAACCTTGAATGCTCTGTAAGTGGCTTAAATGCATCAGAGAATGTTGTCCTCTCCTCTGAGGTTGCATTTTTGATCTAAAATTAGATTTGAATCCAGGTTGAAATGGGTTTAGGGTTAGGGACTAGGTTTAGATGAAAATGCACCCCTGTCTGTTTATTTAAAGGATTTGTTCACCAAAAAAATATTTATGTTATTAATAATTTCACTCTTGTGTCACTCTGAGCTCTTGAGACCTTCCTTCATCTTTGGATAAAACATCTTCTAAACAGATTATTTGCTTTCAGTAAATCAGTCACAATCTAAAAGAATTCTCTATTTTTTTTTCACTTTGTCAGTATAGAGTGAATGTGCACCCTATACTGACACTGAGGAGATCCTAATTTGTGCTCTGCATACAAATGAAGGTAACACAATTTTCATTTTTGGGTAAAGTAACACTTTAAATAAGCAAACAGAAATACTTTTTTTAAATCAAAACTAGTGATAATACATTGTTTGGAGCTTGGTAAATAAAAGTTAATAAGCATATCAATCCTTTATGTCCCTTATAAAAGTTCACCCAAAACTGAAAAATCTGTGATTATTTTTTCACCCTTCACTTGTTCCAAACCTGTGACTTTCCGGTTGAACACAAAAAATTTGTATTGAAGAAAGCTGAAAATCTGTAACGATTGACTTTCTAGTATTTGTTTTTCCTATTATCTTTTCAACTTATAAAGCTTTGGAACCACTTGAGGGTGAATAAACAATGAGTACTTTTTTGATGAACTATCTTTTTAAAATCTCATGTGTATTGCAGATATTCACTGTTAATAATTTCAGGTAGAATCTACAGTAGAGCTGAAGATCTTTGCCCAAACCCGGCGGGACCCAACGGGTTCGGGTGGGTTCGGGTTTAATTTCCATCATTTTAGACGGGTTCGGGTCGGGCCGGACTTGGCTTGCGCAGTAAATGAATAGTCATGTGATGCATTTCAATTAGCGCAAGAAAGTAATTAAATCGTTTGTTACAACATTAAAATCCATTCCTGCAAAGATAAAACAAATGAGAAGTTAAAAGAGTGAGTTTTTGACTGCGGTCAGGCCAGCCACCAGTTCAGAAGGAACGGTCATTCTAGCCGTCAAGGTATTTCGGCGGTCACTCATACACTACGTATTACGGTAGAGCGCTAAACAGCAATGTATGTACAGCAAGCTGACAGGCAAGTTGACGAGGTCACTCGTTACTCTGAAACAGCTGTCATGGAAAATTAAATGGATGTTCTTGTCTGGTAGAAGATGAACAAACAATCCTACCCAAAACTTGCAAAATCAGCCAGATCAGAACTATGCATCTCGGCCTGTAGCAGTAGCAGTGAAAAGGTGTTCGGTGCTGCTGGACGCACCATCTTAAACGCAGGACTGCGCTAAAGCCATACAGTGGATTCAAAAATGTTCCTCCACAAAAACACGTAGCCTAATTTTGGTGAGTAAAGGGTTTTTAAATTATAAATAAATATGAATTAAATCATAAAATCATAATGTAGACAGAGTATATAGGCTATTGTTTTATTGTTTTAATATTGAGCTTCACCGTCGGCTTAAGGCCAGATTGTGAAGAGACATGGCGAAACAAATCCTGCAGAGCCTTTATCTTAATTTCGTTATTGCCAAATACCCGTCATAATTTAGAATTTATTTAAATTTAATTTGTTAAGAAAGACTTCTTTTCATTGGTGTGTTGGCTAATTTAAAGGCTAAGTCTATGTACCTATGCCTATTTAGAGTGCTGAGATGTTACAATGTTACAGAGGACTTATTTTATTTCTTTGTTCCAATTTCCAAGTGGCCTATAGCCTATGTTTGTTACGAATATATTATGTTAAAACATATAAATGACTCATTCATAAAAAAAGGCAAAAGAGCTCTGTGCATGTGCACATTTGAATAATGTCAGGTTATAAAGGGGTTTGGGATTTATAAAGCTGTCAATCAAAATGTACCTGTCGGGCTCGGGCCAAAATCTGTCAGGCTCGGGCCCTATCGGGCCTAAACTTTATGGCCCGATTACAGCTGTAATCTACAGTAACTTACTGGCAGCAGTTCACCAGTAACTTACTGTAAATCAATTACAGCAAAAATACTGGATTTACATTTACAGCACCATTTATCTTGCTCTTTATGTATGTACAGTATTGCATATCTTTACTGTAAAATATACAGTAATTGTCACAATGCAGCTTTAAAATACACTAAGATACTACATAATTATCCTACTTTAAAATACAGTTCATATTACAGTTAAATACTCTGTAATTAAGAAAAAATCATTAACATTGTTGAAATACCTGGAAACAACAGAAATATTTATATAAGCAATATATTTGTTTTATCAAAAACAAGCAAGATCAGATTTTCTTTTGTAGTTAGGTTGGAAAAAGTGCAGTAATATGAGATTCATTTGACAGATTTCATACCAAGAACATCACCTGCAGTTGGTTTACAGATATAGCTTTTGCTGACAGATACCTTCTTTGTTCTGAGAAACAGCTGCTAGAGAGAAAATTAAACTGTTTGCAGAGAATGGCTGAATGGAGCGGTTACGTTATTGGATGGTTATGATTTCTAACTTGTCAATCTGCACCCAATTTACAATTGAAGATTAGTTGTTTATGCTTCCCTTGAGTATTTTTTTCTCATCTCGGTCTGGGAAAATTGCAATGCACCTCCTGTGAAGCAGACATTGTCTGTGAATTGCCTGCCTTAATGTATTTGTGCCAAATTAGCTGACTAGCTTTAAAGGTAAAGCTGCCTTGTGGTTAAATATATGAAGTGTCCTTCTTGATGGTGTTGTGTTAATTTGATGAAAGGCCAGCTTTTGTTGCTTTCGAGGCTTTATAAAAGTAATTCTCTTCTCTTCTCTTCTCTTCTCTTCTCTTCTCTTCTCTTCTCTTCTCTTCTCTTCTCTTCTCTTCTCTTCTCTTCTCTTCTCTTCTCTTCTCTCTAAATCCCCAGAGAGCCTGTTTCCAAAATTGTGTAACCATGTCATTTTTTTTTATATAAACAAGGGCAGAATTAACCAATAAGGGAGGTAAGCAGCTGCTTAGGGCCCCGGGGAATTAAGACGCCTATATTAATCGGATAGCTCTTTTATACATTTCTATCATATATTGTAAAATCTGTCTATAACCATTAAGATTTTAACGTTATTACTAATTTTCAAAACTGTGGGCCCCTATGAATAGTGGAACGTTACTTCCATAGTGCACATGCAAATATTCAAATCTAATCATTCACAAAAATGGCTAATTAACTGTACATGTAGTTAGTTTGTGAATACTTGCTTTTTATTTGTGAATTTAAGAAGATAAAGGTTCCACTTAAAATGTATTTTAACATGCATTTTATTTAAAAACAAAACAAACAAACAAACAAACAAAAGTCTATGGAAAAAAAAGAGTTTTCAGTTTTAATGCTATGGCCCCATACCTGGAATTGCTGGAATCACTAAGTCCGTTTCTGAGTATAAAGCAGTCAAATGTCTGTTTTGTTTTAGTTGAAATGTGTAATTTGACCTAGCAAATTACATTACAAATTATATATATATATATATATATATATATATATATATATATATATATATATATATATATATATATATATATAAATATATATATATATATATATATATATATATATATATATATATATATATATATATATATATATATATATATATATATATATATATATACTGTATACTGTATTACTACTACTACTACTACTACTAATAATAATAATAATAATAATAATAATATACAATACATTTGCATATTGCATATGTCTAGCGATAGGAGGACTTTTTATGCAGTGGCATTTATTTTATTATGTTTAAATATTTTTTCCATATAGTGCTCAGCATAATTGAGTACACCCTATTTTGAAAATGAAGATTTTTGTCCATTTTTCAGTGAATATAGGCAATGTATTTTGGTGCATTTAAACAAAACAGATGTATTAAACAGATATATTTATTAAAATAATATTCAAATAATATTAAATCAAACATTTAATAATACAATTAAATTCAAGCAAAATATTGCAAAAAAAATTACAACCTACACAATTTCGACAAAATGTTTCAATTTTTTTGCATCTCTTGATTTTTCCTCTTTTTAAAATTTGTATTTAATATTATTTTATAACATAAATTTAGGTGTACTAGTTTGTGGACGGTTATCGTAAGTTATTTTGTTAGAGAAGCTCCAGATTTGGCTTCAGTACTGACGAATCTATTGTATATGCACAAATATAATATTGTACAGCTTCCTATTAAAAATATGAATTCAAAAGATAGATTTGTTAGGGGTGCACTCCCATATGCTGAGCACTGTAAATATTTATTATGTAAATGATCAAAAAATGACATGTATTTTATTGGATAAAATAAATAAATAATATATTTATCCTTTTTGCTTAAAATATCATGCTTTTCAAATACATTTGTTTGCTGTATTGTGGTAAGATTATAATTTTGCTTGCTACAGTATATCAACACACAGTATATCAACATTTTTGTATAAATAAAAATAAATAAACGCAGCTAAAAACTGTTGAAAAGAGGTACACTGGGTAAATGCAGTTAGTCAATTTAAATAAATAGATAAATAAACAGTGAATGGACAACTAGAATGGCCAAGGGAATATAGAGGACCAGGAGTGCTGGTTAAAAATAAAATGAAGAATCAAATCATCAATTTAATAATTGATGCATAAAAATGTATATAAATAAATCACAATTTAAATGAACAAATAATGGACAAGTAAATAGACATATTTAAATGTGTTTATTTAAATTGTGTTTTTAAGTGTCATTTAATAAAGCAATAAAACAATGCATTTAGAAATAACTTTTAAATTGATAAATAAATAGACAATTTTATTAATGTTTATTTAAATCATGCTTTAAAACGCTGATTAATTAAACATTAAATAGTGTATTAATAAATAATTTAAAATGCACAATTTAAATTGCTTTTTTTTTCTCTATTTGCCACTTATTTTTCCTTTCCTTTTGCTACATGCATTTCTTGAGTTTGAAAATAAATCGAGTTTAAAAATGCCATTGGATAGTCTACATGTGGGAGCAACCAATCAACTTTTGCCTCTAGTGGAGCTAAACCCTCTCTCGCTTGTAAATAAAAACGCACTGTCATTGGACAGAGACAAAACCATAGCTTATTGTAGCAGGAGTTTAAAGAGTTTTATTAGCTTAAGCTGATTTCTGTTAATTTACCAGAGATGGGTTGCAGCTGGAAGGGCATCCGCTGCATAAAACATGTGCTGAATAAGTTGGCGGTTCATTCCGCTGTGGCGACCCCAGATTAATAAAGGGCCTAAGCCGAAAAGAAAATGAATGAATGAATGATTTCTGTTAAAGAACTTCTCATCTGAATTATCACTGTCCAACGTGATTTTATTTAGCATTTTATGCTGCATTTCGTCTTTAAAACTAATGCTATGTGGTGGTATGACGCCATTCCTTTTCACGTTTACTAGCTGACCGCTTACCTCCATATAGACAGCTTTCCCGCGTTACCAGTTTGTCCAGTAGCTTGCCATGGTATGTCTGTGGACTTGAGACACAGAGAGGAGTTGACCACAATGATGGGGTTCGAGTCCAGCGAAGAACTTTTCCAGAAAGCAGGTAAGACAAAAACAGAAGACAAAAAATAAAATAAACAATTAAATAACAGGGTGAGAACATGGTAAAAATCATGCGAGGGCTTTTCTTTTTTTGGATTGCTTTTTAAAACACGTCGGTTGGGTTTAGGGAAGTGGCTGAGCGAGTCAATCCGTGCTTTTGAAAACACTATTGGTTGGGTTTAGGGAACGAGGCGGGTGGGACAGTATGTCAGTCAGTCATTCAGTCAGTCGACAGCGCTCTCTGGTGGATTAACGTGAGAACAGCAGGCGTGAATGGCACACGTGAAATAAATTTGAGATCTCAAAAAACGTACACAGCGACCTCTAGTGGATTTGCGAAAACAAAAACTTCAAAAAAGTATGGGTTAGGGTTAGGGTAATATGGGTAACACTTTACAATAACGGTACATGAATAATGATGTATTAATGTGCAAACTAAACATTACTTTATTATGAATTAATGATGAGTTAAGGTATGCACTAATCATGAACTAACTTGAACTACAACATGAGTCACATGAGTTTATGTGTGAATAACGGCTACCTTAATTACTTGTTAGTACATGTTGTTAATTAATGTGTTAGTTAACATTTAAGTTTAAGCTAAATGTAACCAACATGAACTCATGAGCTGTTAATGTATGATTATGTCATGACTTTACTTGGAGGGGCACATCATCATTAACTCATCCTTAACTATGAACTCCTGCTCATACTGATGTTGACAGAACACTTTTCTATTGTTATTCAGTGTAAACTGACTAGTTGGACGTGCATAAGGAGTTCATGAGTAGTTAAGAATGGGTTAATGATGATGTGCCCCTTCAAGTAAAGTCACAACATAATTATATATTAACATATATACTAATGAGTACTATATACTAATGAGTATTACCGACATATGTGGTGCTCTCCAGAAATGTATATAGCGGTACGTTTTCAGAATGAGCCTGGGTTGAGATATTGTCTAAATGTATGCTCTCGTCTCCCCTCTTTGCCTCTTTTTTTATTCTTCACTACTCCCCCATCTCTCCTTTCATTTTCTGTGTTCTCTCCATCACTCCTCCCATCTCATTCTCTCCTGTCCTCCTCTCCCTCTTTTGTTCTTTTCACCTGCACCCCTACTAACTAATGAGTTCAGACAGAGCATGGGCGTCAGTGGGGCAAAGTCAGAGCTGCAGTGGCCTGAGGCACTAGCATATTCCAACACACCGCTCAGAGAGACAGTGAGCGATACCACATGCAGACTCTCTGATGTGACCCCAGACACAGAACACGCGCACAGAACTTAGAGGAGGTGCATTATCTTGTTTGGATGGAGGATGCCTGCCATGAGGTCTCAGATGGGTTGTTTCTCAGATGGCTCAGCAAGACATGAGCACTCAGATATACTCTACACCAGCCACTCTATTAGGCACAAACTGCTTGAATCAGGTTGGATTCTCTTGCTGACAGAAAAAAACATTCTTAGTGGCATAGGTGCTGGAAACATTCTTCAAAGGTTTTGGTTCATTTTTACATGATAGCATCTAGGCTTGGGTGGTAATATGTTAATATGGTATACCGCAGGATCTAAAAATAGCAACGGTATCAGTTTCAATATCGTTATACCATCATAAAAAAACACTACACTTATATAGGAGACAAGTATTAAATATTAAATATTATTTATTTAATGCCTAAAAAGGTGACGCAGTGGCGCAGTAGGTAGGGCTGTCGCCTCACAGCAAGAAGGTCGCTGGTTCGAGCCTCGGCTGGGTCAGTTGGCATTTCTGTGTGGAGTTTGCATGTTCTCCCTGCGTTCACGTGGGTTTCCTCCGGGTGCTTCGGTTTCCCCCACGGCCCAAAGACATGCAGTACAGGTGAATTTGGTGGGCTAAATTGTCCGTAGTGTATGAGTGTGAATGAGTGTGTGTGGATGTTTCCCAGAGATAGGTTGCAGCTGGAAGGGCATCCGCTGCGTAAAAGCGTGCTGGATAAGTTGTCGGTTCATTCCACTGTGGCGACCCCGGATTAATAAAGGGACTAAGCCGAAAAGAAAATGAATGAATAATGCCGAAAAATGCGTATGCGTGATTGTCATCATGGGACAGTGTGGAGGAGAGAGAGAGGTGAGGTAAGATGGCGAGTCGCGCACCAAGTGACCTGGTCTCGAAAAAGAACACAATCTCTGCAGTTTGGCAGTATTTCGGATTTCGACCGAACGAGAAGGGAGACATGGTAAATACAAACTAGAGGTCTGCATTTCTGCTGCTGTACCACGGGAGCTGCGGGACCCGACCAGGTTTCTTGCAGTGCGGGAATAAATTTCCGAATAAAGCGCGGTCGCTAACTCTGGTGTAATTTGAACGGGAGAGGGCTGTCTAACAATATCGCTCCCGATCGAGCGAGCACCGACTTATCCGCGTGGATGCTGTTTATGTGTGTGTATGTATGTGAATGAGAGAGAGAGCATGATGCTGCCACTGGCTTGGTGCTGTCTATGTGTGTGTGTGTGTGAATGAGAGAGAGCGTGGTGCTGTGTGTCTATGTGTGTGTATTTATACAGACAGCTTGTTATAGGCTGTCTGGACTCATCTAACTGGGTGGTTTTTGGTTTTGCCCTTCTGTTCGCGAACACATCACCCCCCCACCCCCCACCCAAAAGTTTAGTGCCGCACACATCTCTCATATGAACAGGACAATTTGCAAATTGTGCAACAGACAGGTGACCGCGAACCTAAGGTCGCATATACGGTATTCAGTTTCTGAATGGTTTAGGCATAAGCCAACAGTTTGGTGACGCTCTCTGAGCCTTACATGATAATTTTTTTTTATTATACACGGTAATATCGTATACCGAGGTAAAATAAGGAGGAGGTTTGAAGGTATCAAAATTTGGATACTGCCCAAGCCTAAAAGCATCACGTAGTTGCTGCAGATTTGTTGTCTGCAATATTCAGTTCTCTGTTGAATTCAGGTTCTAAGAGATGCAAATACGTATATGTGCCATTCAAAATTTTTGTCTAAAATTAGCAGTTTTTTTTTTCAGGCTTCGATGTTTATGTTCAGTTATTTTAATTTAAAGGCAATGAAAATAAATTATTCTTGGCCATAAATGTGAAATTACTGAACCTATAGACAGGAGCCTGAGAAAAATGCTAATTTTAAAAGAAAATTTCAGATGGCACTTAGAGGCTTTTGCATCTGAACGCATCATTTGTTGACTGTGGAGCCCATTTGAGTAGTTGTAGACAGGAATGGCATTGGTCTGATATTCTGCTGCTGTAGCTTATCATGGTTTGACATGTACATTTTGTTTTTAAAGGTTCAAGACATCCTGGAGTACTTTTTAAAAACATTTTAACAGATTTGTGTGTTGAGCATCAGTTAAGACAACATTAGCACCTGTCAGTTTTATTTGTTTATTTGTCGGTGACGTAGCGCACATCTACTAGTGGAGTGATGATGCATCAGTTTTTCATTATTATTCATAGCGGAGTTTTCTTATCCTATGAGAAGACCCTGCTTCTTAACTATTCATGTGCACGTGCATGTGCTTTCCGAAGGCAAGGCAGATCTGCCAAGCTGAGAGACCCAATGATTGGGTGAGACCGCGTCTATACACTGCACAGGTCGTATGTGTTTTTTTCCATGATCCCATGGGGTTTGATGCATGTTTTTCCCTGTGATTCTGTCAGGGCGGATACAGCAAAGCTGTTGGTTTGCAGCAAGCATTTTTGTCAGGAGATCTGTAGGAGAATTGGAGAATAGCGAACTTTGTCTTTTATCAGTTTGTTACTATTCAGACACATTGTTGCCTATATCCATGCTGCTATGTTCGCCTATGTTTAAAATCCTCCAGATTACCAGCAGGGATAATGGTTGAAATAGACATGGAAAGAGACCTGCTGCACTGCTATCCACTGTGTCTGCATTCAGACCTGGGTATTGAGGAGGAGAGAAGCTTTTATCCAATGAAACGTTAAATTCTCCTACAGCTCTCCCGACAAAATGCTTGCGGCTAACCAACAGCTTTGCTGTATCCGCCCTGACAGAATCACAGGGGAAAATATGCATCAAACCCCATGGGATCATGGAAAAAAATTACTTTTATCCAATGAAACTTACAAACAATGAAGGCATGATTAAGCAATTTTTCATAAAGGGGCAGTAATCATATTTAGTGTTATGAATACAAGGTTTCTAAGTTTATGAAAATATAAGCTAGATTAGGATTTTGAAGTTATGTAGAAAGTAGAAATTTGGGTGCATTGTACAGTACAATGTACAATGACATTTGCTGATTGTTCAAAATATTTTTTTTTTAAATTAAGCTGAAATAATTTTTGGTTCAATCCACTTAAATTAGTAAAAACTAATAAACTAACTTTATTCCATCATGTTGTCCCAACACATCGATTGTGTGGAACCATAGACTGTAAAATATATGGACGTAGTATCTGTGACGTCACCCATAGGTTTGTGAAGAGCGCAAATGAAGCTATCAGTAGGCGTGGCCAACTGTCGCCATTTTGTTTGTGCGTCATCGCACCAGCCGGGGGTTATAAAGAAGGGCAAAGAGGCGGAGTGTCAGTGGAGCTACAGATGCCTGCTAGCATTTTTCTTACACAGGCTTTTCTTTGCGAGAAACGCTTAATACTTCATTACCTGCGACTCAATTGTGTTTTGATCACATGTGCTTGGCTGTATAATACATCAATAAAGTGTTTAGTCTTTTAAAAACACTGTTGTAAAACATTTAGCCACCAAACATTGTTCTTATGACATTTTTCTGCAGGAGGAAAACGCAAATTACTTCCAAATGCTTCAGATATAGTCTGTGATATAGTATATGCAAGGCTATTTATGAAATCCAGGCATAACACTGTATGACAACATTTCACATGACTGTTCTATAGCTTACAGCTATATAGATTCTGGAGTGCATTTAAGTTCTAAAGAAAATTATAAATGATAAATGATCTTAAGTAAAACAACTACATTTATAGATATGGTATATAAGTATATAATTTCACTTACCTGGGAAATGAAGGCGACTTGAATGATTTGTGAACACAATTAAGTGCACACAGCATGCCATATTATCTGATAATTGTACAGGAAATAATTCCAAAAGGCAATTGACTGTTTAAAGCCACATAAAACAAAACAAAAATATGATGTGTATGCAGAGTTCAGCGGCTAATCAGCTAGAATGACATGATGGCGACCAGCGAGACCTAGATGTCACTCAAGTGCACTGATTCATTTATTTGAACTGTACATACCCACTGCACATGTACATTTGTAATTATGTACACACCCACTGTACATATACATTTGTAATTATTTTAATCTATCTGCACACTTCTGATTATTAATAGCAACCTGTACATATATTCATCTATTGTAAATCTCTGTTCATAGCTAATACAACCTGTATATAATGTTCATAGTACATCCATTTGTAAATATCACCATAGTTTTTCTATAACTGCACTTTATAACTTATACCTGTATCGTGCACTTGCTGCTATTGCACTCCTGGTTAGACCTAAACTGCATTTTGTTTCCTTGTACTTGTACATGTGTAATGACAATAAAATTGAATCTAATCTAAAATCTAAAAAAAAAGTGGCCACGCCATTAATTATGTAGACTTAAAATAACTTAATATAAAAGAAACAGATGAGTTATAAAAACAATTCACCCCCCTCACACTTGTCGTAAAGGGTAATATTAGCTAGATGCACCAAAACCATCTTTTGTACCAGGCTGTAAACATGTTTTTATCAGCTGTAAAATTGGCCAATTTAGCATTGCAGTCACTGAACATCTGGAGTTGCTGGAGCCAGCCCCCAAAGGCGAGTCGATGAATTGCAGTATTAGTTACTTCCGTATTGGCTTCATGGGGGAGAGCGAGAGGTTGCCGCTTGTCTGGAACATATAATTTTTTACAATGTATACTGTAGTGCAGGTGTTCATGGCATTTATGACAGAAAAGAAAATCAACTAAAAAGCTTCTGATTTATCATAGTCATCATTGTGTCTCATAGAGGGGCTGCAGGTGAGAGTGAGTGCTTTGTGCTGCGACTCATGGGACAGACACATGTCATTGCATAACTATATGGACCATTTTCCAGCTAAACTAAATAAAAATTCTAGGAAAAACTTTCCACACTAGGGTACTTGAGAGTCTGGAGCAAAGTACTTTAGGAGCCAGGTTTGGCTCACTGGCCGCCTGTTAAAAAGCCCTATGGCTTAAAACAGAAACTTGATAGAGCAGATGCTGTGTCAGTTGTGTGACTGAAAACTGGTCGCACACTCTGATCTGCTCATTTAATGACTGAACAATAACCCAAAAAAATGTTGGTTAATTAAAATATTTTTTCTACATTTTAGTTTCATCTGTTTCGTCAATGAAATTGCAAACTGATATAGTCACTGTTAGTATATAATGATACCCATGTCATACCGTGTTTATCTTAGGGGAAAATATGGTTGTCAACTAATATTTTTTGTCATTATTCTCTAAATAACACTGATCCACTCCTCAACCTCCTGCCAGGACCAGGAATCAAAACGAACCATTAGGCCACAACTACAAAGGTTCTGGAAAAGGATTTAGAGGTGTCAAACTCAGTTCCTGGAGGGCTGGAGCTCTGCACAGTTTAGTTCCAACCCTAATTAAACACACCTGATCAAACCTATTTAGTCATTCAGGCTTGTTTGAAACCTACAGGTTGGACCAGGGTTGAAACTAAACTGTGCAGGGCTGCGGACCTCCAGGAACTGAGTTTGACACCACTGATTTAGAGGCTCTTAGTTTCTTACTTACCGACCAAAAGCCAAAGAAATTGAATAATTTAATGTGAAATTTAACCGCTAACCAGTTCAGTACAGGTGAGTGGGCTTAACAAACCACCTGTAGAAAAGACACCCTCTCATCTCTCTCTCTGACACTATAGACACTCTCTTAATCACTCCATGTCTCTTGGAAACATTGTGCATTTTAAATCGTGCTTCATACAGGTAAGTGTGCTTCTCAAAACACCTGTAGAAACATTCTTCTCTCTTATGCACCTGACACTTTATCTAAACTCCATGAACTCAATAAGGAAAATGATGTTTACTTTAAATGTACCACAATCATGTTGCACTGCTTGCTTTAACCTTAAATAACTCTTGCAAAATATTAAACCTTAAATATTTCTTTTGCACAATATCCTGCACAACATTGTTCAGTCTCATGTAAAAGTACTTGTAAGCCAGTCTTATGTGTATAGTTAAGTATCTTATAGTATATGTTAGGGAGCTTTCACACTAGCACTTTTGGTCCGCACCCGGGTTCGTTTGACGTCATAGTACGGTACGTTTAGCTAGTGTGAACGTGTCTTCTGAACTCGGGTGCGCACCCGTGAACCGTACCCGAGTCCGCCTGAAAGAGGTGGTCTGGGGTACGGTTCATGCGAACTCTGGTACGGTTCACTTCTAGTATGAATGCAATCGTACCAAATAGCGGAAGTGAACCGGCAACTGTACGACAAACTATCGTTTTCATAACGTTCATTCGTGTGTGTGTGTGTGTGTATGTGCGCCACGTATTGTCAGGGCCACCCCTGGGTAAACTCTGGCCACCCCTGTGGCCACCCATATATGATTTTGCTGTTGACATTATTAATTTAAATGTACTTATGTAAATTCCCAATATTTCAATAAATAAAATGCAGCCACTAAATTATTGTTGGTGCCACTGACGTAGCTGATTCACTGCTCTCCCCCTCAGCGCTGGTTCAACGCTGGTGAAAGCAAACTGACGCATGCGCGCAGAAAACCATTCCCGTGCGCCTCACGCACTCCTGTGAGAATCCCGGTTGTTTGCATGCATTCCGATAAAATACGCGCCGTTCATGCGCCGTGAAACAGGAGTAACAGCCTTTTGTGCAGAGGTGTCGGCACGCATCGAGTTTTGCAAGTCGACTAAACTAAAGTTTATATAATATGATGATGTAGTAACTTTCACTAAGCATGGTTTTAAAGCAGAAAGGAGGGATAAAGAGTCAGGGAGGTAAGACTTCATTACATTATGTTGTGTATGGGATGGTTCGCCCATGGTGTCATTTAAACTAGAACCACCACTGCCCTCCCCGATCGTCGTCGACAGCACACACACACCTTCAATAGACAGCAATGGCAATATAATTTTTTACCTTAAGTTACATCAATAGAAGAAGCTGCATTAATAATATTGTGGCTCAAAAAGGAATATGGATAAATTATATTATTAGGGTCTGTATAGTGAATGTGTGTGTAGTAATGCCTTTTGTTCAGTTTGTTCATTTGTTTGTTTTATTAATTAATTCATGAAACTTCATGAATTTTAGACTTGGCATATACCATATTCTGTGCATTAAAAGTATGTAAAAAATAACTAAAAAGTTATATATATATATGAAAAGTGTTTTTAAACTAAATATTGATTTTCATTTGATTTGCACATGTACTTGCTGAATTATTTCAAGGAATAAATTGCAATATTTTAAGAGTAATTAATTAAACGAATTAAAACCACATTATTTCATTTACCAGAAACAAAAATATAACATTACACTGAATTCATAAAAAAAAATTTTCTTGCCACCCCAAGATTTGCTGCGGCCTCTTCTGGCCACCCCTAAGAAAATGTTCTGGGGGCGCCACTGCGTATTGTACCTTTAGCGGGACTGAGCCAAGCACAGTGATACACCGTGATGTCTGCTTGTCTCCTCCAGAAACAGCTTCTGCAGACACTGTGTGATGTTCTGAATGTTTATAATATTTTTGCAGCAGACAGACGCGAGTCGCTTTCTGTATGTCCAAAACTTATGATTCAGTAAAAGCAAATCGACCGCGATGTGCGGAAGTTTCCATTTTGGCGCTTTGCTTTCGTGACTGTCACCTAGCAACAGCCGTAAACAAAACAGCAGCTCTATGACGCAAGCGTACCGGGGTTCAGAAGGAAAAAAGACAGTGTGAACACAAACCAACCGAGAAGGTGGCAAGGGGGGACAATCGAACTTGGGTACGGTCCAGGCAATTGAACCAAGTGTGAAAGCACCCTTAGTTATGCATAGTTTTTTAAACAGCTCTTATGTGTTGTGTTTGTATTTATGATTAATTTATGTAGCACCATTTTCCTGCAAGACACAACATTTCGTTCCTCTGTATGTCACCACATATAGTGGAATGACAATAAAGCTCGACTTGACTTGACTTGAGAAGGCATGTGCACACTTAGACATACATTAAATGGGGGCTTGAGCACTTGCCATTTTCTTTCCTTGAAGAAAAAGTTTCTTAAAAGTTTTTTTTTTTTTTTTTTTTTTAAATGTATATACAGTTGAAGTCAGAATTTTAGCCCCCCTTTGATTTTTTTTTTCTTTTTTAAATATTTCCCAAATGATGTTTAACAGAGCAAGGACATTTTCACAATATGTCTGATAATGTTCTTTTCTTCTGGAAAAAGTCTTATTTGTTTTATTTCGGCTAGAATAAAAGCAGTTTTATTCCATTCATTATTCTAGCAATTTTTTAAAATCCATTTTAAGGTCAAAATTATTAGCCCCTTTAAGCTAATTTTTTTTTCAATAGTCTACAGAACAAACCATCGTTATACAATAACTTGCCTAATTACCCTAACCTGCCTAGTTCACCTAATTAACCTAGTTAAGCCTTGAAATGTTGCTTTAAGCTGTATAGAAGTGTCTTGAAAATATTTAGTAAAATATTATTTACTGTCATCATAGCAAAGATAAAAGTAATCAGTTATTATAAATGAGTTATTAAAACTATTATGTTTAGAAATGTGTTGAAAAAATCTGCTCTTCGTTAAACAGAAATTGGGGAGAAAAAAAACAGGGGGGCCAATAATTCTGACTTCAACTGAATGTGTATTAGGGGTGTAATGCTACATGACAAAACTACTACGTTTTTTAATTTTAATTATTATCGTTATAACAGCTCATGTGTGTTCACTCTACTCTGATTTTCAAGAGTTCACACTTAGCTGATGATTGATTATAAAGATTGTTTGGCATGCTGTCCCGGGAGAGAGCCCTGAACTTATAAGGGGGTACTCACACTATGCTATCCAAACCGTGATTGAGAAGTGTGAGTGCTCTGAATCGGGCTCAGGCACGGTACACTGGGGTGGCCCTGGCCCGGTTGGAAGAGATGGGCCAGAGCGCAGTTCACTTGGGCTCAGGCGCGGTACGCTTGCAGTGTGAGTGCAATCGTGCTTGAGCCCGAAAGTGAAATCGAGACGTGACTTTTAAGGGACTGTTTCATATGGATTAATTAATCATTTGTACTGTTCAATGAACGCAAACTGTCGTAGTTTATTAAAGACACAAACCCCTCACTGCACGTCAGCTGCGCCTTCAGCAAACTTCCTAATTCCTGCAGCAGGATGACTTTGATTGTTTATGAGTGTCAAAAGTGGCTGATCTGTTCGGCGAAATATTAGACTGCGTGTCACTGCATATCAAACGACTTAACGATATAACTAAAGAAATCACTGTGCTGAGCGTGAGCGCTTACTGAGCAGCGCGTCATCGATGACATAAGCGCGCCCAGGCCCGAATGTAATGTGAGTGCGGGCTGTCGGGGGAGACGGGAGGGGGGACAAGCGTGCTTTGGCCCGGTTTAAGGCAACTGTACATAGTGTGAGTACGGCCTAAGATCCTCGAGCCCCGGGCTCCCTCTCGTTTGCAAGGCGAGAGGGGAGTTTGAGCTCAGGTAGGTCTCGAGAACTCCCTGCTGTAGTAGCTAATGAACAGATAGTGATTGCTCTTAAAAGATAACTACTTACTAGGTGCATATCTATGGTGCCGATTTGGATTAGTTAATTAACTTAAGTTGCATGTTTTTGACGGTGGGAGGAAAACGGGGAACCTGGGAGAAACCCACGTGAGCACGGGGAGAACATGTAAACTCCGCACAGAAACGTTGGCTGGCTTGGTAAGGACTTGAACCAGTGACGTTCTTGCTGTGAGTCAACAGTGCTAAACACTGGGCCACCATGCCACCCATCTAGGAAGGGAGGAGGAGTAGGGGTGGAAGGGGGGATTCTTCAAAACGAAGATGGCTGCTATATGGAACTTAGGGTATTTATAATGGCTTAGGAATCGTCTGTGTCACAATCACCAGCGATCTTCTCTCCATAGATCGCTGGTAAACATGCACTATCACTTACAGACTACAAATCTGCCATCTAAGGGACTACAACTCCATACATGCGCTCCAATCACACACACATGTTCCTCATCCTGACTGATTGCACACACACCACCGGAGGATTGTCAACGACTGATTACACACAGTAAATAAGCAGCACACACACTCACTTCAGTTGCCGAGTCTTGTTATCTGTTTACAGTGACATTTCAAAGCGTTTCCTTGTCTTGTTCCTGCCGTGTTTTGACCCTCGCCTTGATTGTCTGTTTCTCCATCTCTGCTACCATCCTTGGGACCATCTGCCTGCTATATTGACTACGACTCTGGATTGCCCACATACATCTGTTTGCTCCTGTGTTGATCATTGCTTGCCTGACCATCCTTTTAATAAAACCCTGCGTTTGGATCCACATCCTGTTGTCAACGTCACTTCCTTGGTTACAGTCTGATTGGTGAATCATAAATTAAATAATGCGGGGCCGGCTGCAAACAATAATAAGCATGTGATCCTCTCAAAACTAGTTTATAAATAAACTTCACTTAGTTCTGTTTTTGAATAAAGGGTTGGAAACGAATGCTTTTTATTTATTTCTTTTATCCGATTCATCCATAATCTGAAATCCAAAGCTGATGCACTTTGGATACCTCTCCCCTCTAGGCAACCCTGAAAGATCTGTCATTGAGATAAGGCTGAAACCAGTGGAGAGGGGATTCCAGTAAACCCTATTGAATCTGATGATTCACCATATCAATGACAGTAGACAGGTCTAGCATAAGCAGAATTGATGATTTAGAGCCCCCTTTAGCAATCCACAGGGCTTCAGTGACTTATAACAATGCAGTCTCAGTGGAAAAGCCACTGTTGAAGCCTGAGTGGTTAGCATCCAGCAAGTTGTTCTGTGAAGGAAATGTTTAAACCTGCTTGGATACAACACTTTTTTTAGTTTTTTTGGCTACGGATGGAAGCAGTGAGATCGATCTGTAGTTTTCTGTTAGTAAGGTATTCAGTTTAGGTTTCTTAAGGGAAAACATGCTAGGGGTGTGTAAACGATTGCTAGTAGAACAGCTGGAGCAATGTCATGTAGAAGGTGAGAAGGAATGCAGTACAGGGAGCAGGCAATTTCCAAAAATAAAAAAGTAAATAATACTATTAGAATTATTTTACTACAGTATATTTTATCCATAATCTACTAAATAAAAAACAACAACATGTAAATAAAATGCCATCAGCCTTTACATTTTGACTCCATTGGATTGCATCCCCTGGGGTGATTACGTCAGATTAACAACACAGCAATAGCATTAGTTGCAGCAGATCGATTTTAAAGCAACGTGTTAAACTTTCCAATACCTTTCTGGCACTAACGTACATTCAAAATAAATACAGGTCGTTGCTGAGAATGATCTCCATTTAGTTGTCATACCATTTAACCATAATGATTTCTTCGATACAGTACAGTTCTGTATATCAATGTGCCTGATGTTTGTGTACATATAGTGGTAAGCTGCTGCTTGAGATCAAATGAAGCTAGGAGAGGGTGGAAGTCTGTAGCATAAGGTTTCTGTAGGTGGAAGTCACCAAAGATTATAAATTATAAGACTATCATCCCCTGGGAATGAGGACAATAGGCTGACAATAAACTCCTCAATAAAAGTACCCAGCAAAACAGAAGGCTGATAAATTACCAAGTTATGGATTTTAATTGGGGGTGTTATATGGGATGCATTAAATTTAAGGGAAAGTATTTGCTTAGGATTGTGAAATAAGAAGACATGTACCCTACCCCTTTAGAATGCGAGAGAAGAAGTATTTGTTGAATAATACAGCAGGAGATTTTGAGTCCTACAGAGGAATCCATAGGTCTGTACCATGAAAGCAGATTAGTGGTGGCTGGGAATGGGGGGGCGGGGGGTGAAATTACGGGAGTTTTCCAGAAGAAATAACTAAACGGGAGGGTGGTGGGAGATGGGTCTGAAATACAGGAGACTCCCGGGAAAAACGGGAGTGTTGGCAGGTATGGGCTAACCTACTCTGGGACATCTTATTGATTTGATAACATGATAAATGCCTTCAGTGATTTCCTGAAGTTAAATACCCACAATTAACGCAACTGGAATAACTAAAGCAGTCGCATCTCATTTGAAGCAAGACATTTCGATGACATATGATGACGTGTGCTGGTGTTGTACTGCTGTCTCATTTCTTAGGGGGTAAATTTTGAAGTGACACTGTTTCAAGTGTCAGGGGGATGGGGAAGGGGTAGGGGTACAAAAATAGTAATGGGATTCAGCCTAACTAACTTCCCTTGATCTAATAAGCAAGCTGTTTTTTTTTTTGGCTTTCCTCTTTCGTGGACATCTCTTTTCATGTTTCTGTCTAATTGTTTTTAATTTTGTTGCATTTTTAAGCTAATCTTTGCTTGTGAATTGCGCTGTGATACGTTTTTGTGATACGTGAATCCTTGTATCTTTATGTTTCAAGGCCTGTGATTGGGTGTTTGCTCTGATGCCCTGCCTTTATCTGCATGGGCTCATGAAATCAGGATTAAAGCCGGATCAAAGTTAACAGAAAATGTTTATGATCAGTGCCGTAGTGCCAACAAAGCCCGATTGCACTGGTTTGGTTTTGTCAAACTAATCCTGTAAACCTGAGTTTCTTAAGGCACCATCATGGTACATGCCCCTGACAACAATGTTAATAGCTAAATTAGTAGAAATGCTGGAATTAAGTCAGCTTGGTAAACAGTTAACTGGTAGTTTTAGAGCCCAACCGAAGCAGTGGAATAGAACAGGACACAAATTGATAATATTGCAGGTACTTCTGCATGTGATGGGGCACCAGTGAGTGACGACTGGAATGTATTAGAAATACATAGTAACCAAGAGTGTAATGAAGTTCAAGAATAAAGAGGATAGTTAAGTGCCTTGTCAGTTTCCTTGCTCAGTGGAGTTGCGCAGGAAGAGTCTCATGTCTTTACCCCTTGACGGTGTTCAAATGAGGCTGAATGCCACCTTTACAATCTCAGTATTTAGTTTCAGCTTGAATGCATTTTCTGCCATGTGATTGGTTAATTAAGTAATTGTGTTAACTAATAGGTGAACATAATTAAGATTAATTATGTCATGCATTACATAAGCTGCATCCGAAATTGCATTCTTCCATACTATATAGTACTCTAAAACAGTATACAAGCCGAGTAGTAGGTCCGAATTCATACAATTCGATAAACAGTATGTGAGGGGTACCCAGATGACCTTCTACTTCCGGCGAGATTCTGAAGTGAGCATCGGATGGACGCTACGCTATTCCATGATGCACTGCTAGAGAATTCATGAAGTGAAGCGACGCAACTGACGCAGGAAGGTCACTTGATGATGACAAAATGGCGGATGTAGTACTGTAGAATAGAACGTACTTTTCTAATGGCTGAGTAGTACATTTAAATTCAAATGCAGCACCTACTGAGTAGTTGGCAATTTCCGACGCAGCCCTAGTGAGCTCCTTACAAGTGAAGAAGTGTTCTCTTTCATCATATGCTCTAAAAGAGGAAGACTCCACTTTTTTGGAAATAGGCTCATTTCACAAGTCACTTAGAGTTTAACAGTTGAGTTTTACCATTTTTTAATTCATTCAGCACTTTTAGCTTAGCTTTACCTAAATCATTGAATTACACCAATAGCATCACACTAAGCTATTTTGATTACATCATGTACTAAGAATGACAGAAAATGAAAAGTTGCTATTTTCTATGATGTTACGCAGCGCTTGAAAACAGCCCCCAGCTAGGTATCTAGGTAACAATGCTGAGTATCATTGGGCCTGTTGTAGCCATGGTACGGCAGCAAAGTTCCTTGATCATTATGCTGGAATGAGAGCATTACTAGATACAGTTGAAGTCAGAACTATTTGACCCCCTTTGAATTTCTTTTTTCTATTTTAAATATTTCCCAAATGATGTTTAACAGAGCACGGAAATTTTCACAGTATGTCTGATAATATTTTTCCCTCTGGAGAAAGTCTTATTTGCTTTATTTCAGCTAGAATAAAAGCAGTTTTTAATTTTTTAAAAACCATTTTAAGGTCAAAATTATTAGCCCCTTTAAGCTATATTTTTTTCGATAGTCTACAGAACAAACCATCTTTATACAATAACTTGCCTAATTACCCTAACCTGCCTAATTAACCCAATTAACCTAGTTAAGCCTTTAAATGTCATTTTAAGCTGTATAAGTGTCTTGAAAAATATCTAGTAAAATATTATTTACTGTCATCATGGCAAAGATAAAATAAATCATTTATTAGAGATGAGTTATTAAAACTTTTATGTTCATAAATGTGTTGAAAACATATTCTCTCCGTTAAACAGAAATTGGGAAAAAAATAAACAGGGGGGCTAATAATTCTGACTTCAACTGTATATCGACTTAGAAAATGCTAGTATCAGAACTGTTCCAGACTATTCACAAGTGTGTATCACTCCGCTCACAGGATTAACTGTGGCTGTTAGACCACATATTGTACTTTAAAGCTTTTTTTTAGATGAGAATGTAGTTGTTTAGACTGCAAATATACAGCTTTTTGTAAGTATAGTGGCTGTTTGAAAATGTGTTTCTGTAATTTCGCAAATGGGACTTCTGGCATGTCGGTAGCCGTTCAGCCTCTCATTGAACAACTATAGCACTCCTCTCACTCCCTCAATCACTCCCTCCCTTTCCTTTTATCAGAGGTCTTGATAAAGACTATTTTAGACACTTTTATCAGAGCAGAATGAACCACCAGTATTCTTTGACAATTTTTTACAGAACAGAAGCCCTTCAGCTGCAACCCAGCCCTGAGAGTTGTCAAACACCCACACACTTAGCCAATTTAGTTTATCCAATTCACCTATAGTGCATGTCTTTGGACTGTGGGGAAATCGGAGCACCTGGAAGAAACCCACAGACATGGAAGAGAACAAGTAAACTCCACAAAGAAAGGCCTGCTTTCTACCATGAAGGTCTGCTTTAGAGCAGGTCAGCCATGTAGCATAAGTTACCAATGGAACAAAACCCTTTTAAATCAAACCCACCTCCTTGAGCCAAAAAGCTAAAAACTTAGTCAATTTAAAAACAAACTTACCTTGGTAAAACCCAAACTGGCTTTGTGCAGACCTATCATAGACCTATGATGATTAACTAAATGAGGAAAGTTGGATAGAAACATTAAGAAGGCAAGGTAAATAATGGTGGTGGTAAACAAACCAAGGAAAAAAGAAACATAGACACATCGCCCCATCCTGGAAAGGAATGAACAACATAGGCTCATGGACAACTTACTGCTTACTTCCATATGAAAGGCTTTCCTGCTGTTACCAGTTTGTGCAGTAGTTCGCCATGTACATTGGCGGACTTGAGGCGAAAAGAAGAGTTGACCATGATGACGGAGTTTGAGTCTGGTGAAGAATGGTTCCAGAAAGTGGGTAAGACAAAAACAGAGGCCAAAAAATAAAAGAAACAAGTAAATAACAGGCTGAGAATGTGGTAAAACTTAGGCGAGGGCTTTTCTTTTCTGGATTGCTTTTTAAAACTGTTGGTTGGGTGTAGGGAAATGGGTGGGCGGGTCAATTGGTGCTTTTGAAAACACTATTGGTTGGTCAGTCAGTCAGTCAACAGCGGCCTCTGGTGAATTTACACAAAAACAGCAGGCGCGAATGGCACTAGCGAGAGAAATTTGAGATCTCAAAATGCATACACAGTGGCCTCTGGTGGATTCGCGAAAACAAAAACTGCAAAAAAATATAGCTCCTGCATGGGATGGATTTGGCGCTCTCCAGAAATGTATATAGTGGTACGTTTTCAGAATGAGCCTGGGTTGGGAATGGAGGAGCTATGATTGATATTTGAAAAAATCCGCCAGGGGATGACTGACAGAGACAGAGCTGATGTAAGTGGAGCACAAGTTGGAGACTAGAAGATGAAGAGGCAGGGTAAGACTGTGAGCTTATTTCTTATAAGACTAAGGAGGTGGGTGAAGCGATGAAGTTAAGTCACAGGACTGTAATCTCAAGGTGAAGGCAGGACAATGATTGACCAACAGGGAACTACACAAAACTTCAGGGAGAGTGGTATAAGCTTTGCCAGATCATGCTAGAAAAAAGCAAACATGCCTGCAGCCCTGCACAGCAAAATATAACAATATAAAAAAACATTATGGCAGCAAATGTTTCTGTTACTTTTACTGATTTTAATAAGTTATCAGGTTTCAAATACCTATTTTAAGTTACACAAAATTTAATTTATATTTTTATTTAATCAATTTGAGATGACTAGAAACATTTTTTTTGGATTCAACAAATAATTGAAGGGTAGCAAGAATTTCTTTTTTTCAGTGTATAGTAAATCGAAATATATCAAAATGGCTTACACTAAACATAATGCAAAATGCACAGCCTCCCAATTAGCAGCTCCAAACAAGGCCAAGGCTAAACAACAAGGCATGTTTAAGTGATAAACAGAGTGATACACTGCAAATAGATTCTGGGAAACTTCCATCTGCTTTTCTTGGTTTTAACAGTGATTTTCCTGATGAGATAAGATACAAATGCAGGGCGACATTCTCCAGGTGCAGCTCCCTTTTGTGATTTATTTAAGATCATCCTTCCATGTGTTGACCTTAACATTTCTGAGAGAAATATGAAAACCGCTCTCCACTGCAAATTCCACATATTCACATACTTCTGGCATGCTTAAGGACCCAAGATAAGCAAAGTTCACTGCACCATTATGCAAATGTACCCTTTAAACTGCAAGTACAGCATTTAACAAATTGTGCTTTGAGCTTGGTTTATCATTTAAACAAGTTAATTAATTTATTCTGTTTGTAGAATGACTAAGTTTTCTTCAAGATGTTCTTTCTAGAGTCCAAGTGAGGTCTCTGTTTATATGCTTTTGTGTAAACAGATCACTCCAAGTATGTTAGATTGTCTTTTATTCTGTTTAATTGGCTTAAAATACACAAGAATATCATATAAAAATGTCACGTATAAAGAGTCAAACAAAAGTGAATCATGAGAATTATCTGGAATAAACAAGTAAATTATATACTACGTATATGCAAAGAGGATCAAAACGAAAAAAAAAAAGATTGCAAAAAAGAGAGCTGAAGAGAGTTACTTCAAAAAAGAGAGTTACTTCAAAAACGTGATTCATTGCTATTTATAATAAAAACTGCATTTTAATCAAGTAATGTAATTACACAAGGAATTTAATTATATTATTCATTGCAATGTATGTAATTTTTGGACAAGTACATTATTGTAACAGTTCTGGATTTAATTAAACATATTCTCCTATTCATTCACCTATGCCCTTTATTACATCAATGCAACTAAATCCCTTTATTTTTCAGTGGATAAGTAATTTAACAATTGTAACTATTTACTTTGGAACCAATTATACCCAGACTTTTATTATGTATGCCATCTTAGGTTTTTAATAAGTATAATCTATATTTACACTTTATTAGGCACACCTGTTCAACTGCTTGTTAACTCAAATTTCTAATCAGCCAATCACATGACAGCAACTCAATGCATTTATGCATGTAGACATGGCCAAGACGATCTGCTGCAGTTTAAACCGAGCATCAGAATGAGGAAGAAAGGTGATTTAAGTGACTTTGAACGTGGCATGGTTGTTGGTGCCAGACAGTCAGAGGAGAATGGCCAGACTGATTTGAGCTATTAGAAAGGCAACTGTAACTCACATAATTACTCGTTACAACCGAGGTATGCAGAAGACCATCTCTGAACACACAACTTGACATTGAGGCAGGTGGGCTACAGCAGCAAAAGACCACACCGGGTGCCACTCCTGTCAGCTAAGAACAGGAAACTGAGGCTACAATTCACACAGGCTCACCAAAATCGGACAATAGAACATTGTAAAAACGTTGCCTGGTCTGATGAGTCTCGATATGTGCTGCGACATTTGAATGGTAGGGTCAGAATTTGGCGTCAACAACATGGAAAAGCATGGATCCATCCTGCCATGTATCAACGGTTCAGGCTGGTGGTGGTGATGTAATGGTGTGGGGGATATTTTCTTTGCACTTTGGGCCCATTAGTACCAATTCGGCATCGTGTCAACACCACAGCCTACCTGAGTATTTTTGCTGACCATGTCCATCCCTTTATGACCACAGTGTACCCATCTTCTGATGGCTACTTCCAGCAGGATAACGCGCCATGTCATAAAGTACAAATCATATCAGACTGGTTTCTTGAACATGACAATGAGTTGACACTGTACTCAAATAGCCTCCACAGTCACCAGATCTCAATCCAATAGAGCACCTTTGGCATGTGGTGGAAGGGGAGATTTGTATCATGGATATGAAGCTGACAAATCTGCATGCTGACATATCATGTCAATATGGACCAAAATCTCTGAGGAATATTTCAAGTACCTTGTTGAATCTATGCCACAAAGGATTAAGGCCAAAACGCTGTACTGTCGATTTGTCCTACCTTGTCAGATTGTCCTACCTCCCATTCAAAAAGTAGGTAGCACATTTTGATGACGCAATATGCAAACGATCAGATTTTGCTAACGGTGTAAATTTTAATGTGGAGTAGTGTGATATGAAGTTGTAATATGATCCTAACCTACCTAATCCCAACCTCAGAACCATTCAAATACAGTGTTGGTAGCATAATCTGATGAGTAGGTTAAATTGTCAGGACACTGGCACTAGTAAGGTGTACCTAATAAAGTGGCCGGTGAGAGTATATTGTAATGCTACACAAGCTAAATGCTGTGTATAAGTTTAGCATACCTATTTTTGGACAGTTTCCCCTTCAGTTTCTCTCAAACTGTCAGTGAACAGCCATTTTCAGATCTATCAAGAGATGTTTAATTGGATTAATTTCTGGACAGAGTTGTCCTTTCTATCCTGTTGAAAGAGAAACCTTGACCCCAGTCTGACGTCCAGAGCGCTCTGGAGCAAGTTTTCAACAAAGATGTCTCTGTGCATTGCTGCGTTTATCTTTCTTGAGTTTATTGCACACTGAATTCGAAACTTTCGTCCATAAATTTGACTTGTTAAAAAAAATGGACCTCATGTTGTGTCAATCCTAATACCACACTGCCTCTGAAACTTTCATCCATCATATTAAAATTCGAATCAGGTTAAACTTTTTTTTTTGTTTTTCCCATCCAACAACGAGTTTTGAGAGGTGTCTTGACAGTTGAGAGCCATCATACAAGCAAAAGGGAAAATTCAGAAAGCCATTGATCCTTGAGCACAGATCACTTTTTGACAAACACAGTGCATACTATAAAGACAGAATGTGGCGGACAGTTGAGAACCCCTATCCTGGATTCAGTGACTAGAGCACCTCTTTCCTGCTGCTGTTTGGTGTGTGCCATACCTGTCAACCCTCCCGTTTTTCCCGGGATTCTCCCGTATTTTACAGTTCTATCCCGCAAAGGTATTTTCCCGTATTTCTCCAGTATTTTTTATCTTTCTGAGAAGAGCTGATCCTCCCTATATGCAACCCATACCGCCGAACCACCAGGGGCCGCCCTTGCTCTTAAATGTGAACCAGTTCTGTGCTTTCATTTTATTTAGGCATGGAAACCTGATGGAAACACTTTGAAATAAACATAAAAACGGCGCGATTCATTTCCTTTTCATTACAGGCTAAATTGCCCCTATGCAATCCTCAAAACAGTTAGTTCATATAAAGATGCATGACTGTCAACTGATGCTCTCCATAGTGATAATAGACGCTGTTTCCCAAGCGAATTCTGTACGTACGTGATTTGATGCTGAGCTCAAGTGGACACTGGGTTTTGGGTGCGTGTTTGAACAGACATATACACATCATCATCATAATGATAATAATAATAGTAATAGCGGTTCATTCCGCTATGGCGACCCCAGATTAATAAAGGGACTAAGCCGAAAATAAAATAAATGAATGAATGAATAATAATAATAATATAACAACATCTAGACATGTCGATCTTGTTGGGTTTTCTTTTAAACACAACACATTTTGTCTTAAATGAGCATAAACAGTTAGGAAAACAATCAAATGCTTTCATTATAGATCTGTGCAGTTTTAAAGTGACAGCTCTGTTATTTAATGTAATCAAACCAAAAACAATCTAAATGAGAGATTAATTCGCTGCTCTTTAATCAGAATGTTTCAATTATACAGTGAAGAAAAGATGAGATTTGATAACTTGATTCTATTTCTTTATAATAGCTAATAGTTTTAATGAGCTGAACTGTTTGCTAATTTATTTGCATCTTTTCCTAATGTATACTAATTATTATATCCTTTGTAAATAATATAAAAAAACGTTTTTCTGATCGTTCAGAAGTTTATTTACAATGAAACAGCTCCAGATGAACAAATCAATTTTTTTTTTGGGGGGGTAAGTATACCTTATTTTTACATCCCAATGTTGACAGGTATGGTGTGTGCATGTGTGTGTGTCCATATGTTTGACATACTGCCAGTCTCTCTTCATGATTTGTTTGTGGAAATGTGTGAAGTATCATAAGCAATGTATCAAAATTCCACTGATTTCCTGAAATAAACTTAGCATTTGGGGATAATCCAGCAAAGCTCTTTGACAAGGAGGAGAACTCTCCTTCCTCTCTATGCAGTATTGGATGAACACAATATGCAGCCTATTCCTCTTTCTTTTTCTATTTTGAAGAAAAGAGAAGATAACAAAGAGTCACTGCTTCTATCGACTTGTTAGCAATGTTTAGCATGTTTTAAAGCAATTTGGGGTTTTTTAGGGATAGTGTACATGACAATTGTTTTGGGATATGAATACAAAACAAATGCAAACATTTCAGAATGTTTACAATCCTGACTAGTGTTCCTGCACTCCCCAACATCCCCCCAGATACATTGATGATATTGGCCAGAAGATGAGTGGTGCTTAGATTCTTCCTGATAGTGTTTGCTTGATCATAATTTTGTTTTGCATGGTGAGAGATAGATGAGGGATAGATGAGAGTCTATCAGGTGCCCTTTGGGAAAATCCAGATGGGCTGTCATGTGCCTTTTACTGAGCAGTGCCTTCCATCTGGTCTCTCTAACATACAGGCCTGGTTAGTGAAGAGCTGCAGAGATAGATGTTCTTCTGGAAGGTTCTCCTCTCTCCACAGACCAACAAAGGTTTAAGAGAGGTTTGTGCTCTGACATGCAGTGTTATATCCAATAAACTGAATTTACTACAGATGTCCTAGTTGAAGAAACATCACACGGATGGTCAGTGGAAAAGAATACACCTGAGCTCAGTTTTGTCATGGCAAAGGCTGTGAATGTTTTTGTTTGTATAATTTTGAAGAAACAAGGCTTTACTTATCCACATACACAAAACAAGGTGCAACAAACAGGTACAACTGGCAGAAACAGTACAACTGAGCATGTATATAACTTTTTTGTATATAATGTATATGTATACAGTATAATGTTTTTTGTCTGCATTTTACTTTGATGAGGAATCAGCTGCAGAGTGAAGTTTACTATAAAAATGCATTGTAGACATGCCAGAGGCTCCTGTGCCATCACATAAAATGTACATTTTATAAAAAGCTTTCTACACTCTTGTCATCAGTGGCGGCTGGTCAATAGAGGGCGCTGGGGTGCCGCCCCCTTCAAGTTAGACCCCTTTAATATGTTAATGTTTATTATCACAAATATTAACAAAATAAATTGATTTAATTATAACATTCTAACATTTATTGTAGTCATACTAACATTTATTGAAAAAAAATGTATGAACAATATTTTTTCATATGTGTGCAGGGCGCCGGACTAATGGGTGTCTATGTAGGTACACGAACTTTTGCAATGCACATGATATGATGATAAGCTCTAATTGGCCTGTTTTAAATTGTCTTTGGGGCGCAGCGCTCTGCGTCCCGAACCCTCCCATTTTTGTTGTTAGAACGAATCATATTTGTTTTTATATGATTGGCCTTATTTGATTGGACCATTCTCACCAAAGAGCTTAGAATGCAATTTCTCGAGATGAAGGAAAATTCTGTTGTATCTTTGCAAAGATATCTGTTCACAAGGCGTTTGGATGAAGAAAAAAAAAATCATGAAGCTTGGACCAGATCGACCTTCCTTGCAAATTCACCAGTAGTCAAGTGATCGCGGGCGCGTGTATATTCGGGGCTTTTCCAGCACTTGTCATGACAAACGAAGTTAGCTGGCAGGTTGTGGTGTAAGTCATGCTTTTTACTATTTCCGTGTTTGCTGTTTCAAACAGCATGACGCAAAAGAGGCTGAATGCATTGGCCATGCTGTCAATAGAGAAGAGAGACTGGTGACTGAGATGACTGACTTTAACCAAAAGGTTATTGAGAAATTTTCAAGCCAGAAAAAAAGGAGAGCAAAATTAATTTTTAAGTAGTGCTACTGACCAGTGATTAGGCAACATTTGTGTGTGTGTGTGTGCGTGTTTACTGATTATCTGGATTACTTCATTACTGATAATAAACCCAAATTGAACTAAAATGAACTGATTTGTGATGCATTTATTGTATGCTTTAGTCATATTTTAGTTTTTTGATACATCACCTGAAAAATGGCTTTAACACTCTTACTTTACCAACAGTTAGATTTTTTTTCTGGTGTTTGCGCCCTCCCCACATTTTTTAACACCAGCCGCCACTGCTTGTCATACAGTATTTCAGGGCCCCTGGTATCAAACAGGTTGAAAGTGATTCATATTAAACCGTCTTATCTGTTAAAGTAGCACTCCGCTTTTTATTTTACTTGTATCATTACTTGCCTCATTTACATTTAATTGGCTCATTTTACAAGTCACTTAGTGTTAAACAGTTTAGTTTTACCATATTTTCTCACTTAGCCTATCTTAGCATAAATCATTGAATTGGATTAGACCATTAGCATTTCGCTAAAAAAAAAAGAGTTTTGATAATTCTTCACTGTAAAAAATATTTCCTGTGTCGTAGTTGCCAGGCTTTTCATACATGACAATGATTCAATTCAACTTTTATCAACATTTTAGTAGTTTAAAATAATACAATGTACAGTGCATCTGGAAAGTATTCATAGAGCTTCACTTTTCCACATTTTTTTGTTACAGCCTTATTTCAAAATTAATTAAATTCATTTATTTCCTCAAAATTCTACACACAATACCCCATAATGACAATGTGAAAAAAGATTTTTTGAAATTGTTGCAAATTTATTACAAATAAAAAACCTGAAAAATCACATGTACATAAGTATTCACAGCCTTTGCTCAATTCTTTGTTGATGCACCTTTGACAGCAATTACAGCCTCAAGTCTTTTTGAATATGATGCTTGGCACACCTGTCTTTGGGAATTTTTGCCCATTTCTCTTTGCAGTACCTCTCAAGCTCTATCAGGTTCGATGGGAAACGACTGTGTACAGCAATTTTCAGATCTCTCCAGAAATGTTCTATAGGATTTAGGTCTGGGCTCTGACTGGGCCACACAAATACATTCACCGAGTTGATGTGAAGCCACTCCATTGATATTTTGGTTGTGTGCTTTGGGTCATTGTCCTGCTGGAAGATGAAGCGTCGCCCCAGTCTGAGGTCAAGAGTACTCTGATGCAGGTTTTCATTCAGGATGTCTCTGTACATTGCAGCATTCATCTTTCCCTTTATCCTGACTAGTCTGCTGCTGAAAAACATCCCCACAGCATGATGCTGCCATCATCATGCTTCACTGTAGGGATAGTATTAGCCTGGTGATGAGCGGTTCCTGGTTTTCTCCAAACATAACGCCTGGCATTCACTCCAAAAAGTTCAATTTTAATCTCATCAGACCAGAGAATTTTGTTTCTTATGGTCTGAGAGTCCTTCAGATGCCTTTTGGCAAATTCCAGGCGGGGAGTGGCTTCCATCTGGCCACCATACAGGCCTGATTGGTGGATTGCTGCACAGATGGTTGTCCTTCTGTAAGGTTCTCCTCTCTCCACAGAAGAACGCTGGAGCTCAGACAGAGTGACCATAGGGTTATTGATCACCTCCCTGACTAAGGCCCTTCTCCCCCGATCACTCAGCTTAGATAGCTGTCCAGTTCTAGGAAGAGTCCTGGTGGTTCCAAACATCTTCCACTTATGGATGATGGAGGCCACTGTGCTCATTAAAACTTTTTCAGCCTTGAGCCACGAGACAATCCTGTCTCGGAGGTCTACAGACAATTCCTTTGTCTTCATGTTTGGTTTGTGCTTTGACATGCACTTTCAACCCTGGGACCTTATATAGACAGGTGTATGCCTTTTCAAATCATGTCCAATCAACTGAATTTACCACAGGTGAACTTCAATTAACCTGCTGAAACATCTCAAGAATGATCAGTGGAAACAGAATGACCTGAGCTCAATTTAGAGCTTCACGGCAAAGACTGTGAATACTTATGTATATGTGATTTTTCAGGTTTTTTATTTTTAATAAATTTGCAACAATTTCAAAAAATCTTTTTTTCACATTGTCATTATGGAGTATTGTGTGTAGAATTTTGAGGAAATAAATGAATTTAATTCATTTTGGAATAAGGCTGTAACATAAAAAATGTGGAAAAAGTGAAGCGCTATGAATACTTTCTGATGCACTGTAATAATAAATATTATATAGAAAAATAAATGTAAAATAACAGAAAATGTACTGGACGTTTATTACAAGGTTTTTGTATAATATACAACACGAACCCAGACAACATATCACTTTAAACTAGGGATGCTCATTTCGTTTAATTTTACTAACCGACAACCGCTGCTCATTAACCGGATATTAACCGCTAACCGTTATCAGATTAATATTAAAAAAATATTTATTTGAAAAAAAAAATGACGTGTCTAATTTGTGTGACACATTAAATATTGCAATTTAAAATACTGATTTATTTTAACATGCAAACAGCAGCATACATAACAGAGCATCTTTACGCACCTGTATGTTTCCAACAGCATAGGAAAAAAAAAAAACTAAATAAAAAGAATAAAATAAATAGTCTTGCCCTAGATATTTTTCACGTAAATGACACATTTAAATTCCAAAACGAAAACACTGACTGAACCCTTTTAATAACCGGCGGCTGTTTGTCCAATCATGTTTTTTTTTTTTTCGTCAAAAAAAAAAAAAAAAATCAGGTTACCTCAAATCGATCGCTTCACGGAAAATATACATTTAATTAATGCTCCGCTGTTATTATTATATTATAAAAACCCTTTTAACATTTTTTGTAGAAGTCATTAGCCTAAAGATTATGTCATAATGACTTATTTCCTCCGTCTCACTCTTCTCACTCACCGTTCATGTGCGCGCGATGCATGTGATGAAAGACAATAGCTGCTTTTCCACTATCGTGCCAAACCGTTCTAAGAACACTTCGGTAAGTTTACGGTTGTTTCTCCACTGAGCCTGAAAAGGCGCGGCACGATTACAAACCGTTCTCGGCAGGGTTAGACAACCGTGCTGAACTGTGCCGACAGATTCTATGTTGACGTCACGGCTTTGTTGCCACCAAAGCTGGCTCAGCGGAAGCGCGCTACTCATCAGACATCCACAAGTAAACTACACTACATTTAACATGAAAAACTGATACAGGTCTAAACGATACAGTTTGAAAAGGGTTTTAAAACCACAGAGCAGTCTCTGGCAGAGAAGAGAGTCACTGACCCACCACATTCTTACGAACATATTTCATTTATCAAAGTTATTATTTCATTGACTTGAATATAGTTACCCGTGTATAATTACTAACCCAACATCTAAAATCTTAAAATAATAAAATAGCCTATTGTTTTACTCGTGGCTTGAGCTTCATTAATTTCATTGACATCGTAGGCAGAGACGTTTATTTTGCCTGACTAAACGTGAGTTTATTGCAGGCCGTGCTGTATTTGGTAGCACAAAACTTGCTCTGAAAACTTTACCAACGAGTACATGCATTGCTGAAAAACCTTTTTTTTCCTGCTGCTCATCGAATAAAGAAATGCTTAAGATCGCTATATCCGTAGAACACGAACTTGCAGACTCCTTGAACAACGAGGAAATAATTGCACTTTTTAATTCAAAGACCAGACTGCAGCATGCTTGTTTTGTAATTTAATGCCAGCTATACCACCTGAAAGACGGTTACGGCGTGTTGGCCGTCACCGGAGGAAGTCTAATCTTTCTTAAGTTTTTTGGAATTTGCATGAAAGCTTTACGGTGTGGCACTGTCCGAGGTGCTCATTATTGTGTTAAATTTAAATTATAGCCTATAAATGCACCAATAAACAAGTCAAATGAATGAACAAATAAAATAAATATGGATTGTTAAATGCCGAAATTGTTTTTACTCAAAAAAAAAATATCAATATGTCTTGACAAATGTTTTATAAAAATAAAATGAGCAATTTTCAACATTTCAGCTATAGGTCATTATACGATTCAGTTAAATAAGTTGGACATTTGGGGACATGTAACATGTTTCTGTGCTTTTTTGTTCTCGGTTATCTTTAATATATACTGGGCAGCTGCGCAAAATATTTTCTAAAACGTCAAGTGGGAATGTGTCTATAGCTCGTTAGTTAATTATTAAATAATTAAAATAACAGAAATAAAATGATAAAAATACAAAGATAAAAAGAGCAGCATTTTGCTAAATATAATAGTCCTTTATATGCTTTATATCCTGCTATGTGTTGTTTCATGTTTGTTTTTTATTTAACTTGATGCATTCAATATTTAATGTTTGAATACTGAAACAAATAAAAGCCATTGCTTAAAAGCTTATTTTTTACCATCAACGTGTAGTATGTTTTATATCATTATCAACTTTTGATATAAAACCACTGTGTAATTTAATTTATTGTTAAAAATGAAATAATTTAAGTGCTATATTTTTATTAGTGAAAGTGCCCGCTGACTTTTGACAAGGCCTGTCCAAAAATATACTTCTGCCATTATAATAAAAATTATTTTTGGTGCATTATCATTGTTTATTTTTCTGTTATGTACAGAGATTTGAAATATATTATTTATTTTCCCGCCAGTCATTTTCAATCATCACGTTACATTTTGGTCATTTTCCCTCCAAATCAAAATTTGCTCGAAGCCGCGCAACATGACCTATACTAAATAAATACTGGTGCTGTGACTTGTAGCTATATTTAGCACATATAAGAGAGCAGTATAACATAATTGAAGAATGAAACAGACGACTGACGTAAAACGCTTTTTCGGCTCAGTTGACTTTTATTTCAACTGGGAGCACACAATGTGCGCGCAATGGCATAATGTGACGCATACACAGCGCTTAAAACCATTCAAAATATGCGCCTCGCAAAAAGCGCTTTCGGTGACCGGTCCCTTATGCAGCCACATTTTAAAAATATATAAAATAATATTTTTTAATCGTTTAACTGATACCATTAAGCGGTTACAAACGCACCCTTTCGGTTAACGGTTAAACGGTTATTTTGAGCATCCCTACTTTAAACTATTAAAAATGTAAATAAAAGTCACTTTTTCCACTGTTTTTAGGTTAAAAGTTGGCAAAAGAAAGATCAAGATCTCATGATGGAATTCAAAAGCATAAATAAACAAGGGGAAAAAAAAAAACAAAAAAAACATGAATCACAAAATACGGAAAACTGCTTATTGACGCATATTTTTACAGTACAGTATATTTAAAGCTTGACTCTGCTGTATTTACACTGTGTGCTAAGACTGACAGAAAATGAAAAGTTGCTATTTTCTAGGTCCACATGGCCCGGAACTATACTCTTATACTGGTGTAATGTACTTTACAGTGGAATGGATGCAGCACACAATGATATTAGCAACTTTTCTGGTGGTTAATCCTGACAATTAAAGCTCAAAACACCTGAAGAGTCACTGTGGGATGTAAAACGTGTGCCTTTCGTTACCATTAAACTGCAAAAGTATGTTGTTTTAACTTATTTTCTCTTTATTTTACTTTCTTTTATTATTATTCTACTTAAGCCATATCAATGCTAAAAATGATCTTCACCATGAAGCGTTGAAAAGAGACCTTCTCGATTAATTTCACAACCCAATATATCTCCATTGGATACATGACTTCTGCAATAAGATATCCTCCATCGCAGGCCAATGCCACGGCCTGCACGTATCAGCTGCTATGAGATGGAGTTGAATGATGCTGTGCCTGCAGAAATTGCAATACAATCTTTCTTCCCCATCATATGTTCAAGTGCGTATCACGAAAAGACCACTTTTATAGTGGGCGGGGGCGGATATGAAGAAAATGACACTGAAATTGCTTTTTCTTTTTCTGTAGTTTCCTATTTCTGGATTTAGTCCTGCTGTGTCTTGTGATACTTTACCAGCGGCTGGTTTGTCTGGAAGTCTGTTCTCATTTATGTGTTCGCGATCATGCGCTGCCCGCAAACACTGCCCTATAAAAAACATGTCACATACTGTATCCAGCTAAACTGAGATGTATTGGACAGCTAATCAGCTCCTCTGGGCCGCTGGAAACCATTCAGTTTCATTCAGTTTAAAGTGCCACATGCTATTGATTGGGGAAAGATCTTTGAGGCTAATTGTTACCTAGCAAAGGCTGAAATCAGCTTGTCCCTCCCCAACATTATTTTAATTCGAAAGCTTATTGTATCTCTGCCTTCACCTAGATTTCCCATGAGGCAAAGTGCAGAGAGGCAGCAGTCGTACCCTGATAACAGAACATACTTTATGCCTGGAGCACTGAAACACACTGACCTGCCAATCACAACATAAAGATCAAGGACACACATGGATTAGCATAATACGTGTGTAGTATTGATGTAAACAGTTGTCAAACCTGCCCATAGCTATTGTTCATTTAAATTGAATACATTAGGTTGGATCCTTTGAACATTCTATTCATTAAAAATCTACATTTTTTAGCACAATATTATTAGCACAAATGTTTCTTGTAAAACATAATATAAACAATCAGTATATGAATCCCTGTACCACAAAGCCAGTCAAAAGTGTACATTTTTGAAAAAATGCTAATTTATGCATCATCTAAAAGTTAAATAAATAAAATAAATAAATAAATAATAACATAATTTATTAGGATAGGACAATATTTGGCTTATGTACTACTATTCAAATTTGGAATCTGAGAGTCAAAGATCCATTAATTCATTTTCCTTCAGCTTAGTCCCTTTATTTATCAGGAGTCGCCACAGCGAAATAATCCACCAAATTATCGAGCATATGATTTACGCAGCTGATCATATGCAACCCATCACTGGAAGACACCCATGCACTCTCACATTCACACTCATACACCACGGCCTATTTCAAGAATTCCCACTTATATGCTTAGCATTAATAGCAGGTTTGGCATGCTGTCCCGGGAGAGAACCCTGAGCTCGGAGATACTTGAGCCCAAGGCTCCTGCCCGGTCAATAAGCATATAAGGGCATCTGAAATCGGGTAGGTCTTGAGAGCTCCCCTTAGAAAACGGAGGAAAAGGAGGAGATGGGGTGGAAGGGTGGATTGTTCCAAAACGAAGATAGAGCAGTAGGGAAAAGCGATCTATTTATTGTAAGCTTGGATCACTCTGATTGGATTATTACTGATTACAGATGAACAGCCAGTCGTGCTCTCTCGAAAGTAGTTTACGAAACTTCACTTAGTTCATCTAATTGAACTATAGTGCATGTCTTTGGACTGTGCGAGAAACTGAAGCACCCGGAGGAAACCCACATGAACACGGGGAGAACATGCAAACTCCACACAGAAATGCCAACTGACCCAGCTGGGACCAGTGACCTTCTTGCTGTGAGGCGACAGTGCTAACCACTGAGCCACTGTGTCACCCTAGAGTAAAAGATAAAAGTAAATAAAAATTAAAGCCAAATTATATTCTCAGCTTATTGCCAATCACTTTTTTTGCTACATATCATAATCAGGGCTTGACATTAACTTTTTAAATCACCAGCCACTGTGGCTAGTGGATTTTCAATATTACTAGCCACTCACCATTTTCCCTAGCCACAACTTTGTTCTTTGGGAAAAAATTTTTTTTTATGCATAAATTGAAATTGCATGCTAAAATTGTTTGATTTATGTTTTCTGTTATGTCTACATGATTTCATTTCACGATTTTGTGTGTTGTTCAAGGAGCATGAGCAAATCGGTAGTGGTTTCATGGTGTTGCATTGCAATTAGTTATTATTTCACATGTCTTTTCAGGGCTCAACATTAAGGATGTACTAAATTTTCCTCTGGCCACACTGAAAAAAAAAAAAATTCTTAGCCACAAATTTTTAATAATTTGAAAATTTCAAAAGCTAGCAAAAAATATATTATAATATACATACACTTTGTATTCAACACTTTTCTTTAAAAAAAAAAAAAAAAAAAACTTTTGACATTTAAAAAAAAAATTATTGTCATGTATATAAAACTATGCACAGTCTTGGCTAAAGGCCTCCGATCACCAGTTAACAGAATTCACATGCTTTCTTTTGCTCGCGTTAGCACAGTTATTTTTGTCAGTTGTGCTGCTTCTCAATTCTCGAGACCCTTCTTTATTATCAAACTTTGCTTTTAAGAAAACTACAATTACTTTAACCAGCCAAATTGGCTAGTGGAAGTGTGTGTCTAACCCGCCACAGCTCAAATCTACCCTCTCATCATAATCATTAGTGAATGAGATCCAATGGTTTGTGTCTAGTTTTTACATTCTGTGGCAAGTAGCCATGTAAAAAGCAGGATAAAGTACATCCAGGTGATATTGCAGAATAAAGCCCACAAGGCTTACCGATACCAAGAAAAGCTGTTGTATAAGACTGATGGCTCATTCTGAAAACGCACCGACTATATACATTTCTGGAAAGCACCAAATACGTCCCAGGAGTTATGTTTTTTTTGCAGTATTTGTTTTCGCAAATCCACCAGAGTCCGCTTAGTACACTTTTTGAGACCTCAGATTTCTTATGCGAATGCCAGTTGGGCTGCTGTTGACTGACTGACTGACTGACCGATCGACTGACCCACCCACCTCCTTCCCTAAACCCAACCAATAGTGTTTTCAAAAGCCCCGATTGACCTGTCCACCCACTTCCCTAAACCCTACCAACAGTTTTAAAAAGCAATACAGAAAAAGAAAAGCCCTCGTCCGATTTTTTTTTTTACCACGTTTTCAGATTTTACCACATTTTGACCCTGTTATTTACTTGTTTATTTAATTTTTTTGGCTTCAGTTTTTGTCTTAAATTATTTCAGACAGTAACAATCAGTGATTACAACGGCCTTGATGTACTTTGTGTTTTACTTTTATATTCATTCATTCATTCATTTTATTTTCGGCTTAGTCTCTTTATTAATCCGGGGTCGCCACAGCGGAATGAACCGCCAACTTATCCAGCACATGTTTTACGCAGCGTATGCCCTTCCAGCTGCAACCCATCTCTGGGAAACATCCATACACACTCGAACACTAGGGACAATTTAGCCTACCCAATTCACCTGTACTGCATGTTGTTGAACTGTGGGGGAAACCGGAGCACCTGGAGGAAACCCACGAGAGCGCAGGGAGAACATGCAAACTCCACACAGAAACGGCAACTGACCCAGCCGAGGCTCGAACCAGCGACCTTCTTGCTGTGGGGCGACAGCACTACCTACTGCGCCACTGCGTCGCCTTACTTTTATATTATATTATATTATATTATATTATATTATATTATATTATTATATTATATTATATTATATTATATTATATTATATTATATTATATTATATTATATTATATTATATTATATTATATTATATTATTAAAGTTGAAAGTATACTATAAATTGCCACAACATGAGCAATATACAAATGCTGCTTACAAAATCTTCTAAAAACAGAATATATTAACATGGCCTCTGTCTTGTAATGATTTCTTCCTAATCATCTAAGAATGGATATGTGCAAAACAAGCAATTCGGATGAGTGGCACTGAGATAAAGCTAGACGCTGTGTGGTTCATCGATTGTTGTTGGTCAAAGCCAAATGGAGGGTCTGCTCTTTTGTGTTTGACACAGACATCATTTTGCCGTTATGCATCAATCATTGGCTCTGACTTGCTCCATTGAGTCGGTGACACCATTGACACACACATTTACAAAAGTAATGCTGCACAGGTGGAGGCCGACCAGTATAGACTGTTTCTAAAAAAAAAAATTACACATAGATTGTTTCAGTAAAAGGCCATTTGTTTTGTTTCCGTTTTTGTTGGTACTTTGTCTTAAAGAAAAACTCCACTTTTTTTAATGACTCATTTTGCAAGTTAAACAACGTGAGTTTCACCATTTTTCAATCTGTTCAGCAGATCTCCAGGTCTGGCAGCAGCACTATAAGCTTAGCTTAGCATAAATCATTGAATCAGATTAGACCATTAGCATCTCTCTCTCAAAAAAAATTAAATGTTCCAATAATTTTCCTGTTTTCCTAATCAAGGAACTATCATGGATGCAGGCGCAGTGATAGGATAGAATATTTTTTCAACACATTTCTAGGCATAATAGTTTTAATAACTTATCTCTAGTAACAATATTTTTATCTTTGCCATGATGACAGTAAATAATATTTTACTAGATATGTTTCAAGACACTTCTATACAGCTTAAAGTGACATTTATTAGCTTAACCAGGTTAACTAGGTTAATTAGGTTAACTAGGCAGGTTAGGGTAATTAGGCAAGTTATTGTATAATGATGGTTTGTTCTGTATACTATTGAAAAAATATATAACTTAAAGGGGCTAATAATTTTGACCTTAAAATGGGTTTTAAAAAATTAAAAAATGCTTTTATTCCAGCCAAAATAAAACAAATCAGACTTTCTCCAGAAGAAAAAATATTATCAGACATACTGTGAAAATGTCCTTGCTCTGTTAAACATAATTTAGGAAATATTAAAAAAAGAAAAAAAATTCAAAGGGGGTCAAATAATTCTGACTTCAACTGTATTAGGAATGAACAATAAAATTAAACAGCTGTTGTGTCTTTAGTTTCATTTCTAAAGGTTTGAATCACACAACATCTCCAGAAATGTATGCCTAGTTCCAGCCCTTCACCCAGAGATTCGTCAGTCTATAGCGATCGCTGATTGGCTCCTGTACTAGAAGGCGGGCTTTATTCGTCATATTGACCATTACACTTTTCCCTATTCAAAAACTATATGAGTGACATGCAGTGGCGGCTGGTGTTAAAAAATTTTGGGGGGGGCGCAAACACCAGAAAAAAATTTAACTGTTGGTAAAGTAAGAGTGTAAAAGCCATTTTTCAGGTGATGTATCAAAAAACAAAAATATGACTAAAGCATACAATAAATGCATCACAAATCAGTTCATTTTAGTTCAATTTGGGTTTATTATCAGTAATGAAGTAATCAAGATAATCAGTAAACGCACACACAAACACACACATAAATGTTGCCTAATAACTGGACAGTAGCACTACTTGAAAATAAATTATGCTCTACTTTTTTTCTTCTGGCTTGCAAATTTCTCAATAACCGTTAAAGTCAGTCATCTCAGTCACCAGTGTCTTCTCTATTGACAGCATGGCCAATGCATTCAGCCTCACTTGCGTCATGCTGTTTGAAACAGCAAACACGGAAATAGTCAAATGTATGACTTACATGAACCTGCCGGCCAACTCCGTTTGTCATAACAAGTGCTGGAAAAGCCCCGAATATTCGCGCGCTCGCCATCACTTGACTGCTGGTGAATTTGCAAAGACGGTCGATCTGGTCCAAGCTTTTTGATTCTTTTTTTTCTTCATCCAAACGCCTTGTAAACAGATATCTTTGCAAAGATACAACGGAATTTTCCTTCATCTTGAGAAATTACATTCTAAGCTTTTTGGTGAGAATGGTCCAATCACATAAGGCCAATCATATAAAAACAAATATGATTCGTTCTAACAACAAAACTGGGAGGGTTCGGGACGCAGAGCGCTGCGCCCCAAAGACAATTTAAAACCGGCCAATTAGAGCTTATCGTCATATCACGTGCATTGCAAAAGTTTGTGTACCTACATAGACACTCATTAGTCCGGCGCCCCGCACACATATGAAAAAATATTGTTCATACATTTTTTTTCAATAAATGTTAGTATGACTACAATAAAAGTTAGAATGTTTTAATTAAATCAATTTATTTAGTTAATATTTGTGATAATAAACATTAACATATTAAAGGGGTCTAACTTGAAGGGGGGGCGGCGCCCCAGCGCCCTCTATTGACCAGCCGCCACTGGTGACATGTCTTGTGTATTCTATAGTCTTTGCTGGAACTACCTGTGCATTTATAAAAAAATTCACACCCTTCAGCAAATCAGAATCAAGAATTTCAACAGACCATGATATATATCTTATTTGTTCTATTTAGGCTAGAATAAAAGCAGTTTTTAATAAAAAAAAAAAAAAAAAAAATTTAAGGTCAAAATTATCAGCCCCTTTAAGCTATGTTTTTTTTTTTTTTTGATAGTCTACAGAACAAACCATTGTTATACAATAACTTGCCTAATTACTCTAACTTGCCTAGTTAACCTAATTAACCTAGTTAAGCCTTTAAATGTCACTTTAAGCTGTATAGAAGTGTCTTGAAAAATATCTAGCAAAATATTATGTACTGTCATCATGGCAAAGACAAAATAAATCAGTTATTAGAGATGAGTTATTAAAACTATTATGTTTAGAAATGTGTTGAGAAAAATCTTCTCTCAGTTAAACAGAAATTAGGGAATAAAATAAACCGGAGGGGGTAATAATTCAGGGGGGCTAATAAATCTGACTTCAACTGTACTGTATATATATTTATGGTTTTATTTCCACAGAAGCCCTAGCACTCTCTTGTTTGAAATCCCTTAAATTACAGAACAAAATATACAGAAAACTGGCATATACAGTATATTCAATGTGGCAATCAAATAGTATTTGAATACATGCGGCACAGCTTTAATTACACATGAGCATTGCCTCCCTATGCTTGTATCTTCAGTCTCGCTGCTCTTTCCTGTCAGTTTGAGATGTTGATTTTGGAGGAAGAATAGATCTTGCTGTGTAAATTCCAAATCAATACAAGACAGCTATTATGCCACTATTCACACAGAAAAATCAATTCTGTTTCGGCAGCTGTCCAATGTTATGGAGCTTAGAAGAGAGAATGGTGGAGGGATGGCAGACATATTCAGTAATGCTTCAAATATTATGCAGGGCAAATGAAGACGAGTGTGATTTTGAGAGTGTTCGATGAATGTTGCGCGCTGATTGTTCGTTCACAATGCTCAATGTCACACACATTGTGCTCATGTGCATGTGATTCCCCGTTCTCATTAATTTTCTTTTCCTTGGTGTCTTGCTGCTTTTGTAACTGTATGATATTGAATCTTTTATTAAACAGTCACAAAACATGTCATGTTAAAATAAATGACCTCTCACTGAGGACTCTTTAATTCTGTCAAGCTTAGTTCTGTTCCACGAGTTAAGCATAAAGGGGAAAATGAATCCAAGCTATTATTCTTGGACAGCAGAGGAAATTGAAAGCAGATCCCTTTGCTTTTTACATTTTTTCCAGAAATCTTGTTTTTCTTTTTTATAATTTTATTTCAAACATACTGGACCTTTAATGAACATAATTGTAAAAAATAAAAATAATATAAAAATTGCTTAATTTTATTACACAAACTTGCCATACACCGAAAGCCATACTGATATTTAATGATCAATCAATTGTGCAAATAAGTGAAAATAATAAAATATACAATGTAAGCTGGTATAAAACAAAAATAAATACAAAATGTGACATAGAACATACATATTCATCCAAAAAATGTATTCTTTCATCATTTACAGTACTCACCGTTTACATTTTTACATTTTTATGAGTTTCTGTCTTGTTAAACACCAAAGAAGATATTTTGAAAAACGTTAGAAACCTGTACCTACTATTGTTTCCTACTATGGAAGTCACTATGGATTCAGTCATTCATTCATTCATTTTCTTTTCGGCTTAGTCCCTTTATTAATCAGATATTTATTTATTTAATTTAAAATAAATATATATATATATATATATATATATATATATATATATATATATATATATATATATATATATATATATATATATATATATATATATATATATATATTAGGGATGCACCGATACCACTTTTTTACAAACCGATACGAGTACGAGTATTTTGATTTGTGTACTCGCCGATACCGATACTTCATAGATTTGGTTTCAACTAAGTTTATTTGTTCGTTTTTTTTGCTTTGTTTTTTGTTTTTTGCCTGTAGCAAGGATGAACACCAAAATCTTTAACAGGAGGCTGTTCCAAGCCAAAAATATACACATTGTTGAAAACCCTGGTAACCCAGACCTTGTCTATTAACGATTAAGCTTGGACATTTAAAGGATGAGATATCCTTGCGGCTTACATGTGTGCACGACTTTACACATTACACAAGGTGTGTGCAGTGTACGTTACCTTATAGAGTCACTGTCACTGCATATTGGGGACGCATTAAACCCTGTTTTGCACCATTCTTTCATATTCATGAGTCCTGCCTTTGATCCGCGGTCAATTAATCAAAAAGTACTAGATGTTTATGGGTGGGTTGCGGTTAATAGCTCATTTTAAAAATCACGCAACCATCATCTCACAATGTTTATTAATAAATAATCTTGTTTTATTAAAATAAAAGTGATTTCGCAATGCCGAGCCACTGACAAAGCCAACTGCAGAAAAACAAAGCAACCATCGTGGCAACCGCAGTGATCTCTTTTTCCGAAGTCCAGCTGTTCTTTTTTGCACTTGATTATTATGCGTTTAATGTTAAAAAATCAATAATGAATAGACCTCAAAAGTGTATCCTGTGTGTGTGTGTGTGTGCGTCTTCACTGAAGCCTCTTTCTTCCAAAAGCGAAAGTTGTTTATGTCAGGCAATATTTCGGCTTTTAATCGAATGAAAAGTTAATTTAAATAAGCCAATATTTAAAAACTGCAGTAAAGTAACTGTGACGTGCGGCCACACATCGAAACTGAGGTCTGATCTAATCTCTCTCTCGCTGTCATCCAGACAGTGATACGGAGACGCCGCACAAATCAAGCCGCAAAACGGAGGCTGGTACCAGTTTACAGAATAGCTGAAGCCTTTGCGAAATCTGTCAAAATACAGCACTGAAATGTATAGGCATAAATGTCTTTGAGCCAAAAAGTCTAGGCTATCTGTAGGATATCAGAGCCGATGGTATGTACAGTTTGTGTAGCCTAATAATTATATTAATTCTAATAAAATGAAAACCAAAATCAACAATTCATTGCATTTTTCGTTTGATAAAAAATATACGGAAACGAAAAAAGTCAAAGGGTGACTAGTTTGTATTAATTTGTTTTAATATGAATAAAAATATGCTTAGCCTATTTAAGCTTAGCGGTTATATGCGCTGCCAATAGGCAAGCCATTCAAAAATATTATTTTACTGTGTACTGAGTTATAATGTATATTTTACAATAAAAACTAAATGTAGCATGCCTCGCTGTCATTTAAAACATGCAATTCATAACACCCCAGATCTATAGACCTGTGTATGCAGTGTAAACGTATATAGCGTATAAGCGTCCATATAGAGGCGACCTATAATATATAATAGTGAGGGCGGCAAACGCGCCCCCAACGTACTGACTTTCATCTGCAACATCAACACAATCCCCCCTAAATAAAATATACGGGCCCGTGAAGTTCAGCACTTGTCTTGCCAGTGTATGCTGCTGTCTGTCTTGTGTGTATAGCGCCGCAGTCCGTGTCAACAGCTGCAGAAAAAGCGCGCGTGACAGCTCAAAGCCGGTATCGATTTAACCACAAGCAAGATCATATCATTATAAATATTACATTAACGATACTTATCGAAATATTTATACATTTACATGGTGTTTGAGATTGTGTGGTCTGTAAAAGCTGTCTGATCTTTACAGAAGCTGTAAACTGACACGCGCGCGGTGACCGCAGTGATGTTTAAACTCATGCGCTTTTATTTAGCCTGTAGTCTTTAGATTTTTTTTTTTACATAATGTTCCATTTCTTAAAATTTATTTCATTTTTTTATTTAGAGTTTATATATAAAATGAGTGCTAGCTTGTTTGAGTGCTTAGCTGTGATCATTATGCAAGGATCATATTTCATATTCGGTTTATTCTTCAGTAGCCTAGGCTATAGATTCGTTAATAATGTATTTTATAAACAGATTGTTTAAAAGGACTAAGCTATTAATATATAATACATTAGGCTAATTAATACATTAAGGCACTGAAGTCAGGTAGGGCAACAAATCACATCCATAGTGAATTACTGTTCAGCGGTATCGGTGCGTGGTATCGGCCTTTCATGTTCAATACGAGTACGAGTATTTTAACCAAGTATCGACCCGATACCCGATACTGGTATCGGTATCGGTGCATCCCTAATATATATATATATATATATTTATAAATAAAAGTATTATTGTTATTATACAATTATTATTCTAAATAAATAACATAATTAATCCTAAATGTAACTGGAAACCAATCTAAAGATTGATGTCATGCAAAGATCATTTAAGAAATCTTTTGCATGAATATTAATTTTATTCATTAATTCATTTATTTTCTTTTCGACTTAGTCCCTCCACCAATCTGGGGTCGCCACAGCGGAATAAACCGCCAACTTATCCAGCATATGTTTCACGCAGCAGATGCCCTTCCTACGGAGACCCGGAAGGGACGTGATGGTGGAAAAAAAAACTGAGTGGGAGAAAAAAAAATGGGTGGGAGAAAAAAAAAACAGTGATAGGTAAATATATATTTTGTAAAGTTTTTGCGTTCCCTCGCAAAGATTGCAAAAATGTTTTGCGAGGGAACGCAAAGATGTTTTGCGAGGGAACGCAAAGATGTTTTTCCACAAACACTTCCTGTTCACTTCAGTGAATTCATTAATGAATTCATACATGTCAACCCTCCCGTTTTTGACTGGATTATCCCGTATTTTACTATTCTATCCTGCTATCATCATTCAGTATCAGCGAATGCATGTATGAGCCAACGACTGGTATAAGCGCTGACTGACAGAAGCGCTCCGTATGATAAACTGATCCCAGATCAGCTTCTGTACACACCAAAGTGACACCTCTGTTATCAAACAAGTGAAGAGCAGCAAATTAATCTCTCGTTTTTTATTTGATTACAGTGGTGTCACTGTATAATGCACAGATCTATAATGAAAGTATTCCATTACTTTCGTAACTGTTTGTGCATTAGTTTGTCATTAGGTGTGTTTAAAATAAAACACGCAGTACGGACATGTTTACAAATTATTAAGAGTATTTGTCTTGCCTAAACATACACCAGAATATACCAAAATTCCCTGCACTTTCGCTCCTCTTTAGATGGCGTGTACAGAAGCTGATCTGGGATCAGTTTATCGTACGGAGCGCGTCTGTCAGTCAGCGCTTATATCAGTCATTGGCTGATTCAGAGTTTGCATATGAAGGGTGATGATCGACGCACAGCTTTAATGGAAAGAAAGTGAATGCAGACATTTTTATATTAATTTCAGCGTGTTTTCAAGATTAAAAATACATGAGAAATATGGGAAAATCCTGAATGATATGATGATAGCAGGATAGAATTGTAAAATACGGGAGGGTTGACATGTATGAAGTAAACGGGAAGTGTTTGTGGAAAAACAGTTTTACGGGGAACGCAAAACATTTTTGCGTTCCCTCGCAAAACATCTTTGCGAGGGAACGCAATCTTTGCGAGGGAACGCAAAAACTTTACAATATATATATTTACCTATCACTGTTTTTTTTTTCTCCCACCCATTTTTTTTTCTCCCACTCAGTTTTTTTTTCCACCATCACGTCCCTTCCGGGTCTCCGTACCTTCCAGCCACAACCCATCTCTGGGAAACATCCATACACACCCATTCACACACATACACTACAGACTATTTAGCCTACCCAATTCACCTGTACCGCATGTCTTTGGACTGTGGGGGAAACCGGAGCACCCGGAGTAAACCCACACAAACGCAGGGAGAACATGCAAACTCCACACAGAAACGCCAACTGACCCAGCCGAGGCTCGAACCAGCGACCTTCTTGCTGTGAGGCGACAGCACTACCTACTGCGCCACTGCGTCGCTAATATTAATTTTATTAGAATGAAATTCTATAGACAACTCTATAGAATACAAAAAAATATGTTTTATAGATTTATCAGTTGTGTGTTGTCTTAGACCCGACTAATGGCCAAGAATTCGGTTTTAGTCTTGTCTGCCTCACTCATCGTCCCTCCTTTTTGCTTCATACAAAAAATCTATCAGGAGCCATGCTTAGTCTAAATAAGATCACCATCATATTATTTGAACTTTGAATAGTCGACTTGCAAAACTCACTGCGTGCCGACACCTCCGCATAAAAGGCTGTATCACCGATTTCACAACGCATGAGCGGCGGGTTTTTTTTTTTCGGTGTGCAACTTCACAACCGGGACTTACACCAAGAGCAGAGCATCAGCATCAAGCAGGAGTTGTATGTGAGGTGCATGGGTATGTTTTTTTCTGCGCACATGCTCAGTTTGCTTTTGGATTAAACTACATTGCTTTCACCACCGTTGGTTCAGTTGCACATAGAGAATAATGTCTTTATTCTGGGATTACCACTCTTAATAAATACACTTGCATATAAAGTAAATAGTATCTCAAAGCATTTACTGGGGCACTGGCGATTTTTACTGGGGCACATGCCCCAGTAAATGGGGTCTAGCGACGCCCCTGGTTGCAACCCATCACTGGGAAACACCTATACAGTCTCACCTACACCACACATATACACTACGGATAATTTAGCTTACCCAATTCACCTATACCGCATGTCTTTGGACTGTGGGGGAAACCGGAGCACCTGCAGGAAACTCACGCGAACACAATGACTATGGAAGTCAGCTATTATCAAAATATCTTGTTTTGTGTTCAACAGAAGAAATAAACTCTTTAAACTTTTTGGAATAAATATTTTTAGAAAGAATATGTAACCATACTCCTTTTTTATATATAGTAATGTGCCAAAGCAGCTAGGAAGATACATATGTTATTGATTATTAGTGTTATTCTAACATTATGTTTAGTTTAAATGAAGCCTAGCCCATTCAGACGCAAATGCACAAATATGGCCATGTACACTTCAGCAGTTTAAACAGCTTAACCTTTTACAGCAGTTCACAAGCAGTGTGTTTAGTTCAGCTCACAAACAGATTACATTCATTACGTTGACATTACATTTCACATTAACAAAGATGAATCAATACTGTAATACATTTATTGTTCATTGTTCATGTTCGTAAATAATCTAACTAAAATTGAATAATGGATACTTAAAGTAAAGCATAGTCAATTTGATATTCATTTCAAGAGTTCACAGTTAGATATTGCTTGATAATAATAGCAGGTGTGGCATGCTGTCCTGGGAGAGAACCCTTAGCTCGGAGATAACTGAGCCCAGGGCTCCCACCAGGTAGTTCTCAAGAGCTCCCCCTGATAAAGGAGGAAAGGGGGAGATTGGGTGGATGGGGGGATTCCTCAAAAAACAAAGATAAAGGAGTAATGCTAGTCGGGCTACTTATGACTTTGGAATGATCCGATTGGCTTATTACAGATGATTACACATGAGAGACCAGCTGCGATTGATCATATCACGTGCTCCTCTCGAAATTAGTTTATAAACTTCACTTAAAATAATACAATAAAAAATTTAATTAATTCATTTATTTTCCTTTGGCTTAGTCTCTTTATTTATCAGGGGTCGCCACAGCAGAATGAACAGCTAATTTATCCAGCATGTTTTACAGAGCGGATGCCCTTCCAGCTGCAACCCAGTACTGGGAAACATCCATACACTCTCATTCACACACATACATCATGGTCAATTTAGTTTATTCAGTTCACCTATACCACATCTTTGGACTGTGGGGGAAACCGAAGCCTCTGGAGGAAACCCACGCAAACACAGGGAGAACATGCAAACTCCACACACAAACGCCAACTGACCCAGCTGGGGCTCATACCAACAACCTTCTTGCTGTGAGTGCTAACCACTGAGCCATTGTGTCGCTATCCTAAAATTTATAAAGTAAAAATAATAGTATATAAAGTACAAATACTAGTATAGAGTTTAGAGTACAATATAAGGTGCTGCTGGTGGTTTTGAAAGGGCTTCAGGTTAACTCCAACTTATTACAAATGTACTGTTCCTCTAGACCACCAAGATCTTCCCAGAATTTGACCCTGTATTTATCAAAAAAGAGGTTAAAGACTAAGGCCCTGTTTACACTAATATGTTTTAGTTTGAAAACGCATAACTTTTGCTACGGTTACACCTTCCATCCCAACTAGCGGAGTTATCGAGCCCTGAAAACGGAGCGTTTTGAAATGCTGAAGAGACCGTTTTTGTTTTAAAACGTTGCTGCTCCGTGTCAGTGTGGATTGGGGAAAACTGAGACATCTGAAAACAGAGACGTGGCTGCAGACATTCACTACATGTTTGGGGTTTTTCCCCTTGTAAGTTCAGACTTCGCAAGTTTGATATGAAAAACAAACTCTCGAGGAAACGTGAAGTACATCTTCAAAGGGAACAGTGTAGCCTACTTTACATCATTCACTTCATCCTGGCTACGATGTTTCTTAACAATAAAATGAAAACATGATATAAGGAACTGCCTATTTTCTTTTTGTTATTACCTTAACAGACACCAAAATGTTAAGGTGTCGTGTAGCTAAATATTTATATGAGTGTCATCTTCACTGTATGTATATTTATAACAAAACAGAGCCTATAACATAACTGCCTCTTTTCATTTTCTTCAAAAACTATAAAACATACCCTCTCTCTTGCTGAATATCAGTTTTAATAATCAATAATGGCCATTATAAAAGTATAACACACAATAAGTTTATACAATATAGGAAATAAAGGCAAGCAATTAGTCAAATGTGCAGAATCAGTGTACGTGGTTACATAAATTAATATATTAGCTTATCTTTGAGCTCAGCCAAAACACATTACCTGCGAACGAGTAGATTCAAAACACTGAAGAGTCGCTAGATAGAGACAAGATTAATTAAATATCACGTTTAACAACTACAGTATAGTGAAATGAGATCCAACGATAGATTTTTGATGAACTGTCTGACATGCGCTGCTCTCACCTGGGAAGGTGTGCTCAAAGCACCTGATGACTGTCTGGAGCTCAGACGTGTGCATACGCAGCGGATGCTAGAGTGTGTGTGGGGTCACATGATGTACGTTTTCAGCATGTAGTGTGGATAGGGAGCTTTTCAGAAATGCTAGATGAAACGCCAATGGATATGGATTGTTTTTATTCTATAATCTATAATCTTCATACTATAACATTTTAAGTTAAGCTGCATTGACACAATCTACATTGTAAAAGTGCTGTACAAATAAAGATGAATTTAATTTAATTCTAAAACACCATTTTAACACTAAAATGCATCAGTGTAAATGGGGCCTAAAGGTGACTGTTCCTTCTTGGTGGCATCCTTTGACTCTCTGGAATGTTTTAAATCATTGCTGAAAACACATCTCTGTTCAGTTGCTTATAACTGCACTTAGTGGACTTACTGTAGTGGTGTAGTGTATTGGTATGTGTTTTGCAAAGCATTTGTTTTAATTGTGTTTGTGTCACACTGTGAAATTGTGAAGCACTTTGGGCTTTTTAAAATGTGCTCTAGAAATAAAATGTTGCTGTTGTCATTGTTGGTTGAACTGCAGACACTTAAGCTGAGAGGATCCTGTTTTTGACTCATTTTGATTTGATTTGTAAATTCAGTGAATCCTTTACTATAGACTTGGATTATTTGAATGGATTATTTAAATCAGTGACAAAAGATCATGAGATGCAATTATCTGTCCACTTCACACATTAATTTTTTTGCAACTTGTGGACTGATTTAACAGGTTAAAGGTGCAGTAGATGATCTGCCAGAATGTTATTGTTAGCATGTAGTTTGAAAAATGTAGGGATGTGTGAATATAAATCACCTCACCTCAGTAAAGCTGGTCAGGTCAAAAAAAAAGGAGTGCTAAAACCAGAAATATCCTGTCATCGTTTTATATTACACTTACATACCAAGACTACAAGTGACTTTTCATTTTCAATTGTGCTCGCTGATCCTCGTATATTGCTTGTTTTCGTGTCCTTTTACACTTGAACAACTAAATGAATGCTTTAGTCTATTTAACTGACTACATTATCAATGCTGTAAAAGATACGCGATGAACTTAAAGATAGTCAATCATTCGCCGGACGTTTTAAGTGGCTGAAAAACACCTGATATAAACCCATTCATATAAACCCATTCAACACAATCTACATAAGGTTTATGTGGCTAAAATAGTTTTAAAACATACCTGTCTAAACGTAATACTTCAGCCGTGGTGTCATCCTTCAGATCATGGTTTTGAATTGCATAACGACATTCCCTCCAGCGTACAAAAGTAATTCCGATGTTGATTCAGCATTTAGAAAAGTTTTGATTCTGCATTTTTGGCAGAAGCCCTTTCAAATACAGTCTTTATTTTCATAGATACAAGGCCACGTTGGTCTTCTTAGAAAGAAGTTAAGGTTGCAGTGTTTGCTTGATGTCACTCTCTGTCAGCTGTAGGTGGGCATGCTTTATGTGCATGCGCAAATGACGGATCTATCTGCGTGACAGGCTGCACAGAAATAGAAATTTAAATTTGTTGACAGACAGTTTGAGTTACCTGTCGTAATTTAGTTATTTGTCATCTTAACAAATTTTAATTGGACGATCTTTTTTTAGTCTTATGCCTTACCCAGAATATAAAAATACATATAAATACATTTAGATCATTTACTTTAATCATCATTACTATCGAAATATGAAGAAACTTTCAACCAGCACAACAAAAAATATTTCAGAAGACAAGCACCTACTGCACCTAAAAAGTCTAAAAATCTAAAAAGATTTAGCTTGTTCATAAATGGGAAACTGCTAGCCTATAAGTTTATACAGTAAGTGGCTTAATATATATATATATATATATATATATATGAAATGTTGTGGAGTAGAAAAGTGTAATATTTTGTTTTGAACTCAGTAAAGGAAAACTTTACTAAAATAAAGATTAGCAGACAAAGTTCTTGAATGGATAGTTCACTCAAAAATGAAACTTCTGTCATCATTTACTCACCATTCATTTGCCACAAAACATGTTCCAATTCCTTTCTTTTGTTGAACACAGCAGAAGATAGTTTGAAGAATTGTGGAAACTGATAGTTGAGTACCATTGACTTTCATGGTTCTTTAATAGATACAGTGAATGTCAATGGCTGACTTCCAAGGATACTGTAAATGCCAATGGTTGACGTCAATGGTGGATCTTTTGTGTTCAACAGAAAAATGAAGTTCTTGAGAGTGAGTAAATGGAATATTTTCATTTTTTGGGTGAACTATTGCTTTTAAGTACAGTTGTGAAGTAAAATACTGTCCAACACTGCTTATGCCTTGCAGTGTGCATAACATGTATTGGAAACCTGTTGATTTTCTCAACAACAAAACAGCAACAATTTGTTTCCATCTGTTTTTTAACCAATGGAAAACATGAAGATTATTAAGGAAGTCTGATAGAAAACCAGTGTAATTTTAGGTCCTAATTTTATTTGCAAACATAGCCTTCACTGTAAAAAAAAAGGCTGTGATTTTAATGTTAATAAAATTGCTACAGTAGAAATATGTAACCTGGTTAACAGTAGGTTTTCTTAAAATATATGGTCAAAGTCCCTTTAAGGCATAGGTCTCAAACTCAATTCCGGGAGGGCCTCTGCTCTGCATAGTTTTGCTCCAACCCTAATCAAACACAGCTTATCTAGTAGTGTCTAGTAGTCTTGAACACCTTGATTAGTTGGATCAGCTCAAGTCATTTCACTCAGAGGCCGTCTTTGAAATACTTCTCAGGCAGTATGCTCGGGCATTCTGTCCGAATGAGGAAACATCAAATTCCCCAAAACTGTTTCCCAAGCTTACGATTACATTACATATTTGGAATCACCAATAAAATAAACAACGATTGTCTTATAAGTTTCGTTACAAGTTCTGAATCTAACAAAACTGGCATATTTTCAGGTTGCCCAAACTAATGAGCATGCGCACTCAAAAAGAACGAGATCATGACACCAACCTCATTTATGGCCGCTCTACACATGATCATTTTCTGGATAATGCTTTGCCTGATCGCGCTGGTCTTCTGAAGTAATCCACAACTTGGTCTTGATGGCGAATCTCCTCCATAAACAACAGCAACTCTTTGTTTACAAGTTTGTGGGCGTGTGAGTAGTTGCTGCCATGTGATGTGCGTTTGACAGGATGGACCGTACCTCGTGTTTGTTTCATACAGATTACAAAACCAAAAAACTTTTGTTTTCTAGTGCACTTGTTTCATTTAAAAGTACAGACTTCAAGCTTTATTTGGATACATTTCTAATGTCTGGGAAGCAAGTATTCACTGAGATTCCAGTGTGTTTGTTGACCACCAAACTGCCGTAAAAGCACACGTCTGATCCATGATCAATGATTGGCCCCTGTACTAGTAGGTGGGGCTTCATTTGCCATATTGACCGTTACACTTTTCCCCATTAAAAACTATATGTGACATGTCTTGTGTATTCTACAGGGTGGGTCATTTACATGGATACACCTTAATAAATTACATAGACAATTGCTTTCAGATGACCCCAAAGATAAAAGTCTAAGGGGGTCAGATCGGGAGACCTTGGGGACCATTCAACTGGCCCACGACGACCAATTCACTTTTCAGGAAACTGTACCCAGGAAACCATTCCCATTTTCTTAAGGTGTATTCATAAAAATGGCCCACCTGTATAGTCTTTAATATGGTGGATAACCATACATTGACTTTTTCAGAATTCCATGCATGCCATTACTATGGTTCTTTTTAGTTTTTTCTTATGAGTTGTGTACTTTAGAGATTTATGCTACATGTAATTTTGCTAAATAATGTATATTGCATTACTTTATTTTAATGTGTGTTAACCATCATGGTTATTAGTTGTGTGAATGAAACTGAGCTCCTTATGTATATTATGTTTGTTTCTTTGCTTGTGGGAAAAGTTCTTTTTCATGAGCACTGGATCATCATGTGATGTTCTCATCCACAGTTGCATATGTTTGTGTTTTTATCTGTGTAACAAATTTACTATGTATAGATGTCAGTACTTTTAAAACATTGGTACACACACTGTAAATAATTATATGATCAATTAGTCCTGACAGCATATGTTTTTAGGTAATTGTAACTTATTAAACTAAGTTAGTCATGTTCTATTTTAATTTTAGAAGTCATGCAAGCTGTTTTAAGTCAGTTTAACATGATATGGGTTCAATGGACTGATATAGTTAATTTGATTCAGCTTAAAAATGTAAGGCAATGAGTATTTTTTACAGTGTAGCATTAGAAATTAATGAAATACAGTAGTAAAACATATTCCAGAGTAGTTGGAGGTTCATTCTGCTGTTTTAGAAAATTTGTAATTTAGGTTACGATTTCTATATTTTTATGGTAAAATTCTGCTAACCACAGCTGTGTTTAAATGAAATGGATTATTTTTAAAGTGTAGAAATTACAAGATTCAGCTTAAATGACAACTCAAGATATGATGGGGAAGCCTCTGATCAATAACATTCCCTTTTGCCTTGGCATGTTACTGCTTGCCTTCATTCTTTGTTTGCGGCATTGACTGACAGTGAATTATGTCTCTCAGTTTCAGGCTTCTTCCCTGGCCACAGCTCATGGATTTCCTCACGGAGTATCCCTACAATGACACTTATTATGACAACGGGACCGGGGCCCTCAACGGCACGAGCTGTGAGGCCAAGCATCAGTATAACTACTATGCCATGCTCCTGACTCTCCTCATCTTTGTCATTGTCTTCGGCAATGTGTTGGTGTGTATGGCAGTCTCTCGAGAGAAAGCGCTGCAGACCACCACTAATTACCTCATTGTCAGCCTGGCGGTGGCAGATCTTCTCGTGGCCACATTAGTTATGCCCTGGGTGGTGTATCTTGAGGTAAGAAACATTAATTGTGTCATATGGAGCCAGATTTCAGGGTTGCTAGAAGTAACCTCAGACTGTTGCTGCATCCCAATATGCCTATTTATAGTACGTCCTGAAAGTATATACTTTTTGTCAAAAAAGTTTTATTTGGTCATCAAGCAGACTTAAAATTATCCCAAATTCCAGGATAAATTTTCTAATAAGCACATAAACTTACAAGAACATCCAAACAAAAGAACACACATTGAGTAACACTCTAACCCCAGACTGTGGGCATACTCTGACAATTGCTTAGTTATAATACATTGCTTTAAGGAATAGAATTCCTCATGAAGTGACAGAAGAAAGGGCCTCAAATCTTGTTAAATTGTGCAATTGCCTTTTAAAGGATATCTGGTTCATTCCAAGTGCAGCTTAGATATCAATTCCTCAAGCCATAGTATAGCAGTTGGAGGATTAACCATTTTCCAGAACAATAATAATAGCTTTTTGACTGTTATAAAACAATATGTAAGGAATTTCTGTTGTGCACTGCTAGTATTTACTTTTTTTTTTTTTGTAAAGAAAATGTACATACCTTTGAGAGAGTAACAAAATAGCATGTACGCTTTGGAACACACTACTTCTTCATTAAAGAACCCCTATTATGTATTAAAAAAGGTCATATTTTGATTTTGGGGTTTTTCAACAACAAGCTGATATGCGTGCAAGGTCAAAAAACACTTTCATTGTCTTATAAAATGCATTTATTTTTACCTAATTATCTCAATGACTCCCATATGATACGTTCAGTTATTCATTTGTTCCCAAATCCCTCCTTATAGCGCGATGCTAATCTGCGCTGATTGGTCTGATGAGCCAGTCTGTTGTGATTGGTCGGCTGCGTTCAGCGCGAGACAGAGAGAATCGCCCACCATAGCTTATTAACAATTTTGAAGTAGTCAGAGTGCAGAGTGTATGTGTGAGCCCAAATGCAGGAGTGCATTAAAGCAATGCAGTTAAACACCAGCGTATTGCTCTATTCTTAACCGTGACACACATTCAGTATTATTCCACACAGTGCCAAAAGCTGAACTATTTTGAAACTTGACCGCTGCACGTGTGTAGGAACAGCTGACGGTGGCCATAGCAACGACAAACAACAGAGAATCGTGAGCTCACAAGCGCATTTAAATTCATAATGAAAGCGGCACGCGTCACATTTTTAATGTGGCTTTAGGCGCAACATGAGAATTGCTGAAGCACTCGTCAGAAAAATGACGGGAACAGCACAAGGCTGGGGCTGTAATGCTGGAATATTTTTACAAAAATAAACTTCAACCACTGACTCTTTACAGCCTCATCTTTGAATAGGGAAAATAACACTAACTTTCCCTTACACTTCAGGTTCTGCTACAGTGTTTGTCTTCTTTTTTCACCAGTGTTTGTGGGCGGGGCTTTCAATTTTCCCAGGTCTGCATGTGCAACTAAAGACCAGGGGCCTGTTTCAGAAAGGAGGTTAAGTGAAAACTCTGAGTATTTTAACCCTGAAATCAGAGAAACTCTGGGTTTTCCGTTTCAAAATGGCAGGTTTGTCAAACTCGAGAAAGCAGGGTAAGTCAAGCCTGTTTCTGAAAGAGAGGTAACTTTAACTCAGAGTCAGTTACCGTGGTAACTTACTCTGTGAACCTAACCTGGTCAGGAGCAGGTTTTATTCTCTAAACTCAGAGTTTCTGTCGGTCTGCTCTCCTTATTTAAAGATGAAGCGGTATTTCTCACCTTAGATTTACGTTTCCACACATCTATTTTAATGTGCATTTTGGATATGCGCATAAAAAATTGGTTGATGGAAACGCCAATATGCACATAACTTTTGAAAATAGACATAATAAACATATGCGCATAACTGAGTAGGAGAAACTTTTTATTCAATAAGAAAAGATGTGCATAAACTACAATGGAAACACTTTTACTGAACAAATTCCAGTATACGCATTAAAAAGGTTTGTTATAAGAGATCATATGATGATGAAAATGTGTGTGAATGGACAAACCAGCAGGCTGAGCACACTGTAAAACATCTGAAATGTTGTTTTGGTCACGCCTTAAGCGTTTCAGTATTATTATATTATTAATTACCTTTAGAGAGTCTGCAGCGTGTCAAGAGTGTCTGTTCTCCGCGTGCGCATCTCAAACGCCACCACGCGTTCATTGTGTGTCGGCATTGTCTTCTGAGGCACAAGTCATTTATTAAATAAAGAACATGTTCACGCAGCTTCTTCTACCGCAGTAAATTCAGTTTTTACTGTTGATATTTAGCGACAGTTAATCAGCAAGTGACAATTTTGTTCTCTTTGACTGGTTGGATGGCTGCTTTACTCGCACACTTTTATGCGATATTCCAGTTTTGCACATAAATTTTATTTGCGTTCAGTCACACAAAGAACAAAGTCGCGTACGAGAATAGCTTGTCCTTTTTAAATAATAATTAGCTTAAATTCACTGTCCTACTAACTAGATTAATGGGATTATTACTCGTTCTAAAAACAATTTTTTTTTGTTCTGCTTACATTGTAAATGTCATATCATCCTCTACCACTCGAACTATAAAAAAGGCAGACACACAAGTGCACTTAAATCTATTAAAACTGATCAATGTGTGCAAAAGTGGGAACCTTAAATTAAACATTTCCACTGAACATTAAGCTAAGGTTATATGCATTCTTGTTTTGTCAAATTTGTTGTAGAAATGCGCTAGCCTATTTTATGTAATTTAATGCAATTACATTTAAAATAACTTTTAAAAAATGGCCAATAAACTTAACACATTACATTACTTTTTTATTATACTTAATTATTTAAATACTTTAAATGTAAACTTGTGCATTAACTTGAGCAGCTATGTTTTCCCACGCTAACTGTCTCTGTTTCACTGATGCAATGGTGTTGCTTTTTTAAATATATGCTCATATTTGCTATAACTTTGCATGAGCACATCAAGTTCAGCTGGAGAACTCGTAATATCTGCGCTCCATTGATAATGCCTTTTTATAGTTGCGGTGTGCGCGCTTAACTCTGAGTTGGTCTACTCAAAGTTGATTGACCCAACTCAGATCAGCTATTCTGAAACCGAAAACTCTGAGTTTTTAATCTCTCGATAAATCAACTCAGAGTTAAAGTTTAAACTCCGAGTTGATTGAACCTCCTTACTGAAACAGGCCCCAGGGCTTAAGTTCTGTATTGACGTCACGCCGACAAAGATTCGTTACCCCAACTATTCATTTAAACCACTCTGAGTCGACTCTTTCATAGATGAATCAATAGTTTTAAACACAGTGCACTTTCAGATTTAAGCCTTAGCTGGATATTTCACTTCACTTAGAGCTGTGGTACACATTGCATGGAAGCTCATTATTAAAAACCCATAACAGGGGCTCTTTAATAGACTTTTATGTTGCTTAGTTAAATTCACGGAAATATTTTGTTGTGCGTCTTAAATCATTTTAAACAGGTCTTAATTTTCCTCTATCCAAGTAAAGCCACGGTCACACTGGACTTTACTCCCCATAGACTTCCATTCATACGCACGCGAATGCATCAGACCGGAACCGCAGGGTCATGCGGCAAGTTTCAAATTCCGCTGCAAAGTTCAAGCTTGGTGAACTCTGACCTGCGAAATCGCACAACTTGACTGCGTGAGACCAATCCAGGATCAAAACATGACCTCTCTGAACAGAAATTTAAAACATTGAGCAATCGCTCGCTTTTTTTTAATGTCTAATCATCTTGTTTAATCCCGCCCCTTTTCGCAGCGCCGTACGACAGAATTTCGCAAGCTCAAACTAGTGTGACTGCGGCTTAAGGCGGAAAATTCGAATGTTATCACTTGATTAAACATGCGTTTTTATTGGTTATTAGCTGATAGATATGGGCCAGTAGGGGCCTACTGGTAGGCTCAGAAGGCTGTTATCCAACCACATGGTCAATCAGCTATAGATCACATACAGCTGCGGCCGGAAGATAATTATTATAGGAGAGTTATTTACATTATATATTTAATTTTTCATTAATTGTATTTTATTAATGTCTACCGCTACCCCTAAATTCAACCATCACAATAATGTAAAAACAGATCTGGATCTTGAGTCTCTATACTCTATTAGTTTAACTGATTAACCAAGTGGATGGATGATAACAGCCTTCTGAATAGAAGTTATACTCAATCAATTTGGACCAAAAGCCAACAAATATATATTTTTTATCAATTTCCGTAATTGCCTCCACAATGAATATACACAATGAATATACAGAAATCACAGAAATAATTACTGGTATGGATCGCTAAAATAGTGAGGGTAGGGTAGATCAATGATGAATCTCTCAAGGAAATCGACAATGCTTTACAGCGGTAATAAGGTTCTTCAGTGCAACAGATCCAGGGTGAATCTCTCAGGAGTATAAACACTAAACAGCGGTAACAGTTCTTCAGGGAAAACAGATCCAGGGGGAAGCTCTCATAGATAACGACAACGCTCAAACAGCGGTACAAATGTTCTTCAGTGAAGCAATTCAAAGTGAATATCTTGTGAGTAGCATCAGCGCTAACCGCGGTAACAGTTCTTCAGTGTCACCATAAGAAATGCTGATAAGCAACAGTCTCTATCATCACTCACCACCAGAGAATAGAGCGGGAAGAGCCTAGCAGGAACAGACACAGGAATGAACAACAACGAACGGACAACAGGAATGCTGAACAGATATAGGTGCAGTAATGCGCTGCACCTGTGGAGTGCTGACAGCTGAGGTTCTCTGATAGCAGCAGAGCACGTGACCACCCAGCTGATGACATGTAAACACAACAGACAGCCACGCGGTGAAGACACACCCACACATATAAACACGCACACACACATACACCAGAGGAACAGACAGATCCACAACCATGACAGTTTTATCGTAATTATTAAATGTAAAATAAAAACTGTATTAGTTAAGATAAAGCAATGTTTTCTAGTCTTTTTTCAAACATTATTAAATAAATTAGGAAATTCCCCATGGAAACTATATTTACCTTCGGCCTACTAGCCTCAATCAAGTTTGGTTTTTGGCCCTTCATAAGAAAAAGTTTGGGACCTTGCATTAAAATATGACACTAAGACATCGTGTCAAAGCAGTTTAACATAGAAGTTCTAGTAAATTGAAACTTTGCCAGTCCAGTTTTTAGAGTTGAAGTTGAGTTTAGTTCAGTTCAGTGTGGTTTAAATTTCACTGCTGAAAGTCTAAACACTAAAGTGGAAATCCATCGATGCGCAGCTCCCGGGTCCCAATTACTAATACAGTCATGGCAAACCAGGCCATTAGAAATTATCATTAGTGTTTAGCCCTGTATAAGTCTAAATTTTTATTCATAATGGTCTTAAAAAGGTCTTAAAAAGTCTTAAATTTCACTTGATGAAACCTGCAGAAACCCTGAAACAGGTAATCCACTATTAGACTTTCATGTGGAAAAATCACCTCAGGTGTTTGCATAATACACATTCAGAAGTTAATAACCAAACATGCCTTGATAAAAGTTCTTATTGTTGTTGCAGATGAAAATGAACATGGAAATCATTATTAAAATAGATATTATAATAGATACAGTAGGTCAGATGTTATTTAAAAGTCATTTAAATATATTTACCAAAGCCCCTTCATTTAATGGAGGGCTATATTGGTGATTAGAGTGAGCACAGATCTGCACTTCAAAATATTACATAATAGTAATATAGTAGATCAGCCAGAAAACTTTGCAATACTCAATTAAACATACTATGATTTGGGACACATTAATTCAATTTCCAAATAATATTTAGGATGGATAGTTCGGGAATTGTGATGCAGCATGTCGGAAAATGAGCCCCAGCATTGACTTTTAAACACTTTAAGGAAATGAGGCATGATTTGAAGATTCTGGATATTGTTTAAATATGTGCTGTTGAATGAATTTAACAGGATAATCTTTTAAAAAAAAGACCTTCAGAACTCGTCTCAAGGGTTTCAGTAAGCGGTTGCCTTTCAGATTTTCGACAGCACGCAGCTTTTGTGTCGGCTTTGTGATTTCCAGCTCCCAGATAGCCGATTGATCTGCCCCTTGTCCTTGAAACAAATTGTACATCAGACTGTAATTTGTAGCTCCACAAAGGTTCCACAGGAACTAAAGGACTAAATGAGCTGTAGCAATGCATCCATAGGGTAATTTCACTTTTTCTCCTTGCGTCCTTAGTTTCGAAATGTGATGCAAAATATTTTTGACACAGCTGAAATGATTCTCCTTGTGTGAAAAAAAGGTCAAAGACATTTTGGTGTCTGCATTAAATTACAAAAATGAATTTATATTCATAGAAAGCACATTTAATGCACAGCGTCTGCTTTAATGTTTCAAATAAGTTTGTAAAAAGCCAATTTCAAAACATGGGTGAAGTAACGTTTCCTTATTCATTCATTCATTTTCTTTTCGGCTTAGTCCCTTTATTAATCTGGAATGAATCGCCAACTTATCCAGCATATGTTTTATGCAGCGGATGCCCTTCCAGCTGCAACCTATCACTGGGAAACACCAATACACTATTGTATTCACACACATACACTACGAACAATTTAGCTTACCCAATTCACCTATAGCACGTCTTTGGACTTGACCGGAAGAAACCCATGCCAAAATGAGGAGAACATGCAAACTCCACACACAAATGCCAACTATAGCTGAGGCTGAACCAGTGACCTTCTTGCTGTGAGGCCACAGCGCTACCCACTGCGCCACCACACCGCCACGTTTTCTTATTATTCAGCATAACAGATACATTTATGTCAAAATGAATTGACATGGTCGCTGGTTCAAGCCTCAGCTGGGTCAGTTGGCGTTTCTGTGTGGAGTTTGCATGTTCTCCCTGTGTTGGCGTGGGTTTCCTCCGGGTGCTCCGGTTTCTCCCACAAGTCCAAAGACATGTGCTATAGGTGAATTGGGTTAGCTAAATTGTCCGTATAGTGTATGTGTGTGAATGAGTGTGTATGGATGTTTCCCAGTGATGGGTTGCAGCTGGAAGGGTATCCGCTGCGTAAAACATATGCTGGATAAGTTGGTGGTTCATTCCGCTGTAGCGACTCCGGATTAATAAAGTGACTAAGCCGAAAAGAAAATGAATGAATGAAATGCTATCTTTTAGAACATATATGAGTGTTTATGCAAACATTATATAGTAAACAATATGTATTCAATTATATTTGAGAGTGTTTAAAAACTATACGCTGACAAAAGGGCGACACGGTGGCTCAGTGGTTAGCTCTGTCGTTTTACAGCAAGAAGGTCACTAATTCGAATCCCGGCTGGGTCAGTTGGCTTTTTTGTGTGGAGTTTGCATGTTCTCCACATGTTGGCGTGGGTTTCCGGAGCATAAGTGCTCCGGTTTTACCCACAGTCCAAAGACATGCGCTATAGGTGAATTGAATAAACTAAATTGGCCATGTATATGTGTGAATGGGTGCATATGGATGTTTTCCAGTACTGGGTTGCAGCTGGAAGGGCATCCGCTGTGTAAAAGATATGCTGGATAAGTTGACGGTTCATTCCGCTGTGGCGACCCCTGATGAATAAAGAGACTAAGCTGAAGGAAAATGAATGAATGCTGACAAAAGGGTGAAGCCCCTAGATTAAAATGGCAATTAATTAGTATTTCAGGGCTACAAATTGAGTTACGTTTTGATATGTTATTGAATGATTCTTTTTGTATGATACATATACAAATAAAATAGTAATTACAACAACTTGTTTAAATCTCAAGTTATTGTAAAATATCTAAAATATTTTATTTTCTTTAAAATTTGTATTAATCACTTCTTTTGGATGGGCTAAAGATCACTTGATGAAGAAACATGCCCTTTGTAAATATGAGTGAGCAGAGCACACAGTTAAATAAGTAATATCTATAGAAGTCATTTTATCTCAGGATTAAAATTATTCTCCCAAAAAGATATAAAGAAAGACAATTCACAATTCTAACTGTTTCTAACAATTCTGACTATATTTCTTGCAATTCTAACTCGCAACTTCTCATGTCTTTTTTTTTTTTGATTGTTGACTTGCATTGGTCTATACCAGGGGTTCCCAAACTTTTGAGCTCGCGACCACCAAAATACAATTTCCAGTGACTCGCGACCCCCACTATCTTCGAAGGGGGTTATAAACATATAAACATTGCACACAACGGTGCACACACACCAATAGGAACTATATAAACACGAGCATATTGACAACACAAAACAGTCTAATAACTATGTATTTTTTTTAATTCCACACTCCATTCATTTGTTTAATTTAATATTAACTGGCTTTTTATATATATATATATATATATATATATATATATATATATATATATATATATATATATATATATATATATATATATATATATATATATATATTATATTTTTATATATATAAAAACTGGCTTTTTATGGATATATTTTATATGTGTATGTTGTTTTTATGTACAGTTGAAGTCAGAATTATTAGCCCCCCTTTGATTTGTTTCTTCTTTTTAAATATTTCCCAAATGATGTTTAACAGAGCAAGGAAATTTTCACAGTATGTCTGATAATATTTTTGCTTCTGGAGAAAGTCTTATTTGTTTTATTTTGTCTAGAATAAAAGCAGTTTATAATTTTTTAAAAACCATTTTAAGATCAAAACTATTAGCCCTTTTAAGCTATATTTGTTTTCGATAGTCTACAGAACAGACCATCATTATAAAATAACTTGCCTAACTACCCTAACCTGCCTAGTTAACCTAATTAACCTAGTTAAGCCTTTAAATGTCACTTTAAGCTGTATAGAAGTGGCTTGAAAATATCTAGCAAAATATTATTTACTGTCATCATGGCAAAGATAAAATAAATCAGTTATTAGAAATGAGTTATTAAAACTTATATTTAGAAATGTGTTGAAAAAATCTCTCCCTTAAACAGAAATTGGGGAAAAAAATAAACAGGGGGGCTAATAATTCAGGGAGGCTAATAATTCTGACTTCAACTGTAACTATTAAATAACATCGTCTGTAGGTTATGGATATAATATGGTAATTCTAATAGTTTAATAAGATATATAATATTTTTGGAAATTACCAAGTGACCCCCCCTCATTGTCTCGTGATCCCCCAAGGGGTCCCACCCCCCACTTTGGGAACCACTGATCTATACTGTATGTATTCAATACTAACAATTACTGTGGTACCAAAATATTGAGCATCACTACACAAAAAACACTGGGTTGTTTCAACCAAAATTTGAATTAAATATATGCAAGAGTATGGTGGCCAAGAGAGCTTAACATGCTTCATCCATTTGACAGCACACGTGCTGCAAATCACAACGCATACACACAAAAAAACTCGCTGCATTTTCTCACAACGCAAACAATTTACAAAAACGCTGCATTTTCTTACAACACAGAGAATGGAACACAACAGAAATGTTTCAAGTAGACCGTAAAATGTGACGGATGCTGCTATGCTGTGCCAATTGCTCAGTAAAGTTGTAGGTGATCTTTGAAAGGTGAGTTTTTTGTTTGTTTATTTTCACATGCTGATTCCCTTGTCTTTCGTATTTTATTAGCCTAAATAATTATAACCTAAATAGCTGTGTCTGTCATGTTTTAGGGTCTCCTTGAAACATTTCCGTTGTATTCCGTACTATTTGAAAGTGTTGTGAGAAAATGTAGCGCTTTTGTAAATGTGTTTGTGTTGTGAGGATTTACAGCACGTGTGCTGTCAAACTGATGAAGATCTTTTCTCAATTTGCTGGCGTTTTTTGTAATTGCACATGTTTTTCTTTCTTAAATTGCAGCACGTTAAGCTCTCCCGGCCACCATACAAGAGTGTACCCAACACCTAAAAAATAAATTAGTACAGTAACAGTGGCAGTGATAAAATACATTGTTTAATAAAGCCTCACAACCGTTAACAAATCAGCAGCATTGTTCATGTTTGTCTAGATATGTCTCTAGCAAAGGAAGTTTGGCCAACATCAAATACTGTAACCTTGTTGTATAACATACATTTGTATAGATTTAGTATTATTCAGGTGTCCTCTGACCCACTAAATTACAGTCTCTGTCTTTGTTTTGACCCTGAAGCTCATCAGTTGCTCTCAGTTGTTCTCCACAAAGGGTTGCCTTGTGGAAATTATGGTGTTTATAAGTCTAGACTAAACGAGCAGTATGCTTGGGATCATTCGATAATGGCATATTTAACCTCTGTCTATAGATTACTGCAAGAACCCCCCTACCTTCCACTAACATAGAATTACAAAATATTGACTGATCTTTTGTCATTATGTTGTTGAAAACCCTATTGTATCATTGTAATTTGCTTGAGTCAGGTTGAGTCACTGAAATACTAAATTAGTCATTTAGTTATATAAAGGAGTGTGTGTGTGTGTGTGTGTGTGTGTGTGTGTGTGTGTGTGTGTGTGTGTGTGTGTGTGTGTGTGTGTGTGTGTGCGTGCGTGCGTGCGTGCGTGCGTGCGTGCGTGCGTGCGTGCGTGCGTGCGTGTGTGTGTATGTGTGTGTGCGCTTTAGGCACTGACATGAGCTGCAGGATTGTCAGACCAGAGCTGATTACTATTTACAACCCTTCCAAATATGTTAGTTAGTTATGTATTTATGAAGCACATTTAAAACAACAGTTGTTGACCAAAGTGCTGTACAAAACATTACAAACAAAAAGAACAATGTTAGTTATAGAAACAATAGTTAATATAAGAAGTATTCAATTGTTATAAACAGTTTAGATTAAAAAAATATGTGATTAAAGCTTCGATTTAAACAAGAATGAGATTATACCATTCAAAATGACATTGGCAAGCCATTCCATAACTTGGGGCCAACCCTAGCAAATACTTTGTTCTCTTCATGTTTAAGATTAGTCCTTGAAGTGCGATCAGTGCCCTTTGTTTGTTCATTCAGATGGCAAAGTTAGTTCGTATCGTCAGCAGTGCTCTTTCAGTTTTTAAAGACATACCACAGCCAAAATGATTTAGTTACTAAGTTTACAGTATGTTAATATCACTGCAATATTATAGTACAATATTATAGACTGAAAGATTCGCTGTAAAGGCTGCTCTCCGAATGTAAACATGTAAACACAGCAATCAAATATTGACCGTCGTGTAGAATTTTCGCTGCATTTTGTGACAGGATAGTCTAGACACAAACGGCTTTCTGACGCTACCTACCGAGTGCATCTTACAGAGAAATGCGGAGGATTTTTTTCTCCCATTCGCTCTGCGGTATCAAACATTACATTAAAACTCCACTGTCCAGCAGTTCCTCGCTTTCAATATCTTGTTTGTCATGGGTGACATGCAGGAAATGTTCCTGAATAAAAAGTGAAAGTGCCAAACTGCAGTTAAAGTCAACAAATTAATAATTTGGCAAGTAATTTGTACTGATGTCCATGTAAACAGTCACTGTCTTTCTCCCCTGCGTCTGCGTGCCCAAACGGAAACTCCCATATTTGCAAATCCTTCCCTCTTTACCTCCCCCTACACTCCCACCTAAACAGAGCTGGACACGTATACTTTCCTGACTTTTTCCAAACTAGAGGTGTGAAAACACCCTGCTGAGACAGGGGTGTGTCATGGCCCTTTAAGATCTGAAAGATCTGAGTGGCCTCTGGTGGATTTACGAAAACTAAAACTGCAAAAAACGTAACTCCTGGGGTGTATTTGATGCTCTCCAGAAATGTATATAGGGGTATATGAATGAGCCTGGTTGGGAAAATATTAACAGCAGGGTTTTAAACAGAACCAATTGATGCTTTTTATAAAACCAAACATATATCATTTAACCAATATTTCCACGTTTCTGAAAAGTTTTTGCACCAATCATATTGTATGAAGTCATTCTATTGCACATTTAAAATTAGGTGTAAACTAAAGAAATTTGCTTTGGAAAATATCTGACAGAGATTTATTTAAATAAAAAAGCTGTTACCATTTATTTTACGTCAACTGACAAAAAAATGTTTTTAACCCTGGTTATTAGGCTGAGTGACTGAGGAACCTCTTGGTGTTTTGAAGCTGAAGCCAACTGTTTGATTTATTCAAATTCAGCCTGTGCTCAGGGCAATATTATCCCGAAAGCAATCCCACTGCAAAAGCTCAACAGGCATTCTCTGTTGAGCTGCTCTCTGGTTGCACCATTAACCAGAAATAATGATAATGGTTCTAGGAATGTAGAGAATGTCTGCTTTTTGTAGCACAAATGGAGAATTTTAATGGCGGGTCTTTCAGTCCATTCAGTATAATATCAATGAAACAAGCTCGTCAGACATTTTCCTTTACAAAAAGACTATAAAGAAACAGTTAGTATTAAAGCTAAATGTTAAATTCACTAAAATTCCCACAGCGAAAAATAATAACCCAAGTGCCATAAAAATTCAAACTCAGTGCATAAATGTTAATGTGTCCCTGAAATGCCAACGATATCAAGTATCAGCCTAATCTCGTATGTGCAGGAACTTCATTGGAAGCACAGCATTGTTAAAGATACACGAGAAGCCTTGTCATGGTTAAAATGAGAGCTTGCTGACATTTTCATTTGCTGGTAACTTTGAAATTCTTTGGATCTGCACAACTGGCTTTTCATGTACGGCAGGTCAAGAGAAAAAGGAGAGACCCACTTGGCATCATTGCTGTGTTGCTTACCAATGTCCGTCTCACTCCGCATCAGTCTGTGAAACTGCCCTTTGTCTGCGCTTCTCAGGGTCACACAGATGCTCTTTCACCCTCCCTGAAAAAAACAACATACAATATTGCTTATATGATAAGTGATTAGAAGGATTTATGTATGGTACTCTGGGGATATTATTACAATGTAGCCCTAAAGTGGATCACTAATACCAGAAATATCAATTGTAATGCTTAGTTTGCGAACAGAAAATAAATCTTGCTAACATAAAAAAATAAAAAAATAAATAAACAAAGATTTTGTAGCACAAAGCAAATGTAACTGCAGTTTTAATAGAGGGCATTCATATCTAAATTATTTATTTCAAATATGATATGGTACTGCATTAACTGTGGTAAATAATAACAAGTCTTATGTCAATTCTTTTAGCAAAAGAATACTGTTTTGTATAGTATAGTTTTATTGTCTATTTAAAATCGATATCATTTCTAATAATCAATATACATTTCTAATCTATTTAAAATCAATATAATTTAGTTATAGTTTAGTGCATTTCTGATACAATAAAATATGATGAAAGGGCAGAAATAATACCATTAAATCTGTCAACTCCATTCTGTAATTAAGAAAACTCAAAGTTTATTAAAGTTATTATTGGAGTATCAAAAAAATGTACAGTGTACTTGGCTAGATTTTATTCAAACAAAGACACTTATAGCCAGCTATACTATATAGTCAGCTGCACATATAATGTTGTATATAGTGAAATACCTGTACATACACTTGTCAATTTGTATATTTGCAGTCTCTACTTCTATTTTTAAAATATATTTAGCTGTTAATTGTGGATATTAAAATGAAATATCAAACAATATAATACTGCAAATAATACTGATGTACTTCAAATGTTTAAAAAAATTGAAATAAATCATTTTAACATGACAAATATTTACTTCTTTAATTAAAATAATAATAATAAACAACGCATATCAAATCTTTCATTACAATCCCGGCAATTGCATTAAAGGTCCAATAGGAGATCTTGGAGAACCAGGTCATTTGCCTTTAAAGGCACACAAAACAGCTACAATTCCCTTTGATCCATGAATTGACATATTCAACAGGGTATAATAAATGATCTGATGGGTATTTTGATCTGGAGACAAAAAAATACTTATTTTACATATTGTGAAAAGGGCAAAATATGAACCCTTTAAAAAGAAGGTAGTTCGTTGATGTCTATCATTCACTGTCTGAACTGTGTCTGTGAATGCACTGATGATGTAATCCTTTCTATGCAAAAGGAGTGCGCAGAGAAGACAGCCTATCACAATGTTTGGACCGAATGTTTTGATTGGATGAACTTTTTCTGGTCCTACGCCTTTCACAGAAAATGAAAATTGGTGTGAACCACATCATTTATTGATTGCTAGCAGGATGCGAAGAGAATTTCAACCAGCATAGCAAAAAATTGTTACTTAGGGCAACCACCTATTGCAGCTTTAATATTAACCCAAATAATATTTTTCCCTTCTTAGTGTACAAAAACATTTAACTTTTTTCAATCATTAAATTAAAGGAAATATGTGTTTTTGTGCTAGTCCTGTCTGGGTGAAATCTGTGTAACCCACCGGTTCTATTGCACCCAACCCATATCGAACTGGCCATTCTTTGCATGGGAGTCGGTTGCTCTAACAAAGAAGCTAAAGACCATAGTCTCTACCGTCTGTCGCTAGAGCACCTTTAGAGGTCAGCGGAGTGAGGTTTACCTGCATGGCACTTCACTAGCTGGCCTTTGTTACACTTAGCCCCCTAAACCTCACTCCCATTTCGGATGACCCCCGATGTGTAACCCACCAGTCCTACTCCAACCAAATGGGGTCTGAGCCTGGATCAAACAGGCAATTCTTTGCATGGGAGTCGGTTCCTTTAACAAGGAAGCTAAAGACAATGGCCTTTAGCGTTTGTTGCTAGAGCACCATTAGAGGTCAGAGGAGTGAGATTTACCTGCATAGCACTTAACTAACTGACCTCCATTACACTCACTTCCCTAAACCTCACTCCCATCCTGGACGAGCCCCCAGGTGTAACGCATCAGGGCTACTTCACCCAACTCGGTCTGAGCCTGGATCAAACCGGTGATTCTTTGCATGAGAGTCGGTTCCTTTAACACAGAAGCTAAAGTCAATGGCCTCTAGCGTTTGTTGCTAGAGCACCTTTAGAGGTCAGAGGAGTGAGGTTTACCTGCATAGCACTTAACTAACTGACCTTCGTTGCACTCACCCCCCTAAACCTCACTCCCATTTCGGACAACCCCTGTTGTGTAACCCACCAGGCCTACTTCAGCCAAATGGGTCTGAGCCTGAATCAAACAGGCAATTCTTTGCATGAGAGTCGGTTCCTTTAACAAGGAAGTTAAAGACAATGGCCTCTAGCGTTTGTTGCTAGAGCACCATTAGAGGTCAGAGGAGTGAGGTTTACCTGCATAGCAGTTGCTCTAACAAGGAGGCTAAAGACTACGGCCTCTAGCGTTTGTTGTTTAGAGGTCCGAGGAGTGAGGTTTACCTGCATAGCACTTCACTAGCTGGCCTCCGTTACACTCACCGCCCTAAACCTCACTTCCATCCCAGATGAGCCCCCACATGTAATCCACCAGTCCTAGTTCGCCCAACTCGATCTGAGCTGGGATCAAACCTGCGATTCTTTGCATGAGAGTCGGTTGCTAGAGCACCTTTATAGCACTAGAGCACCTATAGAGGTCAGAGGAGTGAGGTTTACCTGCTAGCTGGCCTCCGTTACATCTGTAATGTCTAAATAAATCTTCTTAATCATCTTAATTAGTGATTCGCTCACTCGATCATTCAAATGATTCCTTCAAGATGTCAGATTCATCAAGAAGCAAGCAAGTGATTGACTTTATAAATAGATTATTGAATTATCGAATGACATCAGACGACTAGTTAGCCCAAGATGCACTGTTAACACATGTTCTGCTCTGGTTATGTTTGACATAGTCTGTCTAAAAGGTTGCTAACTTTTCTTTTTTGTTCTACAAAATAAACCATTTGTATTACACAGAAAAACCCTCACTATTTAAATATTTATTTGAATATTATTTTAGTTTGGTTAAAGTTAACTTAATGTCTTTATTATTGTTGTTGTTGTTTTACATATTTTCTTTCTTCCAAAAAATAGTTTGAGATCAAACAATAATTAGAGGACCCCCTGTAGTAGCACCACAGACCCCATGTTGAAGAGCCTGGATTAGGCCCAGCGCACAGCAATTGCATTCACTGCGACATCTACTTTAAGATTTAGAGGTAGATGGATCAGATACAGATCCTCAATCACTCTAGAGCTTCCTGACAGTATTGCAGACACACTGTATTGAGCTGTCGACAGAGATAGAGAGTCTGGTCATGTAAAAGAAATGTCGTCTTGTCACCGTTTACCTGTAAATAATGAATGGCTTTATAAAGATGTGCTCGGCCAGACATGCTCTCACTGTGATTTCTGCATCTAACGATGAAGAGGACAGAGACACAGAAGGCTGATGAATTATGTCTGCAATGATTTATACAACTAAGCCAAGTTAATGGAATCGCTGTGGTGAAGGACTGAAGATACAGAGACAAGAGAGAAAAAAACACTGAGAGAATTAATGCTGAGTTATGTTGACAATTCTAGCTGACAGGGCATGATTTACTGGGATTTGAAAATAGACTGATGATATTGCACAAAGTGTTTATTGTTAGATGTGTGTTTTCATAAGGGGCATTTGAAAGTAGCTGGGCTGAAACAGTGAGATAAAGACAAATCAGTGACTTCTCTGAAGAGCAAGCCTTTTTTCCTTCTTGCTAAAGGAACCTAACAGATTTTTTTTAATCTAGAAAGTTAATGAAGGTCTTGAAAAATAAGTAAAATTTACATTCATTTATTTTATTTTCGGCTTAGTCCCTTTATTAATCAGGGGTCGCCACAGCGGAATGAACCGCCAACTAATCCAGCATATGTTTTACGCAGCGGATGCCCTTCCATCACTGGGAAACACCCATACACTTTCATTCACACACATACACTACGGACAATTTCATTCATTCATTCATTCATTCATTTTCTTTTCGACTTAGTCCCTTTATTAATCTGGGGTCGCCACAGCGGAATGAACTGCCAACTTATCCAGCATCTGTTTTACGCAGCGGATGCCCTTCCAGCCGCAACCCATCTCTGGGAAACATTCATACACACTCATTCACACTCATACACTACGGACGGTTTAGCTTACCCAATTTACCTGTACCGCATGTCTTTTGAACCTATGAGAACATGCTCGCTAGGGACATCAAAGATTTATTTTACATCTTGCAAAAAGGGCATAATATGTCCCCTTTAAAGTGCTATTAATCTGTCAAATATTTTACTGTCCATCTATCCACAATCATTCTGAATGCCTTTCTGTCCACCCACCCATTCATCCATCTATCCATCCATCCATTTATTCATCTATACACCCATCCACCCATCCCTCTGAATGGATTTATGTCCGTCCATCCATCCTTCCATACCTTTGCAGTTCAGATCAGTTAGTCTTTATTCATTTCCCGAAAATAATTTGGTTGCAGCATACAAGCATGTCACACATAAGACAAAAAACACATTGTACAATACAAATCTACTCTGAATTTAAAAACTTTAAAAAGGAATTTGTTTCACTAATAGGAGTTCTGTATTGAATACCAGAAGGAAGAATGTAAATCTCATGGTGCATAAGATGGAAATCATCTGACAGAATATTCAAGAGTTTTACCCAAAACTTGTCTATGGTATAACTGAGCCATAGTCATCTGTTTTCTCCCTGTTATTTTTGCTTCTAGGTTCACAATTCTCTCCAAACAACTAATTTTTCACCCTTAGAGAATTGAACCAAGCTAGGAAAAAATAGCAGTGTTGAATGTACTGTATGAACTGTAAAACATGCACATCAGTGACTTATCTACAGGGCATTGAATGTCTGTCCATTCATCAATATCTGACCATCTATCCTTTGATCACCCATCAATTAATCCATGTGTGTCCCTTAATTCATCCTTTCTCTGAATGTCTTTGTCTATCCATCCATCCATCTTTATATATGTATGCTAATCCATCCATCTATCCATCCATCCATCCATCCATCCATCCATCCATCCATCCATCCATTAATTAATCGATCTTTATATATGTATGCTTATTTATCCATCCATCATCCAACAATTAATCCATATTTATATATGCATGCTTACTCATCCATCCATCCATCCATCCATCCATCCATCCATCCATCCATCCATCCATCCACCCATCAATTAATCCATTTTTATATATGCATGCTTATCTATATATCCATCCATCAATTAATCCATCTTTATATATGTATGCTTATCCATCCATCTATCCTTCCATCTTTCCATCCATTAATTAATCCATCTTTATATATGTATGCTTACCCATCCATCCATCCATCCATTCATCAATTAATCCATCTTTATATATGAATGCTTATCCATCCATCCATCCATCCATCCATCCATCCATCCATCCATCCATCCATCCATCCATCCATCCATCCTTCCATCTTTCCATCCATTAATTAATCCATCTTTATATATGAATGCTTATCCATCCATCCATTCATCCATCCATCCATCCATCCATCCATCCATCCATCCATCCATCCATCCATCCATCCATCCATCCTTCCATTAATTAATCCATATTTATATATGTATGCTTATCCATTCATCCATCCATCAATTAATCCATCTTTATATATGTATGCTTATTCATCCATCCATTCATCCATTAATCCATCCATCCATCAATTAAGCCATCTTTATATATGTATGCTTATCTATATATCCATCCATCAATTAATCCATCTTTAAGTATGTATGCTTATCCATCCATCATTCCATCCATCCATCCATCAATTAATCTATCTTTATATATGTGCATATTCATCCATCCATCCATCCATCAATCCACCCATCCATCCATCCATCCATCCATCCGTCCATCCATCCATCCATCCGTCCATCCATCCATCCATCCATCCATCCATCCATCCATCAATTAATCCATCTTTATATATGTACGCTTATCCATGCATCCATCCATCCATCCATCCAATAATCAACCCAGGCTCATTCTGAAAACGTACCTCTATATAAATTTCTTTTTTTGCAGTTTTTGTTTTCCCGAATCCACAAGAGGCCGCTGTGTTTGCTTTTTCAGATCTCAAATTTATCTCGCGAGTGCCATTCGCGACTGCTGTACTTGCATAAATCCACCAGAGGCCACTGTTGACTGACTGAATGACTGACTAAATGACTGACTGACTGACCCACCAATCGACTGACCCACCCTCCTCCTTCCCTAAACCAAACCAATTTAATTAATTGACCCATCCATTAATCCATCTTTATCCTCTTAAGGCCCAAGGTATTTTTTACATGCATTTTTTATTTCTCTTTTCTATTTGGGCTTATTGGAACCTAATTAGAATAAAAATCTAAGTATCATATTTTGATATGATGTACTTTTAGAGAAAAATGATATATGTGGACTCGTGGTCCGAATTTACATAAAACACTTTTTCCTGAATTTTTTTTTAATGCATACATAACATAGATTTTTTTTTTGAACTTGCTTTGACTATCAGAGAGTAAAAACAACATTTTTTTTTTTTTTCACATTTTGGACAGTTAAAAATAGGTTTTGGGACATTTCATATGCTGCAAAACAGTTGCAGGATGACACTGTATGTCTGAAACAAATTCTAAAACATTCAAAGTATTTTAAATAGCCACTTAAGAGCTAAAATGTGCTGTCCACATATGTGGACACTCAAGCCCTAGGAGGTTATATATGTATGCTCATCCATCCATCCCTCCATCCATCAATCTATCTTTATATATGTATGCTTATCCATCCATCCATCCATCCATCAATTAATCCATCTTTATATATGTATGCTTATCCATCCATCCATCCATCCATCCATCCATCCATCCATCCATATTTATACAGTATATGTATGCTTATCCATCCATCCATCCATCCATCCATCCATACATCCATCCATCCATCCATCCATCCATCTAATGACACTCTTTTGATTTATATGCATGTCTTAGTAGTAGAAGTATTAAAAAGTTTACAGTTTAACTTTTTGCACTTTTGTCACTTACAAAAATGGCTTTAATTTCTGCAATTTGGTGTTGGTGAAAATGACGGACAGATCAGATATGACAGGTTTGCAGTCACAGAAGGTGGAGAATTATTCATCATGTCTCCTGAGATAGAGAAGAAAGCAGGCCGGCTGAAAGAGATTGAGGTTTTACTGTATCAGGTTGTTTTGGAAAATTCCTGCTCTTTTATTAGCTCACTCAGTCTTCTGCCCTCCTCTATTCCTCTCGTACCAGCTACTGCTGGCTAATATGGTGCCATATGAGTGCTAATAGGTTCTCAGTTGTAAAGGGCATGTAACTTTATTAGGAAAACACTTTCCGAGCAGGCTCTTTATTTAATATTAGAAAAATGGCATTTTCAGACAACCCTACACAGGTTTGTATAACATATTTTTTTGTGTGAATACAAATGCTTTATGCAGTCATATGAAAAAAGGCAATGTTACTGTCAGATAATTAGCTTTGTAAGTGTGCACAATTCAAGTACCTCTTTACTTATTTATGCTAAGAGCTTAAGAGCTCCAATAAGAGCTTGTTAATACATTTGAATGGAAAGGTGGTGCATGGACTTTAAACCTAATATTAAGAAATAAATTGTAAAACCAAAGCTTAACAACCACAGAATCAATTTCTTGTTTCATGAATAATTCACAAATAGATCTGATTATATTGCATAAGGAATTTAATGCAATTCACTCCCTAATACATTATATAAAGATGTTGTATAATTATAGAAAGTAAATGAAGCATATGCTAATGCCTTCAAATCACATCTAATACAATCTCATTCATTCAAATCAACGGGCTTACGACTGAGAAAAATAGCCTTTCATAAAATATTAACAAGGCATGAATAAGTCTCTCACCTCTCAATTGCTGTTAGCCACATTTCTGTGAGTTATCATTTCATTTCTCGCTTTGTAAAACTGCTAACTTGAATATTTCATAGACATGCTTCTGTTTTTCGTCACACTGATTTGTGTGTATTAATGGGTTCTCAGCAGTGTTTCTAAAGCTCTACGGCATGTTAAAATTGCTGTGTACAAAAGTGCATTAAGGCTTCATATGAGAGGAAAGAGAGAAAAAGCAACTTGATAATCCTTACATAAAACATTATAGAAAGAGAACGGTAGACTTAATTGTGAGTAATTTGTTTTGAAAAGTATTTTTAGGTCTTCAAATCCTTTCATATGAGGAACTACTTTCTTCCTCTATTCCTTCACATCTGCAGCTGACGTCAGAACAGCAGAAGCCATAACTACTTCACAAACGTCACTAGAATTTGAATGATTCTCTAGCATAATGCCTAAAGTCATGACAAAACAGGTGCTTTTTCTCACATTTTAAGATTATATGGCTGAACGGCATAAAATGCCATCAGTCTAGAGACATTCCCCAGTATTTCTCTGTTTCAATTGGGAGATCACAATAATAAAACTCGAAAAAATCAAAGCAACGCAATCACTACCAGATTACTGTTGTGTTTTTCGATAAGGAAAAACACTAAACACATGCAGGCATTTCTTCTTTCTTTCTTTTTTACTGAACTAGTAGGCAGTAACAAAAACAGGAGACTGATTAGAAACAAACAGATGGCCAACCAAAAAGTAACTCAGGGTTATACAAAGAGTGGCCAACACAAAATACATACATTCCTGATATGTGAGTCCCATCTCACACTCAATACACTACAATTACAATGGTATAAATACAGCACTACAACAGATAGATCGACTTAGAATGTCACTTAGCTGTTTAATAATGATTTGATCAGCTGTAGTTTGAAATTACACAGAAATTAGTTAGGGCGTACTCACACTATGTACAGTTGCCTTGAACCGGGCCAAAGCACGCTTGTCCCCCCTCCCGTCTTCCTCGACGGCCTGCACTCACATTACATTCGGGCCTGAGCACGATTACGTCATCGATGCTGCACTGTTCAGTAAGCGCTTTCGCTCAGCACAGCGGAGATTTCTTCAGTTACATAGTTTAAGTCATCAAATGGAAGTCATTTGATATGCAGTGACACCACGTCACCTTAGAATTATAAGGTTCTGTCTGACATTTTTGTCAAAATTGAGTTATTGACATATTCTTATTAAATGACAACTTATTTACATCATGGCATATTTTTTAAAAGTTGTTTACATTTTAAGACTTTTTATTTTAAAAAACAAATGTTACACACACATTGTTTGCTATGGAATGCAAAAACTTTGAAGCTCAATATCTCAAAATCATTCAGAACGCAGATAGAATCTTATAATTCCAAGGTGACGACCAGTCAAATATTTCGCCGAACAGATCAGCCACTTTTGACGCTCATAAACAATCATAAAATCTGCGTGCTGCAGGAATTAGGAGGTTTGCTGAAGGTGCAGCTGTCGTGCAGTGAGGGGTTTGCGTCTTTAATAAACTACGACAGTTTGCGTTCATTAAACAGCAAGAATGATTAATTAATCCATATCAAACAGTCCCTTAGAAGTCACACCTCGCTTTTAGTTTCAGGCTCACGCGCGTTTTGCAGTCACACTCAAGCGTATTGTGCCAAAGCCCAAGTGAACCTGGCACACCTCTTCCAACCGGGCCAGGGCCGGCCAAGTGAACCGTGCCTGAGCCTGATTCAGAGCACTCACACTTCTCAAACGATCCGGGAAACGGGCCTGGGCACGGTTTGGATAGCATAGTGTGAGTACGCCCTTAGAGTTTTTATCCTCTAAGGGCTTATGTGGTCTCTGTCACCATCTTGTGAATGGACAATGTCTACCGACCTTGCTCTGCTCAATGACAGGCTGATGGAGGCCGACACGCTGTATCTCAGAAATTCTAAATATTTAAAATAGGCACCATGCTTATAAATAAACTGCATAGATGCAATCTAAACAACTACATTCTTGCCTTAAAAAGCCTCAAAAGTACATTATGTTGTCCAACAGCTGCAATATTTGTCAAACTGTAGTGAGACAGATCTGCTGTCACTCTATGTGGGTAGAGTAATACAGAAAGGTGAGGAGGCTCTTCAAGTTCTGACATTGCATAAAATCAGCCAATCAGATTCGAGAATCAGAGAGAACATATATATAATGGTTCCACTCTATGTATCGTAATTATCCATAGCTGTGTAGTTGTGCTCAATTAAGCCACAGGCACTGTATATGAATCAAATGAGGGCATTTTGAAATACACTTTTTAAGGATTACAATGCAGCCCCAAATAATAATTAAAGAGATAGCTCACCCACAATTTATATCACTAATTACTTACATCATAATCCTTGGAACACATTGAATTCATAATAAATTCATAATGAAATATGAGACTATTGTGCAGAATCAATCAAAGAATATCAGCTTCATTCAACAATTTTTCCACTTTCACTTCAAGCTTTCGAAAAAGCAGCACACTGCATACTTACTTTGATTCAAAAGAAGACATTCTCACAATGCAGCCCGCATCTGACAACAGCACCTATTTGTGGAAACTATTTGTGGTTCGTATTGTGTATGTTTGAGCAAAATGTTTCAGTATTTGGTTGAAGAGGGTCATCACTGTGCACATCCGTTTTTTAAACACTTATTACACCCATACACTCTTGCAATCACACACACAAACACACACACACACACACACACACACACACACACACACACACACACACACACACACACACACACACACACACACACACACACACACACACACACACACACACACACACTATGGACAATTTTGTTTACCCAATTCACCTACCAGGACTTGAACCAGTGACCTTTTTGCTGTGAGGTAACAGTGCTAACCACTGGTTTCCCCCACAGTTCAAAGATGTGCAGTACAGGTGGTTATATATATAACCTCAAAACAAAGTAATTTAAAAAAGGGGTCTGCTGTGGTGACCCCTGATAAAGAAGAGACTAAGCTGAAGGTGAAGTGAATGAGTGTAGTTATAACCAGGGACGTGCAGAGACCTTTTAAGGGGCAGGGGCTCAAGTGGAAAAAAGGGCACTTTTTATTAAATAATAATAATAATAATTGTACTTTAATAAATAAAATATAATAAAGGAGATTTCATCCTAAATTCACCATATACTCACCCTTAAAAAGAACGTTCATTCAAAACTGAAAATTCTGACACCATTTACTCAACTTTTACTTGTTCCAAACCTATTTGACTTTTTTTTTCTTTTGTCGAAAACACAAAATAACATTTTGAAGAAAACAGGGAAACCTGTAACCATTGACTTTCGTGGTATTTGTTTTTAAAACCAAGATATACATAAAATTTTGTTTTTTATTGTCTGACAGGGAAAGCTGTCCTTTAAAGAACACGCATTAACTTATACATATATTATATTATTATTAGTATTTAAAAAAATAATTATTATCCCCAGGAAAAAAGGGCACTTTCTCTCCAGGAGATAAAAGGGCAGGGGCTCAAGCACCCAAAGCCCCCACCTCTGCACGTGCCTGGTTATAACTGTTAAAATGAATGATAGGGAACATTTATTTCATCCTTATTTTGACTTTCAGAAAATTTTTTTGAAAATAATAATGTAAACTTTTTACTTGCATACAGTGTGTGCTTTCTATGCAAATGAAATCAATTTAATTTGGTGTGGACACAAAACACTAAGACATTTATACACTGTAAAACCCAAAATGTTAAGGTAACTCAAACCATTTGAGGAAACCAATTGCAACAAATCATTTAAGTTCAAAAACTAATCCTAATGAGTACTGTGAACTTAGTCCATTTGAGTAAACGAAACAATTTGAACACAGTAGCTATGTTTCCATCCACCTATTTTTATGCGCATTTTAGAGATGCGCATAAATTTTAAAAATGCGCATAAAAAACATATGCGCATGACTGAGTAGGATAAACTTTTTATTCGATAAGAAAAGATGCGCATAAACTATGATGGAAACACTTTTACCGCACAAATTCCAGTGTGCGCATTAAAAAAGGTCATGTGATTTTGTTATAAGAGATCATGTGATGATAAAAATGTGTGTAAATGGACAAACCAGCAGGCTGCACATTATAAACCATCTGAAATGTTGTTTTTGTCATTTTAAAACACCTTACCGTTTAAGTATTAGTGTTATTATATTATTAATGACATCCAGAATCAAGAGTGTCTGTGCTCCGTGTCTGCCACCGCGCGTTCACTGCATGTCAGGATTGCCTTCTGAAGCGCAAGTCATTTATTATATAAAGAAAAGATTGACGCAGTTTCTCCTACTGAAGAAAATTCAGTTTTTACTGTTGATATTTGGCGCCAAATAATCAGGAAGTGACGATTTTGTTCGCTTTGACTCGTTGGATGGAAACACAGCTTTATTCGCACGTCTTTTATGCGATAATCCAGTTTTGCGCATAAAGTTCATTCGCATTTTTGGATGGAAACATAGCTAGTGAAACCCAATAAATGAAGAGAACTCAAACCAACTGAGTACTGTAAAACCCAATAAGTTAAGGCAACTCAAACCATTTGAAGGAACTGATTGCAACAAACCATTTGAGTTAAAAAAAACTAATCTATATGAGTAATATGAACTTACTCTATTTAAGTTGAAGTAGTGAGGTATTTAATTAACTCATTACCTTCAACACTGAGTTCAAAACTCTTTTCAAATGGGTAGAATTAACTTTCAGTCAATTCTGAGTTAACTACACTTATTTCATTTGATAACGTTGACTATTGTGTTTTACAGTGTAATATTATAAAGTATTTCTATTTCAAGTGAAAACTCCTCTGCGAGCTTTTTGTTCATCAAAGGAATAACTGAACTTGCCTTAAGTGTTTTTTCATGTTTTTTTTGTTTTTGTTTTTTTCAGGTGGTCGGGGAGTGGCGTTTTAGTAAAATCCATTGTGATATATTTGTTACCCTGGATGTCATGATGTGCACGGCCAGCATTCTTAATCTATGTGCCATTAGTATTGACAGGTAGGTCCTACTATTGGGTCAGGAAATGTGTAATGATTCTCTTAAATGACATGAATACCATATATCAATAATATCTTACCTTATATCAATATTGATCTTCAGGCTGAAGTGGAATGGGGGTTGATTTGTGTGCCATATCAAAAAGACATCTATATTTTTTACTCAAACAGCTGTTCTAGCCTAAATACAGTATGTTATAATTTAATCAAATTAATATTAATATAATAGTAATTAATATATGTTCAAAGATCATTACTCCAGTTTTCAGTGTTACATGCACCGATGCTGATTTGCTGATCAAGAAACCTGTTTTATATTGTGCTTGTTTGTTTTTGTTATTCTGGATCATTTGATAAATTGAAATATTTAAAGATCAGTATATATAAATATATGCCGTCAATATATATAATATATGCATATACTTTATTGCTTTGATTATTCTATTTAGAAAAAAAAGACGCTTTAAATTGATCAAAAGTGATCATGTAGACATTTATATGGTAACAAATATTTCTATTTCAGATAAATGCTGTGCTTCTGAATGCTTTATTCATAAAAGAAAACTGAAAAAAATAAATAAATAAATAAATATATCATGTTTATTTAAACCAAGCATGAATTTGATCAAATTAGTTTTTAAATGGGTAGTCCAGGGTGTTTTTTAAATTCTTGGTTGTGTTTACAGGGTGCAAAGCAATGTGTTCTCATGCTTCATTTGTAAATAATCACATTGTTTCATACATCTTACTTAAATTATATACTGCTACTCAGCTAACATGAAAATTCCTAGTTCCTATGAAAGCCCGCCCTTAAGAGGCTCTGATTGGTCAGATAACATAATATGCTGTGGATCAGCTCCACGTCACCAGGAAGCACCACACCTCTACTAGCATGCACTTTGCCGTTGAGTACTGTCAGTCAGAGTAGCTGTTATCCGTATCAGTTTGAGTCTGAATCAGACAGAAAATAAAGAGGACACAGCTGAACCTCACGCCTGCTCTCTAAAATAAAATCTGACTTTCACATATATTCGGAATAAGCATGTGTAGGTAATATATAACGTTCACATATCTTTTGCGAATTTGCTATTTGAGATGTAGAATGCACAGAAAGTGGCTGCATAGAGAGACACTGCAGTGCTGGTGAAGATTGTGGGTGTTTGCAGTGGTCTGACAGATAAATATGAATTTATAGCTAAATTGTTAATGGTGCTAAACAGCATTTGCCATTGTTTACCTAATCCTACAATATACCATTAAAGCTAGAAACTGTGCATGTAATATATCAATTTTAACAAATAAAAATACTTACAGGTTGTGGCTCACAATCCACAGCTTCGTCTAGTATGGTTGGAGCTGCTCCATCTTTGAGGAGTTTTTAGCCGAATCCAGCAGTGACTGGGAGAAATTTTGGAAGCTGTCCTTTGTCAAATGCTAGCTATATCTTTTTTTTTTATAATTCTCTGGAACATAATTAAAATTTAACTGTAAACACTTCTGCCTTTGTGTCATGTCCTTTGGAAGCCCAAATACAGAAACTAAACAAGCTCTGTGGAAATAGCAGCGTTTGGTCGGTATTTTAGCTTTCTCTGCTATAACATTACAGCGCCTCTGGCCACGCCCTTTCGCTGCACAGGGTGTATGCACATACCCTGGAGGGTTTATGATCTCATTAGCCCGGATGTATTTTTTATAGTCCCCAAACTTTGTTTGCTGTAGGCTTTGCTAAGCTAACTCTGTAAAAGCCAATGTCTCTCTTTGCATTGAAGTTTGAGCGTATTACATTCAGAGATGTTGTTTATGTTCGGACAGCTACATTACACATCAACTCAAGTCTAAAATACAGTATAAAATCGTAATGGCCCACCCCTTTAAGATATTTACTTACCAAACTAATAAATCAAAGCAGAAACAATCTATTTTTTTGTGAACTTGTTGACTTTTTCAGGTCATCAGCCATAATAGCCAGTAAATATTGGAAACTGAGATTTACTTTAAATTTCACCAAGCTGAATAATCAATAAAAACTCCCACAGATCGTGTTTTCATGCAAGACTGATTTGTGAATGTGGAACTGGCGGGATTTTTGCAATAACCAATTATACAGTATCTTAACACTGTGTAGTACACTGTGGAGGTCAAAATTAGAAAACAATTTGCGTACACTGGATGATAACCTTCAACATTTGAAGAAATGTTAATTGCACTTCAACCAAAAACCCATCATTTTAATTACAACGTCAGCAAAGATTAGTCCAGCGTTTTGATGTGGATGAGAATTGGATTTCAGTTCAAATTTGTTGAGATTCACCACAGTGTCCTGTGATCTTACGCATTTGTCTTTTGTGGACAAACAACCTTTTTGGGGGTAAAATCTAGATGGGATACAGCTACAGATACTCACATCAATATAGATGGGGTGGGGGTAGGCATTAATAAAATACAATTCAATGGGTAATTTAATAAACAATATGAATAATACTTGGTATAATTATTATTTATACATGACTTTGATGGTTGGGTTTAGGATTGGGTTAGGGGTAGACTTTAATAAGATACAATTAATGGATAATTTAATTAACAATATGAATAATCCTTGTTAACATCCAGCCACAGCTGTATCCCTTCTAGCAATACTGTATCTTTATTTGGGAGCAACATGAATGAGTTTGACATGGTAAAGATAAAATGTTCTAAAATCAAACATTACAGATTAGAAGTGGTCAGTGGCCAATAATATGGATTAAAGAGTCTCCCTTTGATCTTCCTCTTGATAATCTGTGGTTGCAGGGTTTTAGTCACTTTAGAATGGCTCAACATCTTGCAAATTCAGTGAAAACTGAAATGTTAGGCTGTCATAAAAATAAGGTTAGAAATAATTAAGGAAATTGCCATCAGCTGCCAGATTAACTTCAATAACAATGCTGAATAAACAGTATATAGACAAAATCGCATCAATCACAAAAAGCATCTTAGGGTGTTTTCACACCTGCCTTATACAGTATAGTTAGGTTTTTCCTCTTGGTGCGGTTTGTTTGGGCAGGTGTGAATGTAGCAATTGCACTCGAGTGCGCACCAAAAGCGGACCAAAGAAGCGTACTGAGACTTGAAGAGGTGGTCTCAGTACGCTTTCAAATGAACCATGGATCCGAACTAGAACAGACCTAACCGCAAAAAGTGCTGCACCTTTTTGAACTAATCGTAGTCCGATGCACTTTGCATCATGGCATGTGGAGGAAAAAATATTTGTTGACAGTGCTTTACCAATAATTTTTAACAAAGAGAGAGAGAGGGAAAAACATTACCTGATAGATCATTAGTATTCAGTCCTCCTGAAGTGACTTGGGATGTACCTTCGCCGTTTGCAATGCATTAAAACATTGTTTTCCAGCCTCAGCCGCGCTTCTTTCTTGAAATGCATAGTTTGTTTAAAGTGATGTATACAAACTATTAGGGGTGTCAAAATTAATACTTCGGTGCACGGCGATGCAGATAGGGACAATTCGATATCGGTTTAGTATTAGAGCATAACCGGTTATTACGTACTGACGTCATTTATCTCCTATGCGTGATGTCGCAATAGAATACTATGGCGAAGGAGGCGAGGGCGAGTAAATAAAACGCTCCTACTACTTAAAAGGTAGATAATTATGCACAGTTCAACTACTTGTGAGTCTTGCTAGAAAGTCTTTCATTGACACTGAAGAAGGCACAGCACACGAGCCGCTATTTCACTGCTAGGTAGAAACGCTGTAAAACTCTATCTCTGCCTCTCTCTCTCTCACTTTGAGCATTTGACCAGCTGGCGTGTTTGTGATGTAACTTTTCCTTTCCTCTTGGCTGTTAAAGCGATACTTGTGGATCCAGACACGAGCGTGCCTATGGTGCGAGTTTTGTCCACTGTGTCTATTATGGATTACCTGTGATAACCGCGTATTATGTGCATATAGACTGTAACCGCGGCTGATTTTCCCGCGTCACTCATCGGTAAACAGTGCTTTCATTTCTAAAGCCAATCGCAGCCCTTTCTGTTGAGTGGGGGAAGACAATGACCAGTCATAGGGGTGTAAGACCTTGTTTGACAGCGCTCAAAAAGCAAGCGGGATAATATTTACATTCGTTTATTTGCTATAAATGCTCATGTTGTTCTGTGCATGTATTGGGGTTTTGCTTGATACATTCAAAAAGAGTGTTTTCTTTGAGCAGGTCAAATTAAAGGTACAGTTCATATATCTTACTGCTTGTATTAAAGGACAAAATTGTATTACAAAAAGTATATAAATATTATATAAATTATAGATTTTAATAAAAAAAAATCGTGTTGTGAAGAAAAAATCTAATTATGTATGGAAAGCATCGTCAATGCACCGTGATGCACCGAGATATCGAATTGAACCGAATCGATGGCATGATAATCGTAACCGAACTGAACCGTGAGACCAGTGTAGGTTCACACCCCTACAAACTATATAGTATACTATGACCAGGAATACAATCAGCCAGCGCAGTCGTCCCTCCATAGTAAAAGGCGACATTTTGTGTCTGCCGATTTGTTTACTTGTGGGAGTTCCATTGACATTTTTGAGCACGTTAATTCTGACCAATCAAAAAGCAGTATAGGAAATACGTTCAATAACATCTGGCCAATAAGTGATGTGGATTTTGTCACATGACTGCATTTTGGTTCTTTTCAACTGGTTCGGATCAAAGCAATCAGTGTGGTAAGAAAAGGACCTAAAAACAGCAGAAAAATGCTACAGTGTATCATTTGTTGCTCTTGTTGCCCAAATAAACCAAACCACAGATGTGAAAGCACCCTTAAACCATTAAACCAGCATCAAAACCATGCTGATGTGAATGTATGTCAGATAACAGTAGTCTGTTGAAAAACATCAAGAAATTCTACAATGCAAATTGCTAAAACACTAAAGCGGTAAAACACATTACATTTAAAGGACAATTTTTGCAGCACTATTCATTTTTAGTGAGCTCAACCAAGTTTAAAAGCTTTTTGTTAGAGTAGAAAGACCTCCTGAAGCTTTGGAAATGAAGTCGATGATGGTGATGATTTAAAACAGTTACAAAAGCCAGAGAGAAGATGACACAATAATGGCAGCTGTTAGCAGGAGCAGCTGGTCAGGTGTGACCGTCATTGTTTCCTTCTGTTTGTCGGCTTGAATGCAAAAAGCTGCCCAACCCATCCAGCACCTCTTCATCTCCTTCCCTCTGGGCTTCTCGTGCAGGTACACGGCTGTTGCCATGCCAATGCTGTACAACACACGCTACAGCTCCAAGAGACGGGTCACTGTAATGATCTCGGTTGTTTGGGTGCTTTCATTCGCCATTTCCTGCCCCCTGCTGTTTGGATTAAATAACACAGGTAAATGCTTTGTTTCATTTAGATGTAATCCTAGAGCTCTCTCAACCTCCATAGACAGCAATGGCCCTGAGATATTCCAGTCGAGAAAAAGAATCAAAAGCACTGCCAATGTCACTTCTTTCAAAACAAACTGTAAATTTGACTCTGTTCACCTACATCTTCTCTTCTCGTCAGGGTGTGTGTTTACTGTATTAACTATACTAACAGTATAATGTTTTGACATTAGACCTAGCAGCACAACATACAAGTGGCATGCTGCCATAGTAAAAGCACAGAAGACATTGGCTTACAAAGTAGTTTTTTTGCCACACAAACGTGTTGTTGGAGCTTTTATCATTACAGTTTAACTGCTGGAGTTACATGGAATGTTTGTGGTTCCTTTTCAGGACCATTGCTGTCTATGGAGAGTCAGAGAACTCTCAGCTTTCATCTGAAATATCTTAATTTGTGTTATGGTATGAGTACTTAATAAAATAATTTTCATTTTTCGGGTGAACTAACCCTTTAAGATATCAGAAATAAACACTACACTACCTGACAAAAGTCTTGTCCTCGATCCCAGTTGTAAGAGCAACAAATAATAACTTGACTTCTAGTTGATCATTTGGAAAAGTGTCAGAAGGTGGATTTTTCAGATGAACCATCTGTTGAACTGCATCCCAATCATCACAAATACTGCAAAAGACTTACTGGAACCCGCATGGACCCACGATTCTCACAGAAATCTGTCAAGTTTGGTGAAGGAAAAATCATGGTTTGGGGTTACATTCAGTATGGGGGTGTGCGAGAGATTTGCAGAGTGGATGACAACATCAACAGCCTGAGGACTCAAGACATTTGTGCTGCCTGTCACGTTACAAACCACAGGAGAGCGAAAATTCTTCAGCAGGATAGCGCTCCTCATACTTCAGCCTCCACATCAAAGTTCCTGAAAGCAAAGAAGGTCAAGGTGCTCCAGGATTGGCCAGCTCAGCCACCAGATATGAACATTATTGAGCATGAAAATGAAGGAGGAGGCATTGAAGATGAATCCAGATAATCTTGATGTACTCTGGGAGTCCTGCAAGAACGCTTTCTTTGCCATTCCAGATGACTTTATTAATAAGTTATTTGAGTCATTGCAGAGATGTATGGATGCAGTCCTCCAAGCTCATGGGAGTCATACACAATATTAATTTTTTTTCACTGCACCATGACTTTATATTCTATACTGTACATTATTTCTGTTAAGTGACAAGACTTTTGTCTAAGCAAAGTCAGACCTAACTGTCCTAACTAAATAATTAAAAATCAAGGCATGATCATATTTTATTTTGGTAAAATAAGTGCAATCTAAAGGCCTTTGCCTTTCATATTAGCCACTTCTGAAACCAAATGATCAACTAGGAGTCAAGATTTTTGTCAGGTAGTGTAGAACAATGGTATGTATTTGAGTACTTATCCAAATGTAATGATGTACTATCTGGAGCTTCTTGCAAGCCACTTATTCATTATCCTTTGCTGGTGCTTCTCTCATTCAATATTTAATGGCTAAATTTAAAAAAATTTAAATGGTCAAATCTCAAACCTACTTAAGTCCCATCATCCATTAGTCTCGTGTCCTGTCTGCTTTTTTCCATGGGTATGTGAATTCCACAAATCTCATGATTCCCTACAAATTCACAGGATTCATCAGGATATAGCTGTTGGAAACTGTTTACTCATTCACTAATTACTATATAATGTATGTCAGTTCCGTGAACTACAGTATATCAGGAAAGAGGAAACTAAAATGAGTTAGTGAGTTCAGACAGTGAGACAAATAATCAGTCTGTGGCAGACAATTTTGTCATAAACAGTCTACCATCCTGTAATAAATCATATTAGGCTTCGTGAATTAAATGTCAGTTTATATTTTTTACCATTATTATATTATTTGACAACAAAGAGAACAAAACACAGGCTTAATTTGCTTGTTATTTACTTTTTAATTCACTCATTCATTAATTTCCCTTCGGCTTAGTCCCTTTATTCATCGGGGTCGCCACAGCAGAATGAACCGCCAACTTATCCTGCAAACCAGCTATGGGAAACACCTATACACACTCATTCACACACACACACACTCATACACTACAGCCAATTTAGTTTATTCAATTCCTCTATAACGCATGTCTTTGGACTGTGGGGGAAAGCGGAGCACCTGGAGGAAACCCACGCCAAAACGAGGAGAACATGCAAACTCCACACATAAATGCCAACTGACCCAGCTGGAACTCGAACCAGCTGCAGTGACAGTGCTAACCATTGAACCACCTTGTCACCTGTTTACTTTTTAATCGTATTTCATTAATTAATATAAAAACACCAAATTCAAATTTATTTGATTTTATAGTTCTGGTTCATGACTGTGATTGGTTAAGCTACGTTCATGCTTCTAAAATAATCTACAACATGCATTTGTGATTGCTACTTCGCAACCATCCCACTCCCATCAGTACTGAGCTAAATAATCAATAAAATTTCCTTTGTTTTATGTTGTAAAATCTTGCTATGCATATGGAATTACCATTTAAAAAAGCAATAAGCCCTGTGAAACTGTGCCATGCCTAAAACGCCCTTGGCTGTTAGCTGTAAATTCAATGTAAACCATGTCTTTATGGGGTTTATTGCTTTTCTATATTGTATAAAAGCAATAAACCCCAAAAATACTTAATTGAATTTGCAGCTTCCTGTGTTCACATTAGCCATTCAACAATATTTTGCTCTTTACCTGCATTGCAATGTATTTTAGGAAATGGCTTTTCCATCCATGTACTTCAAAAATCAGAGTGGATTGTGGGGAAAAAGTAGTGAATGAATGTAGCCACTGTCGTTTACACAAAAAATAAAAAGGACACCCAATGGACCCTTTTCACAAGACTGATATAATGCATTTAGCAGTCATCATTATCTTAAATCCTTTAAAGTTTTTATTATTTTGATTTTTAAAACAATGTATGAATGTGTATATTCAATTATGTACGATTATATCATCTTTGTATTAAATCACAAAAACTATTTATTGCTTATGTGGAGTGTTTCTAATGTATCGTCTATGGGGCTGAGAGTAAATTTAGCATTATTCTCTCCTCTGGTTGTCTGGTTGTCAGTCTTACACTATTTTTTCTGAAAGTCTTGATAACACCACCATGACATTTTTCTTTAATTATTTCAGAAAATAAGATTGTAAAAAAAATATTTTTTTTTAATTAAAGTTTTTTTTTTTATTAAAGTCTACCCAGCTACAGTGCATCTGGAAAGTAGCTTAATTGGAGTTCACCTGTGGCAAATTCAGTTGATTGGACATGATTTGAAAAGGCATACACCTGTCTATATAGGTCCCAGGGTTGACAGTGCATGTCAAAGCACAAACCAAGGATGGAGACAAAGGAATTGTCTGTAGACCACTGAGGCAGGATTGTCTCGAGGCACAAGGCTGGGGAAGGTTACAGAAACATTTCTGCTGCTCTGAAAGTTCCAGTAAGCACAATGGCCTCCATCATCCATAAGTGGAAGATGTTTGGAACCACCAGGATTCTTCCTAGAGCTGGCCAGCTATGTAAGCTGGAGGAGAAGGGCCTTAGTCAGGGAGGTGATCAATAACCCGATGGCCACTCTGTTTGAGCTCCAGCTTTCTTCTGTGGAGAGAGGAGAACCTTACAGATGGACAACCATCTGTGCAGCAATCCACCAATCAGGCCTGTATGGTAGAGTGGCCAGACGGAATCCACTCCCCGCCTGGAATTTACCAAAAGGCATCTGAAGGACTCTCAGACCCTAAGAAACAAAATTCTCTGGTCTGATGAGACTAAAATTGAATGCTTCGGACTGAATGCCAGGCGTTACGTTTCGAGAAAACCAGGCACAGCTCATCACCAGGCTAATACCATCCCTACAGTGAAGTATGGTGGTGGCAGCATCATGCTGTGGGGATGTTTTTCAGCAGCGGGAACTGGAAGACTAGTCAGGACAGAGGGAAAGATGAATGCAGCAATGTACAGAGACATCCTGAATAAAAACCTGCTTCAGAGTGCTCTTGACCTGAGACTGGGGCAACGGTTCATATTCCAGCAGGACAATGACCCAAAGCACACCGCCAAATTATCAATGAAGTGGCTTCACAACAACTCGGTGAATGTCCCTGAGTGGCCCAGCCAGATCCCAGACCCAAATCCTATTGAACATCTCTGGAGAGATCTGAAAATGGCTGTACACCGTCACTTCCCATTCAACCCGATAGAGCTTGAGAGGTACTGCAAAGAGGAATGAGCAAAAAATCCCAAAGACAGGTGTGCCAAGCTTGTGGCATCATATTCAAAAAGACTTGAGGCTGTAATTGCTGACAAAGGTGCATCAACAAAGTATTGAGCAAAGGCTGTGAATACTGATGCACATGTAATTTTACAGGTTTTTTTATTTTTTATAAATTTGCAACAATTTCAAAAAATCTTTTTTCACATTGTCATTATGGTTTATTGTGTGTAGAATTTTGAGAAAATAAATGAATTTAATCAATTTTGGAATAAGGCTGTAACATAAAAAAAATGTGGAAAAAGGGAAGCACTATGAATACTTTCCGGATGCACTGCATGACGACTTCTGCTGCTGAGAAACACGGAAATGTGAAAAGGGTCTATATAGTGCATTGGAGTGCGAGTCTTACTTCATGCTAGAGTTAGTGACCTCAAGTGGCAAAACTTGCATATTGTGCCTCTAAAGTAACAGTTTGAACAAAATTGCAAGTTTTATTTTTGTCTCACTTCTGACTTCTGAAAATGCCAGAAGCAAACTAATAAATAATATATCATGGTTTGCATGACATTATCAGCAATTTGAATGAGGTTGATTATATAATAATTGCAAAGTCAACACATCATCAACAGATATTTATTTTATCATCTCTAAAGTGAAATAACCTATGAAATTTAAGATGGCACTCAGATGTTTTTGAATTTGAAATGTTCTACCATAATAAATTTGTGTTCTTTTGCATTTAGTTTTGATGTGACCCAATACTGTTGTAATATTTTTATACATTTACCAGTATGTTTCAAACCTAACTATAATCCCATGCTAATTTTGGATTGTTATGGGAAATTAGCCAAATACAGGCATCTGCCGGTGTATCACTGAACTAATTACATTCTGCAACCATAATTAATTGAGTAACCATATTTTCCCTATCTCTATCTCTCTTAGCTACACGGGATGGCTCTGTGTGCGAAATTGCCAACCCCGCTTTTGTTGTCTACTCCTCCATCATGTCGTTCTACGTGCCCTTCATTATCACCCTCCTCGTCTACGTGCAGATTTACGTGGTTCTTCGCAAGCGGCGGAAACGGGTCAACACTAAACGGAGCTGCCAGAAGACAGACGCTGATGCTCAGCCCCCTCTCAAGGTGATATGCACCATGTGAGACAATAGCCTGGGGGAAAATACAGAGCATTCCCCACTGGACAAGACATGGTGTCAGTGGCGTTTAATAAAAGGAGTTGACCTCTTTCTAGAAAATATTGGAAGTGGCTGTCAGAGTTAATTATAGAGCTTCTGTGGTAATACTTGGACCTACAGAGCAAAGATGCACTACTGGTCAAAATGTATAGTAAAACAGCAACACTTTCTTTTTTAGAAAATGCTTAAATTTTGAATTTAGCTTTTTATTTAAAGGGGTTCAATTATGCTCTTTTACAAGATCTTGATTTTGTTTGGGAGTGTACTACAACATGCTTCCGTGCTTGGTAGTTCAGAAAAACACATCATTTACATTATTACAATACGTTTCTTTCCAGTCTGGCACAAACAGCTTGATTAATTCTGTGTTTCATGAAGACCTGCCTTCTGAAAAACTCAATTTAGTTAGCTGGTTAGCTGTCCCAGTGTGTTGTGACTGGCGAACAGCTTATGCTGTATTTCAGTACTGCCACCCCCCTTGACAAAGGAGCTAGTTCTATCTGTTCGTTGCAACATGGGTTCATTCTGAAAACCTAGCCCTATATACATTTCTGGAGATCGCGAATTATGTAGTCAGAAGTACGTATGGCTGCATTTTGTCTTTGAAATGAACGCTACGGGCGGTATGACGCCATTCCTTTTCACGTTTACCAGCTGACTGCTTATCTCCATGCGAACGCCTTTCCTGCTGTTACCAGTTTGTCCAGTTAGCTCGCCATGTTTGTTGGTGGACTTGAGACGCAAAGTAGAGTTGACGATGATGACGTAGTTTGAGTCTGGCGAAGAACGTTTCCAGAAAGCGGGTAGTACACAATCAGAAGCCAAAAAATAAAATAAACAAGTAAATAACAGGGTGAGAATGTATTAAATTCTGAAAACCTGGTAAAAAAAATCAGACGAGGGTTTTTTTTTCTGGATTGCTTTTGAAAACTGTCGGTTGGGTTTAGGAAAGTGGGTGATTGGGTCAATCTGTGCTTTTGAAAACACTATTGGTTAGGTTTAGGGAAGAAGGAGAGTAGGTCAGTCGATCGGTCAGTCAGTCAGTCAGTCATTCAGTCAGTCAGTCAGTCAGTCAGTCAGTCAGTCAGTCAGTCAGTCAGTTGACAGCGGCCTCTGGTGGATTTGCGTGAGAACAGCAAGTGCGAATGACACTCGCAAGAGAAATTTGAGATCCGAAAAAGCGTACACACCAGCCTCTGGTGGATTCGCGAAAAGCAAAACTTAAAAAAAAAACAAACCTTCTGGGACGTATTTGGAAATGTATATAGCGGTATTTTCAGAATGTGCCTGGGTTGGCTCAGTGGAGGCTGGCAGTAAGCTAGAAAAAGACGAGTGCATTACTTGTCAAAGATCAAAACTTAACAATAAAATAATTTATAAAATAAAATAATAATAAAATAATAACATATTTGATTTTTTTTAATAAAATAACATTTATTTTGTATTACAGTCATTTGAATACATTTATGGTTTGTAAATACATGCTGGTGTCTATGGAAAATCAATGACAATCATTTTACACATTCTGACAACGTGCTATTCACATCAAATGCAATCTCATGACAATTTGTAACTTTTTGATTTAGGGGTTATTTTTATTATTTGTATGATCTCATTTGTACATTTCACTATGATTTGCTTATCCCCCAATGAGGGTTAGGGTTAGTGGTGGGGTCTTGGTGCACACCTCTCTTTAAAAATCATGTTTTTGTACAATTGTATTTGTATGAACGTAAAAGAATTGTTACATTTCCTTGTGAGATTTGGCTGTTACATCAGAAACTTTTTAGGTTAAAATTCAAACATCCACTATCTTTCATGTATTTTGTGAGAAGTGGATAAATTTATATGTTGTAAATCTACTCTAGTCTCCGCACAGAAGTCCAGATTAATGTTCATTCATTCATTTTCTTTTCGGCTTAATCCTTTTATTAACCTGTACCACGTCTTTGGACTGTGGAGGAAACCGGAGCAAACCAACGCGAACACAGGGAGAACATGCAAACTCCACACAGAAACGGCAACTGACCCAGCCGAGGCTCGAACCAGCGACCTTCTTGCTGTGAGGCGACAGCACTACCTACTGCGCCACTGCGTCGCCTTAAAACATTACACATATGTTGCACATATTTCAGAAGTGTAATATCAAATATTTCACAATATAATACATTTGAGTCGAGAGTATTGGCCAAAAGGATCATGCAGAACCTTTGCAGGCATTGATATTGCAAGACATATTAGAGTGGTGAAGTTGCTCTCGTTTTGCCCATCCCCACCTATTCAAAATTGCATAGGCAGAATTTAGGACACTTCATAAACCCTGTAAAACAACACTTGTAGCCCCAGTGTGAACAAATGAACAAAATGTCTAATTTTGGAATGGACATTAAGATTTGTAGATCTTTTTTATGCACTTTATTACACACTGACTAAAATTCAAAATGTGAAAAATCATAATAGGACCCCTTTAAATATATGTTAAATGTTAGTGTTGTGGCAAAGCTGAGTATCAGTACTCCAGTCATCAGTGTCACATAGTCCTTCAGAAATATTTCTAAATGATTATTCGGTGATCAGTTATTATCAATTAAAAACTGTTATAATCAATTATTGTTGTTGTCAGATTCTCCTCACTGTGTCTTTGTAGAACTGAGAAATTGTTGTATAGGGAAGGCAGAGAAAGTCTTTTTGTCAGGAGTCCAAAAAACTGCTATATTGCTGTACACCAGGGATGCTGAACTCTGTTTCTGGAGATCTACCTTCCTCCTTTAGCTTCAACCTTGATCAAACACAACTAAACCAATAAAGAAGGATCTGAAGGAGCATTTGTTAATTAAAGACGTGTGTTTGATCAAGGTTGCAGCTAAACTCTGCAGAAAAGTAGATCTTCAAGAACAGAACAAAAGTGGGTACCCATGCTGTACACTATAAGGACATTTGGCCAAGAAGAAACTGAATCTTCTAGTTTTTATACTGTAATATCAATTTGTATACACTTACGGGCTACTTTATTAGGTACAACTGCTCGTCACTGCTAATTTCTTATCAGCTAATCACACGGCAGTAACTCAATGAATTTAGGCTTGTAGACATGCTCAAGACGATCTGCTGCAGTTCAAACCGAGCATCAGAATGGGGAAGAAAGGTGGTTTAAGTGGCTTTGAACATTACATGGTTTTTGGTGCCAGATGGGCTGGTCTGAGTATTTCAGAAACTGCTGATCTACTGGGATTTACACGCACAACCATAGGGTTTACAGAAAATGGTCAGAAAAAGAGAAAATATCCAGTGAGCAGCAGTTCTGTGGGCACAAATGTCTTGTTGATGTCAGAGGTCAGAGAAAAATGACCAGACTGGTTCGAGCTGATAGAAAGGCAACAGTATAACTCAAATAACCACTCGGTTACAACCGAGGTATGCAGAAGAGCATCTCTGAACACACAACACTTCCAACCTTGAGGCGGATAGGCTATAGCAGCAGAAGACCACACCAGGTGCCACTCTTGTCAGCTAAGAACAGGAAACTGAGTCTACAATTCACACATGCTTAGCAAAATTGGACAATAGAAGATTGGAAAAACGTTGCCTGGTCTGATGAGTCTCGGTTTCTGCTGCGACATTCGGATGGAAGGGTCAGAATTTGCCGTCAACAACATGGATTAGTACCAGTTGAGCATCGTGTCAACGCCACAGCCTACCTGCGTATATTTACCATTGATATGACAGTTTACTGTTTGCACAGATTGTTCTGAGATTGTGTTTATAGTGTTTAAGAAAATCTCAATCAATGTTATTACTTAGAAAGATCACGTGACTCTAAGGACTGGATTAATGACTGCTTTGGCTCCACATATACAATTCCATTTTAAAATAAATGTACAAATAGAAAACAGGTATTTTCGTCACATTCAGTTTGGTTTTGTTACCTTCATCCAATGTCCTTTCATTCTCAGTTGCTTGTTTATTGTTATTATACAGGTAGTTACTGATTGTGGTCACCGGTGTCTAGTTTAGTTTCTTTTTAGTATTATTTTGCCTTGTGTTTGTATCTTGAGCTGCTCCTGTGTTGTTGAATTATTTAGTTTGCTTTTTTTTAAATAAGGGAACAACTGTACAGCAAATCAGTCAGAAAGCCGCATTTAGACCCACACTTTCTTTTTCCTACCTGATCTGTCATGACAGTTTAAACTGTATTAATATATTGCAGTGTTACTGTTCAATACATTGTTAATCAAATATGCTCAGCTTTGGTGAACAAACATCTTTTAAAAACATTTCATTCATTCATCCATTCATTTTCTTTTCGGCTTAGTCCCTTTATTAATCCGGGGTCGCCACAGTGCAAAGCCGCGGTCACACTGGACTTTACTCCCCATAGACTTCCATTCATATGCACGCAAATGCGTCAGACCGGAAACGCAGGGTCATTCGTCGAGTTTCGCAGGTTGCTGCAGTGCAAAGTTCAAGCTTGGTGAACTCTGACCTGCGAAATCGCATCACTTGACTGCGTGAGACCAATCCAGGATCAAAACAACCTCTCTGAACAGAAATTTAAAACATGGACCAATCGCTCGCTTTTTTTAATGTCTAATCATCTTGTTTAATCCCGCCCCTTTTCGCAGCGCCGTACGACAGAATTTTGCAAGCTCAAACTCTAGTGTGACTTCGGCTTAATGAACCACCAACTTATCCAGCACATGTTTACGCAGCGAATGCCCTTCCAGCCACAACCCAACACTGGGAAACACCCACACACTCTTGCACACACTAAGGCCAATTTAGCTTATTCAATTCACCTGTACTCCATGTCTTTGGACTGTGGGGGAAACTGGAGCACCCGGAGGAAACCCACGCCAACACGGGGAAAACATGCAAACTCCACACAGAAACGCCAACTGACCCAGGCTCGAACCAGCAACCTTCTTGCTGTGAGGCGATTGTGCTACCCACTGCGCCACCGTACTGCCCTCAAAAACGTTTGAAACTCTTTAATTATTTAGAAATTTTTCCTAGCTTTATGCAGTAAACCCAAAGCTATTATTCACCCCTGAAATCAATGTTTTTGTTCAGTTCAGTTATTTAATTGAATTCTCACTGTTGGCAGATAGATACAGCATCTTAATAGGCATCCAAATAAAAAATTAGTAGTTTGTCTTTAGACTGCGTTTCCACTGTGAATGTATTATTTTGTTATGGGGCATTGATTTAACCTTTTTTGAATATGCATTACCCTCTGGCCACTGTGAAAGTAAAGCCATTACAACAAATTGAACAAAACCAACACAATGCCAACAAATGGAAGCCATTTTTTTTCTGGAGTTGTAAGGTTTATAAACGTAATTCCCCATGCAATCTATGTGTCACAGCAGACTGTGCTTGTGATATACTGCAGTTTCTCAGTATTCATATTCTATTTTCATCGCAGTACTGGAGTGCTACAAATGATTTCTTTCTTCTGACCTTTGCGCTCTTTCATCATTGATTTCTCACACCAGCTGTTTTTAATGGCCACTTTGGATCAATGGGTTCAGCCGTCTAGTTTTAAAAGGTCCCAAGGACTTTTTGTGGTACTTAAAAATTACTGAAGCAATCGCTCTTTTCATTTCGTTTTAGTGCTAGAAGGGCTCTTTCGGGTTCCGTGGATTTATTTGCATTGTGTGTCATCAAAAGGTGCCAAACATACATCTGAATGATTTTCAAGACTTCATGCTGTTTTTGAAATTTAATGTCGACCACACGCTGAATTAAATTCTTATTACCTCTGCCACAGGAAAAGTGCACTCATCCTGAAGATGTGAAACTGTGCACCGTTATCATTAAGACCAACGGGGGTTTACCTGCCAAAAATAAGAAAGCAGTAAGTACTTTTAAAACAAGTAGCACAAATGATGTAAAATAACATGTTTTTCTCTAGATACAGGTATGCAGCTGCAAACATTCTGATACAGTATTCAGCATTTGAACACCTTCCATCATGTTGTGCTAGGGACATTCTACCAGAAACATACATTTTCACATGACTGTGACAGGGCACCCGCTTTGAATGTTATCACTCAATTAAATGGGCGTTATCAGTGGTTATCAGCTGATAGATAAGGGTCAGTAGGGGTCTTCTGCACTTACTGGTAGGCTCGGAAAGCTGTTAACATCCATCCACATGGTTAATCAGCTATACTAATAGAGAAGACTCCAGATCCAGATCTGTTTTTACAGTATTGTGACGGTTGGGTTTAGGGTTGGGGATGGGGTAGACATTATTTCAGAAACTGCTGATCTACTGGGATTTTCACGCACAACCATCTCAAGGCTTTACAGAGAATGGTCCGAAAAATAAAAAATATTCAGTGAGCAGCAGTTCTGTCGGCACAAATGCCTTGTTGATGATAGAGGTCAGAGGAGCTGATAGAAAGGCAACAGTAACTCAAATAACCACTCGTTACAACCGAGGAATGCAGAAGAGCATCTCTGAATGCACAACACGTCCAACCTTGAGGCAGATAGGCTACAGCAGCAGAAGACCACATCAGGTGCCACTCTTGTCAGCTAAGTAGCAGCCTACCAGCATACCAAAGTATTGTTGCTGACAATGTCCAGACCATTATGTACCCATCTTCTGATTGCTACCTCCAGCAGGATAACGTGCCATGTCATGAAGCGTGAATCTGTTTTTACATTATTGTGACGGTTGGGTTTTGGGTTGGGGTAGTGGTAGATGTTGATAAAATACAATTAATGGGAAATTTAATAAATAATATAATTTTTTTTTTTTACTTCCGGCCACAGCAGTATGTAATCTGTAGCTGATTAACCATGTGGATGGATGATAACAGCCTTCTGAGCCTACTACTGTAGGTGCAGAAGACCCCAACTGGCCCATATCTATCAGCTGATAACCACTGATAATGGCCAGTCAATCGAGTGATAACATTTGAAGCGGGTGCCCTGTCACAGTCAAGTGAAAATGGCTGGACAGGGCCTGACCTTTAAGCTTGTCTTCCTCAAAAAATCCTACAAAAACAAGCATTAAATCATACAATTCAACGATAGAATGCATCCTGGATCACTGTCAGCTTCTCTATCAAATGATGTCACTTCCTTTGAGTTATAGCCTTAAAGGCAAATTTTATGTAAAATTTTATGCAAATGTGACAGGACTGACAGAAACTTGGGGATAATTGTAAATTTATCTGTATTATATATTTGTAGCATTTATTTGTAGAATTTATTTACAATTTCATGTTTTTAATCAATTGGTGTAAATTATAACAACTTAAACTTTGCTATTTCTGAAGTTTTATTTTTTTCTTCTAATTAACTTTATTTATTTTTATTTTAAAGCTGTATGTTCAATTGGGCTGAGGACAAAGACAATGACAGGGTTTGTACATTTGTAAAGTGTTTTTAATAATGAACAAAAAGAAGCAAATTGCAGAGAAGCAAATAAATTACATATTCCTTTACAGAACAACTCACAGAAATCAACCATCAGTCCATTTTAGAAATTTTTGGGATGAAATACTTTTTATTCATTGCATTTATGTTTTTATTTCAGGGAAAGATAATGTACAATTCTGGTAGAATGTCCCCCAACTACTGAACACCCATTCCTGTATTAGGACAAATTTGAAAAAAAAATAAAAACTTTTCGATGCACTTCAAATATTTACTACTGTTAATATTTATATATTTGTATACCCCCATTATGGGGTGAGGTGTACTGTTAAACATTTAGTCATTTAGCAGATGCTATTATCCTTTTGTAAAATCATTATGAAACTAATTACATGCAGAAAATTAGATGGCCATTTAGAAGCTTTAATACAGATTATTATATTTTTTATTAGTAATTTATAAGTACTTTTTTAAAGTGACACTGTGATTGAAATCTACTGAAGAGTTGTCCCACTTTTTAGCAGCTGCTGTACATTTTTTGTGTTGCAAAGAGCCTTCAATATATAAATAAATATTGTTATTCCTTTTCCCACACTTGCTTTTAACAGTCTGTTGCCAAAAGCTCAAAAAGAAATAGTAATGTTGATCCAAAAAGGGGGTGTGTGTGCATGTGTTTGTGTGGTATTTAAATATGTCCAGCTGTTTAAAGAAGCAAGAAAAAACCTTAACAGACAAATAAGAAAAACACAAGCTTGACAAAGCTGATCAAATCTTAATAGGCCCAGAAACAGCCTATGTTTTACATAAATATATATAAATAAATAAATATATAATAAAAACAGCAAATAATTATGGTGTAACCTACATATTTATAAAAAAAACAATTAATGCATGAACTTGTGTTTCTGCAAAAATCTATGTAAAACAATTATAAGTCCTAAAGCAAAAGCTGCCCTAAAGCAAAAGTGCTCAAAATGCTCTATACTGTAACATCTTGCACTTATGACAATGGATATTTGACTTGTGCTTGTTTTGTTCTTTGATTCAGCTCCACTCAGCATTTGAATTCACCATATCAGCAGATTTACTTAGGTGCATTATGCATATGCAGTTGTTTTGATTCAGGACTTGTAGACTGACTGAGCACAATCAAAAATGTTCAGTGAAAATACTTTTTCATTAAACACAAACCCTACTGTTATGTAAAATATTTCAATAAAAAAAAAATAAACATAAAGTTACCCTAGAGTTAAAACAACCTTTTTAGATAGGGATAGAGTGTATGTCTTTCATAATGCATCTTTTTATATGAGGATAATTGAAAGACATGATTTCAATCAATACATATACCATACTTCATCATCAAATTTCAAATTTATATTATTTTATAGACAAACTGCATCCCTATATTACTACCAGAGTAAATTTATGGGGTTAATTAGATGTTTGTGGTTGGCAATAAACAATGAGGTAAGAACAGAAAAGCTTGCATATAGTTGACAATGTTAGCAAATTACGGTTTCCTTAAGAAGTCCTTAATAACTTATTAAAACTTTATTATGCATCCTAGGCCCAGAGTTGGTTGGTTGATTTTTAAATAAATATTCCATGGCTACAAGTAAATGATCCTGTTGTTTTTGTGTTTTTTTTTTTTGTTTTTTGCTTGTCAAGTATTCACTTATTGTCAGTTTATCTTTTTTCGTGAACAAATACTGAAGTATACTCTGTTATATATTACAATTGTTAAATGACTGAAGCAAAACGTTACACCGCAATGTGTTGTTACGCCTCATGTTGCATTTGTTTTACACTTGTTCATAAAAATTTTATTGTAAATTATTTTACTTTATTACTTTCATATGTATTTCATGCCATTGAAATGGAATATTTCTCCATCATTTACTCATAGTGGAGTATTGCAGTGGCATTGTGTTTGAGTATTCTAAAAATGTACAAAAGTGGATGTATAATTGCAGCTGACTCTACGTTGTTCAATATTCAGTCTTATGGTATTCTGTCTTATGGACACCCTAAGGAGACATGCTGATAGAAAACATGGGTTTGAAAGAAATATATATTGCTTTTTTGGGGTTTTTTTTTTCAGTTACGGTGTTTCCTGGGGGATACATTAACATATATTTTCCTACAGTCTATATTCCTCATATTTTAAATTTATTATAGACAATATATGTGTGAAACCCAACAAATGTGATAATGTGCAAAAAGAAAAAAACTAATGTCACTAGAAACAGGCAGCTTTAATGTATGTGAAATAAATAAAACACAGATTTTTTTTAGAATTTATTTAGCATTCTGTAACATTTGGCTTTTTTGCTTGCTTATTTCTTGCATAATAATTTACATTCATTCATTCATTCATTTTCTTGTCGGCTTTGTCCCTTGCGGGGTCGCCACAGCGGAATGAACCGCCAACTTATCCAGCACGATTTTACGCAGCGGATGCTCTTCCAGCCGCAACCCATCTCTGGGAACTTCCACACACACATTCACACTCATACACTATGGACAATTTAGCTTACCCAATTCACCTGTACTGCATGTCTTTGGACTGTGGGGGAAACCGGAGCACCCGGAGGAAACCCACGCGAACCCAGGGAGAACATGGGTAAGCTAAATTGTCCATAGTGTATGAGTGTGAATGTGTGTGTGGAAGTTCCCAGAGATGGGTTGCGGCTGGAAGGGCATCCGCTGCGTAAAATCGTGGTTGATAAGTTGGCGGTTCATTTCGCTGTGGCGACCCCGCAAGGGACAAAGCCGACAAGAAAATGAATGAATATATATATATATATATATATATATATATATATATATATATATATATATATAGTCATATATCGTCTTGGTGACTTGCATAACCCTTGTTCCATGAAGGCTGAGACATTTTCATCGACTAGAGCATTCGCATAGAAGACCAATCAATTTGATTTGTATAAAAATGGGCCAATGAAATTTGTATGAAATTGGTGAGTGCAGCTCCTTCAGGTGCAGCCACTTCACAATTAGGAGTAGGCTACTGTATATAAAGCATGCCTGCAGGCTAGCAGATCAAGCTTATTGCTTGAGCCATACTTGGCTACACATTCATTTGGTGATTGAGCCTCTATGGCAAAGTGGACATATCATCTCTGTTCTCTCTAAAAAATGAGAGTTATGGAGGTAACCAAAACATTCCCCTTCAATTGATGTCCTTTCAGTCATGACCCAAAGCTCAAGACCATAAGTGAGAGTAGGAACATAGATTGACTGGTAAATCGAGAGCTTTGCCTTTCGGCTCAGCTCCTTCTTTACCACAACGGACCGGTACATTGACCGTATTACTGCTGCCGCTGCACCGATCCGCTTGTCAATCTCACATTTCATCCTTCCCTCACTTGTGAACTAAACCCCAAGATACTTGAATTCCTCCACCTGGGGTAAAGACTTTTCAAGAGCTTTTTCTTTTTTTTTAAGTTATGAAACAGAATCGGTGACAAAGGGCATCCCTGCCGGAGTCCAGCATGCACTGAACTGACTTATTGCCGGCAATGCAAACCAAACTCCTGGTCTGTTTATACAGGGACCAGACAGCCCTTAACAGAGTGCCTCTGACCCCATACTCCCAGAGCCCCCGCCACAGAATGCCATGAGGGACATGGTCGAATGCCTTCTCCAAGTTCCCGAAACACATGTGGACTGGTTGGGAGTACTCCCATGAACCCTCAAGCACCCTGGTGAGGGTATAGAGCTGGTTCAGTGTACCACAGCCTGGACAAAATCCGCATTATTCCTCATGGATCAGAGGTTCAACCATCGTCAGGATCCTTCTCTCCAGTACCCTGGCATAGACTTTTCCAGGGAGGCTGAGGAGTGTGATCCCCCTATAGTTCGAACACACCCTCCGGTCCCTTTTCTTAAAAATGGGAACCACCACCCCAGTCCAGAGGCACTGTTCCCAACCTCCATGCGATATTGTAGAGACGTGTCAGCCAGAACAGCCCCATAATATCCAGAGACCTAAGATACACAGAGTGTATCTCATCCATACCCGCTGCTTTGCCACTGTGGAGCTTGCAGTCTACCTCAGTGACCTGGTCAAAACTTATTTGGAGGTGAGAGTTGAAAATCCCTCTGACTTGTGGTTCAGCCAGATGTTCCCAGAGGACCCTCAAGATAAGTTTTATGCCTGCCAGGTCTGTTCAACTTTCCCCCCCTGCCAGCAGATCCAACTCACCACCAGATCAGGGAGGCCATCCCTCACAATCTTGGCTCTCCAGGTATCACTGTCATTACCCACGTGAGCGTTAAAGTAGAACAATGAGGTCCTCAGTCTGAGCAACTTCCAGCATCTTTCCTCAAGGACTTCAAGAAGGCCAGGTACTCTGCACTGGTGTTTGGCCCGTAGGCACAAACTACAGTGAGATACCTATCCCTGACCCAAAGGTGCAGGGAGGCAACCCTCTAGTTCACCGGTGAAAACTCCAACACATGGTAGCTAAGTTGAGAAACTATAAGCAAAACCATACCACCCTTCCACCTCTCACCGTAGACTACTCCAGAGTCCAGCCCTTCTCAAAAAGTTGAGTTTCAGAGCCCAAGCTGTGCATGGAGGTGAGACCCATTATCTCTATTTGGTACTGTTCAATCTTCACACAAGGCTTATTCCCTCTTAGTGAGGTGACAGGCACTCAAACTCCTTCACCACAATAAGGTGGCAGTTCATGGAGGAGCCTCTTGGCCCTGAATACAATAATAATTTAGGAGGCAGTACTCATATCTACGCCCAGCTAAACTGAGCTAGGGCTTATCGTGGTAATAATCACGGAAATTTGCTGGCGTAGATAGGTAACAATGCTGCATAATATCATTGTGCTTGTTGCAGCCATAGTATGGCAGAAAAGTTTCTCAACTATTAGGCCAGAATGAGAGTACAGTTCCTATTCATATCAGCCTAGAAAATAGTAAATTTTAAAGAGACAAGCTTTAAATAGAAAAATTATCAAAAAATGTTCAATGCTAATGGTCCAATCTGAATTAATTATTTGTGCTATGATAAATATGCTCCCACCAGTATTCCTTTAAAGTAGCCATCATTTTTGAACAACAAGACTGAAGTGTGTACTGATTCAAAGTGTCATCATACAGCTAATGATAAACATGTCTTCAACAGCAACTAATAAAAGAGGTCCTGCACCAGGGTGGTGATGTGGGGATGGAAATGGTGGCAGGCACCAGTCCGCCAGAAAAGAAGAAACTGGCATCCTCGCTAGTTGTCGACTTGTTGGCCACCCCTCCTAATCCCAATCATGGCTCCCCATCCCACGCTGAATATCAGTCCAACGGAGATGAGAAAAACGGCCATGCCAAGGACGTCCAGTCCCCAAAAGAAGCCAAACCTGTTGAAACTCAGGCACTGCCCAATGGCAAAACCCGAACTACAGTGACCAAAACCATGAGCAAGAGGAAAATCTCCCAGCATAAAGAAAAGAAGGCCACTCAGATGCTGGCTATCGTTTTAGGTGAGGTCATTTTACACAACAATTGCTCAGCCTATATTGAGGTCTTGTCCTCAGAATACCTCAGCTTCATTCTCTCTGTTGCAGGTGTTTTCATTATTTGCTGGTTGCCCTTTTTTATTACTCACATTTTGAAAACCCACTGCACGAGCTGCGTGGTGCCGCTGGAAATGTACAATGCCTTCACTTGGCTGGGATATGTGAACAGCGCCGTCAACCCCATCATATATACCACTTTCAATGTGGAGTTCAGAAAGGCTTTCATAAAGATATTGCACTGCTGAGGATATTATTCACCACACACATAGAGGAGAAGAGATGGGAGATTTCACCAGAGGTTAGTGCCATCTTTCACCACCATGTGAAATGGGGGATTTACAAAGCGACGCTTTTAGGACAGAGTCGACGAATACATTACAGAAAATGGAGGTTCAAATGAATGTAAAAATAGAGTTTTATTTATGTATCTCCATTATTTCTGACAGTGGAGTGCATGTGTGCAGATGCGTGTATGTTTTTTTTTTTTCTCTTTGAGTGTGAATGTGATTAACTGTCAATTTAAGAAGTGAATCTGGGAAATTGGATCTTGCCACAGAGACTTTTATGCAAGCAGGGATCTGAATGTTGTAATTACATCATTATATCAATTTAGTGGTGAGCAACTGATTACGCAATGCTTTGTTTATTCGAGTATTCATTTAGCCATGAATCTATTTATTTGATCGAGAGCTTGTTAATAAAGGGATAGATATTGTAAAGAAAAATAAAATGAGGTTAAAAAAAATGTATTTACGATGAAAAAAAACATAACACAGATATTTTAAAGGTGCACTCAGTAATGTTTTATTTACGTTGGACTGTTCGTCTTGGACAGTTACTGACACCTAGGGGCCTGGAGTGCAATTTAAACTTAAAAATAAATATATAAATCAGTTCGCAATGTGTTCAGTTAGAAATGAACTGTTTGCAACCAGACATGATTAAACAGAGTGTATACCAATTTGCAATAGTTACTTTATGTGTAAATAAATAAATACATCTACTGGAAGATCTGGATTATTCCACATTTCACATACAAATATAAAAAACAGCACAGTTGTTCAGAATTTTAATTATTCATCCATTTTATGCTTCTTAACTATTCTGAAGATAAAGCATTGGCATTGTGTTATCAAAATGAGCAATATCACACGAGTAGAAGTGCAATATGGCTGTGTATTGGCACTGGTGGGAGGTTTGCCTTAGTTCCCCACCAGTGATGATATACAGCCATATTGCACTGCTACTCATGTGATATTGCGTTTATACAACAGTTCTATGGCATAATCATGTATATAAAAAAGAAAATCAAACACGGAAAGTCTAAAAACTCTTTTGTTTGAGGAACTACTTTCTTCCACTATTCCTTCACATCTGCAGCTGACGTCAGAATAGCAGAGACGAATTGACCTTATTGACCAACGTCACTTTAGAGCTAGTATTTGAATGATTCTCTATATAATAATTAATTATAATTCCTTACATTTGTATAGTGCTTTTCTAGGCACTCAAAGCGCTTTACATAATGGGGGGAATCTCCTCATCCACCACCAGTGTGCAGCATCCACCTGGATGACGCAACGGCAGCTATATTGCGCCAGACACACAGACAGCAGGTTGAGTGCCACCTGCTGGCCTTACTAACACCACTTCTGGCAGCAACCTAGCTTTCCTATGTGGTCTCCCATCCAGGTACTGACAAGGCACAGCCCTGCTTAGCTTCAGTGGGCGGCCATGTGAGAGTTGCAGAGAGCTAGCTGCTGGCTAAATGTCTAAAGTGATGTTTAAAGTGATGACAAAACAGGTGATTTTGCTGACATTTTAAGATTATAAGGCTGAACGGCATGAAATGCCATCAGTCTACAAAGATTTCCCAGTATTTCTCTGTTGCAATCGGGGGATCACAATAATTAACCCCAAAAAAGCTGAAGCAACGCAAACACTACAAGATTTGCGATAAGGAAAAACATTAAACACATGCAGGCATTTCTTCTTTCTTTCATTTTACTGAACTGGTCTGCAGTAGCGAAAACAGGAGACTCATTAGAAACAGATGGCCAACTAAAAAGTAACTCAGGGTTATATCAAGAGTGACCAACACAAAATACACACATTCCTAATATCTGAGTCCAATTTCACACTCAATACACTACAATTACTATGGTATCAATACAGCACTACAACATACAAAAGAGAGAGATTGACTTAGAAAGTCACTTACCAGTCTTATAATGATTTGATCAGCTGTACCTTAAAATTTTGTTGGGTTTTTCTTCATCTAAGGGCTTATTATGCGGTCTCTGTCGCCATATTGTGGATGGCGCTGTATCTCCGAAATGATAAATATTTAAAATAGGCACTGTCCTTATAAATAAACAGCATAGTTACAATCTAAACAACTACATTCTCACCTAAAAAGCCTCAAAAGTACATTATGTTGTCCAACAGCTGCAATATTTGTCAAACTGTAGTGAGTTTATTGATCTGCTCTCACTCTATGTGAGTGGAGAAATACAGAAGGGTGAGAAGGCTGTATGAGTTCTGATATATCACATTCGAGAACCATACATAACTGTTGTATAAAATAGAATACAGACATGCCTGAAAACATAGCACCTGTTTATTGTCAGTAGTTTTTAGAATAAAAGAAAAATGTTTGGAAAATTATGTTTTATTCAAAGATTTCTTTGCAATTCCAGAGAAATTTTTTATATTCAAGTAGTCTCTAATATTTTTTTTATTATTATTTATATATATATATATACTATTTTTAGTTATTTTTATAAAGAAATTACTGGGTGCACCTTTAAGCAAACAGAAATGAATGCCTTTGACTTACCGACTATGAAAGACAATGTAAATAAGAATTAAATAGTTTTATTGAAGCCCATGACAAAAATGATCATGCATGTTACATTGGTATTCTACATTAATCTGCAGCCAATGTATGTCTGTTGTAGATTTTGTGTACATCACTACACAAACTTATCTGACAGTATATAACGATGTGTCTATGTTTTCTTTTCTCTCTGTCTGATACTGTTCACTGAAATAGATGTTTGATTTGTCATGTGACAGTTCATTTTTTGTGGTTGGATAAAAATAAAGCACAAATCATTTGTGAAAAAAATATCAAATGATGCAAGCTGTTTTAAAACTTGGCCATAGATATCCACAGCTGGATCGACACTTTATTTAGAGGTTTTTTTTTTTAAAACAGAGCCTTCATGGGAGAATCTTACCTAGTTCATGTAGTTCACAAGTTTCAATACAGAGTTTTATATTATACAGGATAATGAATATTAACTATACTGCAGGTATAATATATAATTATATCAATTGTAATTAAGCTTTAATTGTTTTCTGTTGAGAAAGATATTCCGTTATCATTGTCATTTATTATATTTTACAAAGCCTAATAGTTTTTTTTTCGCAGTGATTATTTAAGTAACAGTAAATAGAAATAAAAGGTTATGACGTGAAGTGTGTATTGATTTATGTTAAAGGATTTTATCCTATAGCATGTCACAGCGTCTATTGGTTCAGCCTTAAACTGGCTCAATCAATAGAGTGTAACTATATTTGACCAATTGCAGATGGTCGTTATTCTTGTAAGTCCATTTAGGGACACTAATGGCACAAATATCACACTCTTCAGCTTCTGAATTGCTATGAGATCATCACAAAACATGCAGATTCTGCTGACAACTCAGTCTTTTCAATGAGTGCCTACATTCAGTTGTTTTATGTAACAAATATCAGACAAGCAAGCTGAAATAGATGCAATTTGCAACTGTTTGTGTGCAAGTGCTCTGAGTGCAAAAGCTCTTCAATTATTTATTTACTTCAGGGATTGGCAGCGCTTTTGTCATAAAGTGCCATTTTATTTAAAGAAAAAACTAAAACTATGTATTTTTCAATAAATAGAGTATCAATACTCATCAGAAGTACAGTATACTGTATATACAGTGCTCAACATAAATGAGTACACCCCTCACAGATCTCTCTTTTAAATGAATGTTTTCTATAGGATGCTTTATAATAGTATATACACCCACCGGCCACTTTATTAGGTACATCTGCTCATTATTGCAAATTTCTAATCAGCCAATCACATGGCAGCAACTCAATGCATTTAGGCATGTAGACATGGTCAAGACGATCTGCTGCAGTTTAAACCAAGCATCAGAATGGGGAAGAAAGGTGATTTAATTGACTTGGAACGTGGCATGGTTGTTGGTGCCAGTCGAGCTGGGCTGAGTATTTCAGAAACTGCTGATCTTTGGGATTTTCACGCACAACCGACTCTAGGCTTTACAGAGAATGGTCCGAAAAAAGGGAAAATATCCAAAATGCCTTGTTTATGTCAGAGGTCATAGGAGAATGGTCAGACTGGTTCGAGCTGATAGAAAGGCAACAGTAACAGCATCTCTGAATGTACAACACGTACAACCTTGAGGCGGATCGGCTACAACAGCAGAAGACCACACCGGGTGCCACTCCTGTCAGCTAAGAACAGGAAACCGAGGCTACAATTCGCACAGTGTCACCAAAATTGGAAAATAGAAGATTGGAAAAATGTTGCCTGGTCTGATGAGTCTCGGTTTCTGCTGCGACATTCGGATGGTAGGGTCAGAATTTGGCATCAACAACATGAAAGCATGGATCCATCCTGCCTTGTATCAACGATTCAGGCTGGTGGGGGTGGTGTAATGGTGTTGGGGATATTTTCTTTGCACACTTTGGTACCAATTGAGCATCATGTCAATGCTACAGCCTGTGTATTGTTGCTAATCATGTCCATCCCTTTATGACCACAGTGTACCCATCTTCTGATGGCTACTTCAAGCAGGATAATGCGCCATGTCATAAACCGCAAATCATCTCAGACTGGTTTCTTGAACATGACAATGAGTTCACTGTACTCAAATGGTCTCCACATTCACCGGATCTTAATCCAATAGAGCACCTTTGGGATGTGGTGGAATAGGAGATTCACATTATGGATGTGCACTTGACAAATCTGCAGCAACTGCGTGATGCTATCATATCAATATGGACCAAAATCTCTGAGGAATATTTGCAGTACCTTGTTGAATCTATGCCATGAAGAATTAGGGAAGTTCTGAAGGCAAAAAGAGGTCCAACCTGGTACTAGTAAGGTGTACCTAATAAAGTGGCCGATGAGTGTATGTGCATATAGATTAGATTAGTCATTACAAAAAACTGGAACTGATTTTACAAAGAAAATTAGTACATCCAATTTAATATGTCAGAGAAAATAATAAATAATATTTTATTAAACTGAAAATCAAGAGAAACATCAATAATATAAAATTTAGTTGAAAATCAGTTTGTGTTATATAATTACATTTTTTGTAGTTTATTTTAGTATTGATATTTCTAGTTTGAATTGAAATGATTATCTTTCTATTCCTAAAGAGGTGACCAACCTCTTATTTTAAAGGATAAGAGTTTAATTAATGGATTTACACAGCAAAATATATTAAATCTATTTACTGAGGGGCAGTGGGTAGCATGTTCTCCCTGTGTTGGCGTGGGTTTCCTCCGAGTGCTCCGGTTTCCCCCACAGTCAAAAGACATGCACTATAGGTGAATTGAATAAACTAAATTGGCTGTGGTGTATGTGTGTGAATGCAAGATTGTGGGGGTTTCCCAGTGTTGGGTTGCGGCTGGAAGGGCATCTGCTGCGTAAAACATATGCTGGATAAATTGGCGGTTCATTCCGCTGTAGCGACCCCTGATTAATAAAGGGACTAAGCCGAAAAGAAAATGAATGAATTAAAATTTAAAGAGTACTGTATACAAACACACACACACACACACACACACACACACACACACACACACACACACACACACACACACACACACACACACACACACACACACAAGTACATAACCATTTTTGATTTAGTTTAATCAGAACAATCTTCTGATGATTAGGGTAAATTAATCACAGATTTATTCGAAAAATTAATTATACAAACACATTTAAACATTATACTATTAAAAAAGTCTTGAGCAATTTTCTTTCATAAACTCAAGTGTTAATTTTGTTTTTAACATGGAATTTGTGTGTGGAATTTAAAATCTTTATACTTAGTTGAAACATGTTTGTCTCACTATAGAAATAAAATAAACAAATAATTGTCTAAGAATAATATTAATAACTATTATTATTATTTTTTTATTATTGTTGTGTTTTTTTACATCATGTTGATATACAGTACAGAAAATTATGGATTTATTGTCTACAATAAATGGTTCCCAACAGGGGAGTCCAGGCCCACAAGGAGGCCTTAGTGAGCTCTGTGGGGGTCGTGTCATATTTTTAAAAGTTTTTAGCACACAATTTTTTGTTTTTTGGACAATTAGGAGAACGATCATGTTGCCTTAGTTCATTTTATCCCCTGGCTGACCAAAAAAATTGTAATTCACCTTCAGCAGCTAATACTAATGACCCAAGCATACTGGACCCAGGTAAGGAAGCTCCAAACATTTCGGGTTGCAGCGCTAGCAATACTGGAAACACGAAATGCAGGAAATACCAAGATACTTACCTGAACTATGGTTTTATTCTATTTTCTCGAAGCAAAAATTCACTGACCCAGCCACAGTATATTATCTGCACCAAAGTTCTTGCTAACGAATGCATGAGGCCGTCCAAATTAATAAGACATTTGCAGATGGCTCATCCCCAATACTGCGACAAGCCCAGTACATTTTTTGAGCACAAGGCAAAAGAACTGACACACACCCAAAATGAGATGAGGCACATCACAGCTACTGACAAGAAATATAAAAAAAAAAAAAAGTCAACTAATAGAGTGGAGGAACTATGACGTCAATTTGTATGCAAAAACCCGGAAGCGAGTTAGCATTTTAGCAGTTCTGGTTCCCTCGTCCCAATGTCAATTGGTTTTTTCAATGGGATTTTGGTTAAATTGCTTAAATAATGTTTGTGGCTAACACAAACTCAAGATACTTTCACGTTTTATTCTACGACATAAAACACATCAGTTACATCACACCTTTGATTTTTTTAATCGGTTACACTTCTTTAAAAAGACGGTTGCTATCAAGTTGCTAAATGGGACTACAGGCGGTGTCGGAGACATTATACGTCATCAAGCTGATCTGGTCTGGAACGCAGCTCGCTTGCATTGGACATTTGGATTTGTCTGTTATTTAAGTATTTTCATGAATAGTATTTTATAGTTTGTAATATTTTTCTAATTGGGAATTCATATTGTGTGTAGATAATGCCTTCACTTGTAGAAACCATCAAGACAGATTCATTTGTTGATCATTTATTTTAATTAATTGATATTATGGAGATACTGCTTACCGATGCAGCCTGTCTCTTTTCTGCTCTCAGTAATGCAAATGTGAACAAATGTGTATAAAATACATACATATTAACTGTCATTTTAACGTGATCAATTGATTTTCGCCTGTTTTTTTATTTTTATATAAGTTTTTTACATATTTAACTCTATCAGAACTGTAATATTTACAATCCTCCTTAAAATGTATAGCAAATGTGACTGTATGGGCTGCTTTTCGCTGTACTTCATGACAAAAAAAAAGAAAGAATATTGATTGTTGTTCTCTATCTATGATGGGATTTGCAGACTATCCAAAGGCACGTAGGTCTATGAGTTTTTGCGTATTTATTTGTTTATAATATATAGCGTGGATTATAATATAATAAACCGAGAGAGTAAATCTTTGTCATGGACCATATTTCTAAAAATAAGCTTAAAAAGTTGTCTGTAGCAGTGTTGACATCACAGGCGAGCGCCCTGAAGACATTGTAGTCCGTTTATAGCCTAATGTTAGCTTTTCAGTTTCAGTTTCATTTAAGATCCAAAAGTGCTAAAAGTTATACTTTCGTGTGAGGATTATTCAGTTGGACAAAACGTGTAAGTGTAAGGAACAGTGTTTGAACACAGAGCTTATTTGCAATCTTTGAAAAGCCTAAGGGAAAATCCTATGGGGATTTAATTGAGGGAACCAGTTTTATGCTAGCAGCCGATTAGCCTACAAGGTGGCGCCATAGTTCCTCCACTCTATTGTCAACTAATATAGGGCCAATTTAAAGGTCAAAGGCTTACGTTTTTCAGTTACTGATGCTTTGCTTTTATATTTTACATTAGGCTATTTGTGCATAAACGTATCTAGATAAAGTGAAAAAAACATACCGTTTGTTTGAAAACAAATTTTTTTGTCATCCTTACTGCAAACTTATGTGAGCGATAATATCATTAAACGTTGAGGGGGGCCTTACAGTATTTTGCAGAGGAAAAGGGGGTCTCAGGCAAAAAAAGGTTGGGAATCACTGGTCTACAGAAAATGGGGGGAAATGAAAACATGATACATATTTCTAAAAGACTTTAAATAAGATAAAAAAATCTTATTTTTTTTATATTACTTTGCATGCGGAAAGTATTGATAGCGCTTCACTTTTTCCACATTCCATCATTCCACATTCCAAGTATTCACAGCCTTTGCTCAAACTTTGTTGATGCACCTTTGGCAGCGATTACAGCCTCAGGTCAACTCTGTGACCTTCCCCAGCCTTGTGCCTCGAGACAATCCTGTCTCGGAGGTCTACAGATAATCCCTTTGTCTTCATGCTTGGTTTGTGCTTTGACATGCACTGTCAACACTGGGACCTTATATAGACAGGTGTATACCTTTTCAAATCATGTTTAATCAACTGAATTTATCACAGGTGAACTCCAATTTTGCTGCTGAAACATCTCAAGAATGATCGGTGGAAACAGAATGACCTTGAGCTCAATTTAGAGCTTCACGGCAAAGGCTGTGAATACTGATGTACATGTGGTTTTTCAGTTTTTTTTATTTTTAATAAATTTGAAACAATTTCAAAAAAATCTTTTTTCACATTGTCATTATGGGGTATTGTGTGTAGAATTTTGAGGAAATAAATTAATTAAATCTGTTTTAACATAAGGTTGTAACATAAAAAAATGTGGAAAAAATGAATCACTATGAATACTTTCCGGATGCACTGTATACAATTATACAAACAGTGTTGAGTACTAAAGAATGCTTTTAGCTGAAAAGTCTGTGACCTTTTTATTCATCTATTATAAAATGAATAAAGAAACCTTTGAGTGCATTGTCCTGGGTAAGTTGTTCATTTCGAGAAATGTAAACTTAAAAAAAGTACAGCTTGTGCAATATGTGTTAATGGTTTAAGATAATAAACAGTTATCCTATTTACAATTCCTGAAAATGTTCCATTTTTATCACAGTATGTTTTTTCATGACTGCTTTTAATAAACAAACGAGCCCTGTTTTCGATAATTAATCAATTATTTTGTCAGTTTGTGTTGATGCAAACATAATGAAATGTAAATAATGTACAGTTTTTAATCACAATAACTCCTCCTGTATGTGTTTTTCCACAAGGTCTTGTCTTTGTACATTAAATCCTTGCAATCTTTTCAGCCTTGAAAAAATAAGAATCATCCAAAACCCATTTACATAGTAAGTGAATGTAAGGTATGTCCGATATTTTGTAATAGCACTGTAAATAGTGAATGAATAAAAGTACCATGTCAGGCATTACGAATAGTGATTTTTTATTTGTATTTTTTTGCACAGAAAGGCCTGCTGCACATTAGCTACTTTGATATTTAATTCAATGTAAACAAGTCTATTCATAGGAGTATGTATTAATAGGCTTATAAAAATGTTTAAAAGTGGCAATCTGCCATACATTGATCATATGCTGGCTCTAAAATGGTGTGACATTGCTTTAAAATGCGCCTAATGCAAGAAAAGGTCAATGTTTAAAAGAAAGTGGAGATGAAAAGTAACTGGCATTCTGGGTAATCAAAACATAATGAAAAAAAAATTATTAACCCAGAAAATTCAGACAATCAAAATGTAGGCTGCTTGAAGCATGTTATTCATCATAATAAGGTTGTTTTGCTTAGTGATTTTCAAATGACAAAAATTGCAATCAGAATCTTACTGTGAATATAATGTCTTAATAAAAGTGTGGTTTTGTATGAGAACAAACAAGGGGTTTGTGGGGCTTAAATCACCATGTAATTATATAAAGTGTGTCTAATTGATTAATCACAGTTTCTGCTTTAAACTTGTTAGACCAATCAAATAACACTCACTATAGAAACAATTAAGTGAAATAGTTTTGCTTTAATGAAATTTTCTCTTGACATTAAAGTGTTCATATGAAGAAAATTATGGCTTTACCGACGGCATACATACTTGTGGGTATTATTTTGTTTTTTATTTTTTAAGTTGGACACTTTTTCAAACAAAACAGGAAATTTTATGTACATGTTTGTCCTGGATATGGATTTAACCAACATAGGCTTATTCTGAAAATGTAGCCATATAAACATTTCTTCTGTAGCCAGTGCTACACGTGGCTGCATTTCATCTTTAAATTGAACGATATGGGGCGGTATGACATCGTTCCTTTTCGCTCTTACCAGCTGACTGCTTAACTCCATATGGACGGCTTGAACGACTCCGTATGGTCCCACTGTTACCAGTTTGTCCAGTTAGCTAGCCATTACGTTGGTGGACTTGAGACGCAGAGAGGAATTGACCGCGATGATGGGGTTCGAGTCCAGTGAAGAACAGTTCCAGAAAGCAGGTAAGACAAAAACAAAAGCTAAAAAATAAAAATACAAGTAAATAACAGGGTGAGAATATGGTAAAATCTGAAAACGTGATACAAATCAGATGAGGGCTTGTCTTTTTCTGGATTGCTTTTTAAAACTGTTGGTTAAGGTTAGGGAAGTGGGTGGGCGGGTCTATAGATGCTTTTTAAAACACTATTTGTTGGGTTTAGGGAAGGAGGAGGGTAAACTGGCCTCTGGTGGATTTACGAAAACAAAAACTGCAAAAAAAAGTATCTCCTAGGATGTATTTGGCGCTCTCCAGAAATATATATAGTGGTACATTTTCAGAATGTGCCTGGGTTTTATTTAACCCTCCTTCTCTGAAGGAGACATTATGTTGGTTACTGACACATTGGCGGATTCTGCTTAGGAGACCAATTACTCTGACTTTTTATGACATTTATATAAGTAATATTTATAGATATTAGTGAAATGGACTATAAAATAATTACTCTGTATCTTTTCTTGTGGTTCCTGAAATGTCAGATTAAGTTTGAGGTTGTAGTAGTCATGTCAGATAGTCTTGCGTTGCATATTCTGCATCTGGCAAATCTTTAATGTCCATTCGAGTTGAGCAGCACTGATTTGACATTAGCGGAGCTGATGTTGCAATAATACTTTTTTAATGAATTTAATTTCTCTTTTTTTATTATAAGTTCAAGTCATTGTTAGGTCTTAGGCCCAATACCAATTCTATTTTTGTACCCCTACCCCTTCAATTTTTACCCCTAAGAAATGGGACACCACTACAACACCTGCACACGACATCATATGTCATCGTGATCGCTTACTTCATATAAGATTGACGATGGTGACTGCTGTAGTTATTCCAGTTGGTTTATTTTTTGGTATTTATCTTCAGGAAATCACTGAAGGCAACGATATCATATTATCATAACAATATAATGTGGCAATAAGCTCGTAACTGTAATGTGCATTTACACTGTGGCCATATTCATCTATGTAAACACACAATACAACATTAACATTATAGCAGACACTGTAAAAAGGTTATTCCAGCCACTAGACTTTTCTGACAGGGTATTCCAGTGTCATCGAGTGTCAGAATATTGTGGGACTGCTATACAGGAGTTATTATTATGGAATATAGATAGCCAAATTTAGCATTTTTTTATTTTAGTGCTTTTTTTCTTTAAAGCATGACAATAAAACACGAACGCGGTTATGAATCTATTAGAACATGTGCTTGTTTGTTGTTAAAATTCATAATAAGGACAAAAAATACTCCTTACTTCCTTGTGCAGCTATGTTGCCGTTGTAGCTGGTGTATTCTGGGAAATTTTTGTACCTCTTGTTTTGAGCATGATCCTGAAAAATCTCAGTTTCGAGGGCTATCACAGGGCCCTACACCTTCAAGCTAAAGAGAATTGGGGAAGGGCTATAGCCGCCTTTCCACAGCACACGTTATTTGGACACGACTGTCGGAATACACCCCCTTGTGGCACTCGCACAGAACTTTCAGTTTTGTCGTGCACCATGGGAGAGAAGCTGATTCTCGCGATGTCCAAAATAAAGAAGGGCAAAAGCAAGAGCCCTTATTCTCTGTGTGTTCACCATGGTAAAATAAATGAATGAATACTATAAACTCAAAGACCGCTAAAACTTTTGGAAGGAATATGGAGACAACATTAAAATATAATATTTTTATTACTCATTTATGAATAGAAATGTTTTTTAATATAGATTTTTTTTTTATTCAAAAAATAACAAAAAACTCCTTTTTCTCAAGTCATGAGCACGGACCTGCTTGGACAACACTGGAATACATCACATCTGGTTGGCTGGTCGCATACGGTCTAGTCGCAAGAGTTCAATTATTTCAATTAGGGATGCACCGATACCGATACCAGTATCGGGTATCGGGTCGATACTTGGTTAAAATACTCGTACTCGTATTGGACATGAAAGGCCGATACCACGCACCGATACCGCTGAACAGTAATTCACTATGGATGTGATTTGTTGCCCTACCTGACTTCAGTGTCTTAATGTATTAATTAGCCTAATGTATTATATATTAATAGCTTAGTCCTTTTAAACAATCTGTTTATAAAATACATTATTAACGAATCTATAGCTTAGGCTACTGAAGAATAAACCGAATATGAAATATGATCCTTGCATAATGATCACAGCTAAGCACTCAAACAAGCTAGCACTCATTTTATATATAAACTATAAATAAAAAAATGAAATAAATTTTAAGAAATGGAACATTATGTAAAAAAAAAAATCTTAAAGACTACAGGCTAAATAAAAGCGCCTGAATTTAAACATCACTGCGGCCACTGCGCACGTGTCAGTTTACAGCTTCTGTAAAGATCAGACAGCTTTTACAGACCACACAATCTCAAACACTATGTAAATGTATAAATATTTCGATAAGTATCGTTAATGTAATATTTATAACGATATGATCTTGCTTGTGGTTAAATCGATAACGGCTTTGAGCTGTCACGCGCGCTTTTTCAGCAGCTGTTGACGCGCACTGCAGCGCTATACACACAAGACAGACAGCAGCATACACTGGCAAGACAAGTGCTGCACTTCACGGCCCGTATATTTTATTTAGGGGGGATTGTGTTGATGTTGCAGATGAAAGTCAGTACGTTGGGGGCGCGTTTGCCGCCCTCACTATTATATATTATAGGTCGCCTCTATATGGACACGCCGGCACTGGGTGCGCAGTATGAATATACCCGTACATTTACACACTGCATACACAGGCCTACAGCTCTGGGGTGTTATGAATTGCATGTTTTAAATGACAGCGAGGCATGCTACATTTTAGTTTTTATTGTAAAATATACCTTATAACTCAGTACACAGTAAAATAATATTTTTGAATGGCTTGTCTATTGGCAGCGTATGTAACCGCTAAGCTTAAACAGGCTAAGCATATTTTTATTCATATTAAAACAAATTAATACAAACTAGTCACCCTTTGATTTTTTTCGTTTCCGTATATTTTTTATCAAACGAAAAATGCAATGAATTGTTGATTTTGGTTTTCATTTTATTAGAATTAATATAATTATTAGGCTACACAAACTGTACATACCATCGGCTCTGATTGCGTCAGATATCCTACAGATAGCCTAGACTTTTTGGCTCAAAGACATTTATGCCTATAAATTTCAGTGCTGTATTTTGACAGATTTCGCAAAGGCTTCAGCTATTCTGTAAACTGGTACCAGCCTCCGTTTTGCGGCTTGACTTGTGCTGCGTCTCCGTATCATTGTCTGGATGACAGCGAGAGAGAGATTAGATCAGACCTCATTTTCGATGTGTGACCGCACGACACAGTTACTTTACTGCAGTTTTTAAATATTGGCTTATTTAAATTAACTTTTCATTCGATTAAAAGCCGAAATATTGCCTGACATAAACAACTTTCGGTTTTAGAAGAGCGAGGCTTCAGTGAAGACGCACACACACACACACACACACACAGGATACACTTTTGAGGTCTATTCATTATTGATTTTTTAACATTAAACGCATAATAATCAAGTGCAAAAAAGAACAGCTGAACTTCGGGAAAAGAGATCACTGCGGTTGCCGCGATGGTTGCTTTGTTTTTCTGCAGTTGGCTTTGTCAGTGGCTCGGCATTGCGAAATCACTTTTATTTTAATAAAACAAGATTATTTATTAATAAACATTGTGAGATTATGGTCGCGTGATTTTTAAAATGAGCTATTAACCGCAACCCACCCATAAACATCTAGTACTTTTTGATTAATTGACCGCGGATCAAAGGCAGGACTCATGAATATGAAAGAATGGTGCAAAACAGTGTTTTATGCGTCCCCAATATGCAATGACAGTGACTCTATAAGGTAACGTACACTGCACACACCTTGTGTAATGTGTGAAGTCGTGCACACATGTAAGTCGCAAGGATATCTCATCCTTTAAATGTCCATGCTTAATCGTTAATAGACAAGGTCTGGGTTAGCAGGGTTTTCAACAATGTGTATATTTTTGGCTTGGAACAGCCTCCTGTTAAAGATTTTGGTGTTCATCCTTGCTACAGGCAAAAAACAAAAAACAAAAAACAAAGCAAAAAAACGAACAAATAAACTTAGTTGAAACCAAATCTATGAAGTATCGGTATCGGTATCGGCGAGTACACAAATCAAAATACTCGTACTCGTATCGCTTGTAAAAAAGTGGTATCGGTGCATCCCTAATTTCAATGGATCCGCAGCTCAAATCGGACCCGAATTTTTAGCATACAGAGATGATCTGAACTCCATGCAGCTCCCGCACTACTCTCTATTGGAAATGAATGACTTCCGTCTGTTGCTCACACTACATGACTTGATTTTGTGTCTTTTAATCACTGTGGTGTTCACACTACGCGACACTACGTAAATGATCCACAAGAGGGGGGTCACACACTACATGATCTGACAACAACTCGTTCGCCAATGGTTCAGTCAAGCTACCAAACCACAGCCAATGTAATTTTAAGGGAGGAGTCGGCAGAAAAAGCTGAACACTATAGGCTGCTTGTGTGCTGATTACATCACTGACAGAGTTTTAAGCTTTCAAGGGAGCATTTAAAAACATCATCAGTCAGCTGATGCATCAGCGGATCAATCACTCATCTGCAAAGTTCAAGTGGAAAGATACACAGAGAGTTTTTAATTTTTGTAATTTTATAACTCTTTGAAATAAAACTAACATATCTATAACACTCTGACGTTTCCTAAATTTCTGTGTATTTTTTTCTAACATTGTTTTTTTTTTATTACAAAATAGTAAAGAACTGAGAATTTCTACCTTTAATTACCATATTGGTCAACATGACTGCATGCATGTCTGCTTCTTTTCGCTGTGACTATTTATGCATGTATTTTTTTACCTAGCAACTTTCTGCTAAAATAAGCGAAACTTTCTGATAGCAAAAACATAAATCTACTTCAGATATATATTTCAAAACATCATATTCTGTGGCGCGAAATAGCTCCTGTTTGAAAGTGAAAATGAAAGCGAGGCTCAGACCTTTGCATGTTCTAGTATCTTAACTACATATTTATAGGCTGTATTAACAAAAAATATAATATTTTTGGGTAATGCTGTCATAAAATATGATGACAGACATTCAAAGCTTAATTTTAGTATCTCAATAGAAGTTTTGAATGTAAATATGATGTGAGAAAGGTCAGAAGGACCATTATGGTAATTCTAGTACAGTAGTTACAGAATTCTAGTTCCACTGTTTATAATATAGCCTACTCTCGTGTCTGTGTTAACACAGAATGAAGCGAGTACATCGATGCCCGTTCTGGCCAATCACAGACGTTTCTGTTCAGCTCCTGAACACAGGGCCATTCAGCTTATGTTGATATGCTCTCTCATTGGCTGCAGCTCATCATTACATCTGACAGCACGTGCTAAATGTTGGATTTTCGTCTGCGAGGTGTCGGCGACGCTTCAGCGAGCCTCTTTGACGCGTTGTTCAGTAGTTCACACATAAAGACTGCCGAGTGCCGTGCACCCGCAGATTTTTCCCCGATCACACCCTGATCTGTCGGCGAGCTCGTTAACTTCCAAATCGGGCTCGGGATTAGGCCTTAAAGTCAAGTCAAGTCTCAAGTTACTTGCTCTCAAGTCAAAGTCAATCTATTTCCTTACTTTAATCAAGCAAGTCACAAGTCATGAAATTTGTGACTTGAGTCAGACATGAGTCAATTACATGAGTCAGCTTACAGCTTCACACATTCTCCCTTCAAGTTTGTTTTTCTAGATCACAACCTTTGCGGAAGTGGCATATGCACGTTTCCACCTCCATTTTGTTCATATAAACCACGTTTATAAATGAGACCCCTGAGCATAATCTGTAGCCATTTGGAGGTCAAGACCTAGAAGGAACTACCACTGTGCAGCTTTTTAAAGGCATCTGTCTGAGTTGGCAGGTGGCCATGGGATGCAGGGCAGAGGTGGCAAGGCACACAAGATTTTAACCTTAGTGTTTTGAGATCCCAAAGATTTACATGATCAACAGTGATCCTTATAGTCCTTGCAGACAAAATGATGTCTTGGAAACTTTAAATACACTAATGACCCCTTGGAAAACTAGCCCTGTCCAAATAAGTCTAAAGACAGCTTAGAAGGTTGGGAAGGTCTTCTTTTTACATACTAATTGTTGGCAATTAGCAATACAAAGAGATTATTACATTGCAGTTCTTACATATACAGTAGTCCCCTTTAAGGTCATTATTAACCCAACATATCTTTGAGACATTAGATCATAGGCCACTCAAATCATTCTATTAGCCATATCAAGGTTGTTTTATAACTGTTTTGCTCTTTTTAATTCACCATAATTACAATCAGAACCTTATTGAGTACACCGTTTTTAAGGATAAGTGGTTATAATTTTGAACAAAATGTGGCGTAAAACTGAGAGTGTGGTCATGGAGTCTGTATGAGGGCAGGTGGGGGTTTTGGAGGCTCAGCTACTGTATGATTAGTTTGTGAGATGCAGCAAGTTGCAGACAGCTCATAATTACGGCCCGCCATCTAAAAGTACACACCCGCTTCGGTGATGGATTGAAGCTAATTACAGTGGAGGCCTTGAAACTAAAATTGCTTTTAGTCTCTGATTATGCTCACTGATTATTGACAACTTTAGGACACTGAGATCAACCGTTTTTATGTGCAAATCTTCAATATATTCACTGAATCAAAAGACTGAAAGATGCTTAAGAAGTATTGTATTAGCATATCAGGTGTCAATTTTAAAACCAAGAAGTTATATTAATTAATTAATTTATTTAATATTATTTATTTATATATTTAAAGGAGGACGTATAAACTATATTTGATGTATATTAGTGCACTACTAGTATCATATAAGTGTTATGTGATTATTATAAACTCCCTAATCTTAAATATTAAAAGATTCTGGTTGTATTTGGAAAAGGCGCATTTTAACAAGTAGGTTTGCCCAAAGATCAAAATCATAACGTGTGTGGCAGCATGTGTGCATTGTGTGCAGCCTCTAAATCACACAAGAGAGAACAGATTGTGATTAGATGATATAACATGCATTGTTTGTTTGTTTATTTGTTGGTTGGTTGGTTGGTTTGTGATGACTTCCAGGTGCTTTGAAAAATGCCCAAGTTCATATTAAGGGGTTTGACATTTGATTGCAGAATTAGAGCAAGCTGCCAAATCTGAACAGTTTGTTAAGCTCTAAGTGCAAAAATAATATTTTTAGATTCTTGAATTTTCAGTTAAGCATTGCCATTACCTAATTTAGGTCAAATTAATACACAGTTAAGTTACCTTAACATACCTTAACAATTGTAATATCATACTGTATTTGTAATATTTGTATCATCCGAGTATGATCCTCTATCTATCACCCTGCCAGACTACAAATCCCGTCATGTCTTGCACCCACACACCGGTTTCAGTTCACCCTCTGATTACACTGACAAAGCTGTAGGACATATATATTTATACATAGCATATATATTTATACAGCAGTTTTGTCTGGTTCTTGAATCTGATTGGCTGATAGCCATGCAATATTCTGCAAATAACAGCACTCGTACAGCCTCTTCACCCTTCTGTATTACTCCACCCACAAAAGCAGAAAAGCAGAGGACACTCACGCTACTGTTTACCAAATATTGCAGCTGTTGAACAACATAATGTACTTTTGAGGCTTTTTTAGGCGAGAATGTTGTTTAGATTGCAGTTATACAGTTTATTTATAAGGAGAGTGCCTATTTTAAATATTGATAATTTCTGAGAGATGGCAGTGCTGTATTTATACCATAGTAATTGTAGAGTGTTGAGTGTGAGACGGGACTCACATATCAGGAATGTATGTATTTTGTGTTGGCCACTCTTTGTATAACCCTGAGTTACTTTTTGTCTGCCCATCTGTTTGGTTCTAATGAGTCTCCTGTTTTCGTTACTGCAGACCAGTTCAGTAAAAAGAAAAAAGAAGAAATGCCCACATGTGTTAAGTGGTTTTCCTTATCACAAACACAACAGTAATCTGGTAGTCCTTGCGCTGCTTTGGCTTTTTCAGGGTTAATTATTGTGATCTCCTGATTGCAACAGAGAAATACTGGGAAATCTTTGTAGACTGATAGCATTTCATGCCGTTAATCTTAAAATGTGAGCAAAATCACCTGTTTTGTCATCACTTTAGACATTACGCTTAAGAATCATTCAAATCTAGCTCTAAAGTGACGTTGGTGAATTAGCAGTGGTTCCTGCTGTTCTGACGTCAGCTACACATGTAAAGGAATGGCGGAAGAAAGTAGTTCCTCACACAAAAGGGTTTTTAGGCTCTTGCGTTTGATTTTATATACACAGAAAATAACACATGTAGCAGTGGGATATGGCTGTATATCATTACCAAAGGACACCATCATCATCATCATCATCATCATCATATACAGTTAAAGTCAGAATTATTAGCCCCCCCTTTCATTTTTCTTTTCTTATTTAAATATTTCTCAAATGATGATTAACAGAGCAAGGAAATATTATCTGATATTTTTTTTTTCTTCTGGAGAAAGTCTTATTTGTTTTATTTCGGCTAAAATGAAAGCAGGTTTTGATTTCTTTTAAACCATTTTAGGGTCAAAATTATTAGCCCCTTTAAGCTATTTCATTTTTCGATAGTCTACAGAAGAAACCATCGTTATACAACAACTTGCCTAATTACCCTAACCTGCCTAGTTAACCTAATTAACCTAGTTAAGCCTTTAAATGTCACTTTAAGCTGTATAGAAGTGTCTTGAAAATATCTAGTAAAATATTATTTACTGTTATCATGGCAAAGTTAAAATAAATCAGTTATTAGAAATGAGTTATTATAACTATTATGTTTGGAAATATGTTGAAAAAATGTTCTCTCCGTTAAACAGAAATTGGGGAAAATAATAAACAAGGGGCCAAAAAATCTGGGGGGCTAATAATTCTGACTTCAACTGTGTGTGTATGTATGTATAAATATATATATATATATATATATATATATATATATATATATATATATATATATATATATATATATATATATATATATATATATATATATATATAATAGGTGGGCATAGATTAATTTTTTAAATCTAGATTAATCTCACTGTAATCTTGGAATTAATCTAGATTAAAATGGCTCATTTGAATTCTGCCGAAGGCATTCAGAATATGTGTGCTACCCAAATAACGACTAAAAGTAAGTCTTTCAGAACAGGTTTCTCAAGCCAAGTGGTGCATTAGACCAGGGGCTTAATCCAACTAAAGTCATAATTGAACTAAACAGAAATGAAATTAAGACATGTGGAGTATACATATATTAGTGGCATTATTGAAGTCAACACCGCAATCAAACTATTACCGTCATGTAGGACTTTTCGCTGCATTTTGTGACAAGATCCACACACGCGGCTGTCAGTAAAGGACTGTACACACACGCACACACACACACACACACACACACACACATCACGAAATGCGGAAGTTGGTTCTCTCCACTCGGCGTGCGTTATTAAATTCCATAACACTCTTCCACCAGTCCTTACTCCTTATTTGCGTCTAATACCCCAGTTTGTCACGGGGACATGAATGAAATGTTCATGAGTGAATGTGAAACTGCCGAACTGTAGTTAAAGTCACCCAAAACTACAGGAAACTCTTACATGAAAGCACTTCACATAAACATCTTAATTATACTATTGTCTATTAAGGCAAATAACTACATTACAGATGTCGATGTAAGCGTAGTCAGTAGTGTCTTCGAAGTAAGTGAAAGAACACACAACTCTCACCATCACCCTTTGCCAAGTATAGTCTAGCTGTTCCATTCATTACAAAGCATTTCCTTGTTTTTGCCTTCTCTGTTTCTTGACCTTTGGACTGTTCATTATTTTTTTATAGTTTGGCACCTGTCTTGACCATTCACCTGCTATACAGATTTGCGCTCTTGGATTATCTTTGCTGTTGTGATGTTGGCTTTCGACCCCTGCCTGTCTGACTACTCTTAATAAATACTGCATTTGGATCTAACCCCTGCTTCTTGTCTCCCTTCGCAACACATACAGGTTTTATTACCCAAAAATTGTGTAAATTACTAACTGCATCATTAAAATTTATTTAAATTACTTTTCGTAATTACTTTGTCTAAAAGTGTTTGAATTATTCAATAAGTAATTTAATTTCTTGGCTCAATATTACAATGCATAGAAATTAAACTTAATTCTTTGAATTTCTGCTAAACAGGGCTTTTAGTTGAAAAATAACATTGTGTAATTTGTCTAACAAAAATATAATTTACAATTTTTGTACAGTTATTAATGCACGTATTTTCTAAGTGACTGTAATTAAATTATCTAAGGGATTAAAAGTAACCTCATTCATTCATTCGTTTTCTTTTCAGCTTAGTTCTTTTATTAATCCGGGGTCGCCACAGCGGAATGAACTGCCAACTTATCCAGCACATGTTTTACGCAGCGGATGCCCTTCCAGCTGCAACCCATCTCTAGGAAACATCCACACACACTCATACACTATGGACAATTTTGCCTACCCAATTCACCTGTACTGCATGTCTTTGGACTGTGGGGGAAACCGGAGCACCCGGAGGAAACCCACACAAAGGCAGGGAGAACATGCAAACACCAGACAGAAACACCAACTGAGCCAGCCGAGACTTGAACCAGCGACCTTCTTGCTGTGAGGCGACAGCACTACCAACTGCGCCACTGCGTTTCCCCTAAAAGTAACCTCTTACTTTGTAATTCAAAATTAGGATCCACACAAATAGGCAAGGCATGTTTATTTATATAGCACATTTCATACACAGTGGCGGTTCATTCCGCTGTGGCGACCCCGCAAGGGACAAAGCTGACAAGAAAATGAATGAATGAATGAATTTCATACACAGTGGCAATTCGAAGATAAAAATGTGTTAAAATATGTACTTAAAAGAATGAAAAAGAAAAGAAAGACATATAATGATAAACATTTACGAGCTTACAAGTTTAGCTTTAAATGAAACACACCTAAAACAGCTAATTGAGGTTTTCAGACTCATTAGAAACCTCAAAAACCCAATCTTTGATTGACTATTCTGCAATGCGGAAGTAAGTTCTTTTCTGCAATTGTTTTAGGACTTCCAATTAATTCCCCTATATGGGGGAAATAGCTAGGAATGACAAACGGCAATAAATGGTAAAACTACTTGCTCTACAAACAAGTGTGTTTAGAACTATACATAAAAATAAAAATAATATAAGAAAATAACAGTTTGCAACATCTAGCAGCATAAAAATAATTTGTTTGTGGCTAAAAATCAATGAAAGTGAATAAGACCTGAAATCTCTAGACAATAAGGTACCAACAGCTAAACCCGCGCATACATGAAAGAATAAGGTCAATAATAAGTTTTTCCTTTTTATTATATCTACACATTAAATTTGTTATATCATCCTGACTTCTGACTGTGTAGCTACCATTTGAAATATTAAAATAATGGTTCATTCATAAAACATATCTATGAGTTGTTTTCAAATAATTTTATGAAAAAAAAACGTTTTCAAATACATTTATAAAACAGAATATGACAATAAATAGATGCCCTTTGCTGATAATCGAATGTTTCCATTTGTTTTGTTTTGTTTATTTCAGGGCTGTATTGGAGACACAATAAAGATCACATCAGTGATTTTTCTTTCCTAAGGGAAGCGGCAGCAAGTGGTAAAGCAGAACTAATCTCTCAGTTGTGCAAAAACTTCATACTATTCTGTCCCATTTATTTCCTAGAGCTGAAGATTCTCAGGCCTGTGTTTTGCCTGTAAGACTTATAAAGATTACGGTCTGTGGTTGGCACGTCATTTGAAAAACTTATCTGGGGGCAATATATTATTGACTTGTGAGCTGGTTGAGAAGGTTTAGCTGAATTACTGAAGGATTAGATCAGAGCATGTGTCCTCCAATGGTCAGTCCTCAGAAATATTGACTTGGGAGAATTAGTTGAACTCGACATATCCTTTCAATGGTGCAGAAAGCCCGTCTTCCAGTCGAGCTTCCATTCTCCCCCTCTCAATCTGTCCATCTCTGAAGCATTCATGTGAAGTTTAATCTTGATGATATGACATTTTCAGGCATGGACAGTTTGACAATCCTGGTAGTAGAGGAAGCATATCTTGTGTAAAGCGTCCATGGAGTCATGCATGTGGGGGAGTTTAATTGCCAAGAGATGAGAAACAGTTTCCTTCTGTGCAGTGACTGTGAATTTGATATGGGGTCCTGCATACTACGATCACTTTTATTTTGTGGCTGTATTGTCAGCTTGATTCTGTGATGGTGATATAGTTCAACAGCTCAATTGAATAATGGACACTGGAAATAAAGTACCTGACAGTGTTATTTTAGTAATATTGGTATTACAGTTTTTGGTCTTTTTCTGTTTTCATTTTTTGCTATAAAATTTTGGTATTGATTTAGCATTATACTGTTTTTATTCTGGCTTATTTTTTTATTTTTTTTAATTAAGAAACAACCCTCAAAATATTTTTTTCTGCTTGTTCAAACTACTTAATTAAAATGGGCCTTTTTGGGGGGACAACTTAATTTTTTCAAGGTCAATCCACTTAATTTTGTAAAAACAATAGGGTACATTTAATCCAGGGATTCTCAACCAGTGGGCCTCAGCGATCCTGCAGGTAGCTTAAAATTATAGCTTAGATAGCTTAAAATTAACTTAATTATTGTACTATAATTATTTGATTTCATTATTAAATAGGTCTCATATAAAATGATTGGTGTAATGGCATTTCCCGTTTTCTGTTATTGATTACTTCGGACTCGGTGCAAAAAGAGCCTCACTGTAAAATACAGACTTAACCATTGCTGCACTTCCAACTGCTGCACGTCAACTACTACATGCTCAGCTGTATAAAGCAAACCGGCAGGTACATGTAAAGGTAACGATGATTAGAGTTATAACCAGTTTACGCGTGCCTCATGTCTGCGACTCTTATCAGAGTCGCACATCTCTGTTGATTCACAAATTATGCATGCTCTCTTTGTGTGAACTCTTTAAAATATCAGCATAGTTGTCCAAATTAGTGTTTTATAACACGAGTGTGAGTGTTTTATAACAGACGCGTGCCCATACAGGAGGATCTAGCGAGACTCTGTGGTGTTTTAGTAAACAGCGAACAGAAACGGACAAATCACAGGCAGTTTCAGTAGTGAAGTTTGTGCAAAGTGCAACATACAACATTCAAACATGTGTGCAAATCATATCCACACATAATCTTGCTTTCGCTTTGCTCTTTCGCACACTCTCTTCTCTTGACGCGCATAAACAATATTGACCTGTATAAACAATATCGAGATGTTAGTAACTGAACTAATATCAATATCACTGATTCGATTAATTAAACAAGACAGCTGTGTAAAGTGCTGTCGATTGCCGATTTTTCCATTTAAATCTCAAACTATTATTTGTGATCTCCCTCAGTTATTGGACAAGGGATAAAACGTCAAAAACATATACACACTAGACCTTTAACTGTCACTGTTTACTGTTGTGCTTAACAGTAGTGCAGTACAATATTGACAATTCAGGATTCAATAATGAATATTGAATAAATATTGAGAATTCAAGAGCAGGTCGACGCACACACACAGAGTGCTATGATAAAGTGCACTAAACGCCATGTGCATCGATTAAAACATGTTACATGTTTTATATGCGAAATAAACACTGAAAAATGTTTTGATAGGCTATAAATGGTAATTAGCTATCTACCACTAACAAGTATAGGCTAATATGCAAAGATCTGCTCTTCAAAAATATCTTATTAAAAAAAATACTAATGTCCGTATTGGCTCTGGTGCATTTAATAATAATTAATAATAATATTAAGATTTTTTCAAAAATCACAAAATATTGAAAATGGTATGGAATGTTGATATTTTTTCAAGGTATCATCTAAAAAGTCTTACAAGAGTTGTTGTTTTGCGGTCTCACTTTGCTTCTGGCTGCTGCTTGAAATCCACTCCACAGCAAAAATTCAGCTACACGACAAAAATACAGAATTAGGATTCTATTGTAAACAATTGTATTTCCCCCCTTCAGTAGCAAACACGATTTACTCTGATGCCCATATATACATATGATAATTATAGAGATAGCTTAGCTAACATCAGCCATTCAGATAAATGGCAAACATATGATAATGCCAAACATTGCTGAAAGATATAGCTACCGGAGAGACATTCACACTTAATGCCTAGTTCACACTACAGGATTTTAAGCCTGATTTGAGCCCGATTTGTGTACACTGAGGCTAATACGCCTGCACACCGGATTAACGCAGCGGCCGTTCCCATGTCACGTCTTTTCCGCTTGCAAGATTGTTGTTTCTAATGTAAGAATATATGACAATATGCGCGCACAAGCGGAGCAACGCGCTTGCGTCTTTGCGGGCACACGCAGTAGAAAACATCTCACGGTGAGAGTTGTGCGTGCCTTTTAGTGCAGTGTAAACAAAAGATATGGAAGATGAATTAATATAAAGATGATTATGAATTCATGAACACAGATGGCAACAACAGGTCATCTAAATAGCTCACCTAATATAAAGCTTGAATTTACATTAGACCTGATAACCGTCAAACCATGATTATTCTTCAGACTATATAATCGTACAACCAAAATCTATAATTGTTGCATCCCTAATTGTTATGCAGTTGAAAAAATAACATATGAATGTGTCTGAATGTAGAAGAAGCCTACTTCAGCAATGCACTGCTTTTGTTGTGCTCTGAAATACAACATTTGAAAGTTTGTAAAAAAAAAAGAAGTCTATTGTACAATGCAGTGATGTTATGTAGTTTCAAAATACAATATATTAACATTTTAATGTAGAAAAAGCCAACGTGGGTGTCTTAAGGAGCAAAAATACAACATATATGGGCTCTTATTTGCTGTTGTGTTATCACTCATATAGCAAGTCATATCTCTCCGGCCCTTCGTTTGGGATGCTTTTCATAAACCGGCCCCCATGACAAACTAATTGAATAGCCCTGGTCTACAGGCTGTTATTTCAGCAAAAGCTGCCTGTGCAAAAGATTGATATAATTATTCTGTTGGAAAATTTTTGCACCTGTTTGTTTTTGTAATGATTTAAATTGCATTGCAGAAATGAAATGTTGCTTTTTTCCCTAGGGTGTAAAATATATCCAAATGAAATTGCTGATTTGAAAGTCCAGCAGGCTATGGCTGAAAAATGATCAGGGGTGCCCAAACTTTTGCATGTTTTGCACAACTGTATGTACATTTTTATACTGCTTAAATGTGTATGTTTATATTCTGTTATGCAGTAAAATTGTGATAATAAAACATTCTGCTGTGAAATGACATTCTTATATTAAGACAATCATATATTATAAATACATTTACAGTACATATAAGCTTATTGTTTGTATTTTGTACATAAATTTGATAATTTTATTTGCTCATAGACAAACTGATTAAAACAGATATAAACTGGACACAATGCTGGGCTTTATGAGACTTAATGAAACCATATTCAAATCCCACTGACTTTTAATATGTGGATATATCAGCAGAAATGTTCATCAAGATTATGTATTTTGTCTTTGCAGAATAAAATTAATCATAAAGATTTGGAATGACTTGACAGTGAAATTTTTGGACCAACAGTTCCTTTAAAAAAGCTTACTGATTCCAATAAATGACTCCGGCAATATTTTTATGATATAATCCATGGTATATTAGGATATATATTAGGATATATATTAGAAAAAAACAGCTATTTGTGTTGACTGATAAAAAATATGGTATGTGTGTTTCTGAGTATGTGATAGAAGAGTAGTGAGAAAAAGAAAAAATACATGTGGAGGAGAGCAGGATTGTCACTAAAATTAACAGCATGAGTGAAATGATTTTTCCTTTGGGCCAACTTAATTAGACAATATACTAATTAAATAATCTAATTAATCCTATTAAAATATTTCAGGGAAAATTTTTGTCATTTTAAAGAGCCCCTATTATGCATTATAAAAAGTCCTATTTTGGTATTGGGGGTTTCCAACAACAGGCTGATATGCGTGCAAGGTCAAAAAACACTTTCATTGTCTTATAATATGCATTTATTTTTACCTAATTATCCCAATGACTCCCATATGATTTGTTCAGTGATTAATTCGTTCTCAAATCCCTTCTTTTCTTGAGGCTAATCTACGCTGCTTGGTATGATGACGCAGTCTGTTGTGATTGGTCGACTGGGTTCAGCGCGAGACAGAGAGAAACACTCAGAGCACAGAGTATGTGAGAGCCCAATGTAGGAATGCAATAAAGCAATGCAATTAAACACCAGCATATACTCTATTCTTAACCCCAAGTTATAACTACAACACACATTCAGTATTAATCCACACAGTGGCAAAAGTTGAACTGTTTTGTCAACTGTTAGGAACAGCTGATGATAGCCACAGCAAAGACAAATGACAAAGGAGTCCTGAAACGCATTTAAATCAGTAAAGGAAGAAGCACGCACCATGATTTTTAATGTGGTTTTGGACGCAATATGTGAATAGCCCCATAAAGATTTAACCTGAGAGATACAGTACAAGCACTGATCTATAATAGAAAAGTGATTACAAGCCGCGCGGAGCAATTACAAGTTACAACACACTATTAAATGCATATTACGCAAACTATAAAAAATAAAGCAACGACACTTACATGTTTTGATTCGGAGGAAGAAGAAACTAGTCCATATGAACAGCAACAGTTACTAATAAAGTCCCTGTCAAAGTCTGACAAAGTCCCATACATAATCGTCTAAGCTCCTTCCTTTAATAGCAAACAACCAACAAATCCAGAATTGCTGTGTAGGTTATCGTATCAAAAATCCGCAAAATAACAGGAACAAACACAGCACCAGGTTGGTTTTACTGTGGTGGTGTTGTGAAATTATCTTTAACCCTTTATTCCCCACAGTCGAATCTCCATCTGTCAGTAATCGTCATCCTCGAGTCATGATCAATCCCGTGATCCTCTGCGCTCCACAGGGTCTGAAGGGAAAGACGCGAGCGCGTTTTACCAGATCCGGCAGTACATAATTTGTGATGTACCGTATCTACATCTATGCATTCAGGCAAAAGATCCGAACACAACACGGTTCATTTATTCGACTGTTTCGTTAAAGAATCAATAGTTTTAAACACAGTGCACTTTCAGATTTAACAGTTGGATGTTTTCATTCACTTAGAGCTGTGTTTCACACTGCATGGAAGGTTATTTTCAAAACCCATAATAGGGGCTCTTTAAAATTAATTTTATTATAACAGCAAAAGAGCAAGACTATAAACAGTAAAAGTAAACATTAAATATTATTTACATTTTTTCCATTGTCATGAAATCAGAATCAGTTTTGTTTCTATCATGGGATTTGAGGTACATACACATTTATTTTAAGATGGGTATATATTCCTTCATTACCTTACTAATAGTTTATGTGTTACAATAAATCACTTTAAATTTAACAAATGACCTCAATCAGGCATGATACTATAATAATAATAAAAAAATTAGGCAAGGCTGCAATACAAGAACACATTATCACACTTAGTATTGTAATTATAATTGTTAATTAATAGAGTAAATATGAAAATGTTTTTAGCTTGGATAAACAGTATATCATGATCTAGCTTCAAAATAATCATGTGTGATTGGATGTGAGTGGTATGTTAAGTTTTGTATTGATTTTAAAATATACGTCTTACCTATAAAGCTTTAAATAATCTAGCTCCTGTTATTTAACCAACCTCCTGTCTCGCTACAATCCAACCCACTCATTAAGATCTCAAAACTCAGGGCTTTTGGTAGTACCTAGAACAGCAAAGTCAAGTAAAGGGGGTCGAGCCTTCTCATTTATGGCTTCTAAACTCTGGAATAGCCTTCCTGATAATGTCCAAGGCTCAGACACACTCTCGCAGTTCAAAACTAGATTAAAGACCTATCTATTTAGTAAAGCATACACTCAATGCATCACACAACAGTATGATTGATGAATGTGCTCCAGGCATCTCGTTTATATACACTATGAACAGCAGCTATGCTAATTGTTCTCTTTATTCTTTATTTCCACCTGGGGATACTCATCTCAAGACCCCCAGAGATTATGCAGCGCCACTAATGCGATGAGATGATCCCCAGGTTTCCGTAATCCTGGACCAAGCCGTATCCTAAGCAGATGTTGTGGTGGTCATGGAGGAGTAGAGAGCATGAGACTTAGCATCATTCCTGTGATGCTCCAGGGACAGATGAGTCTTGCTGACGTCCAGCTTCTCCAGCCTCCGGCGCCTAGACTGCAGCTCTGCACAAGACGTTTGGCCATAGGAGAAATGGTCGTGCCCAACTGAGCCTGGTTTCTCTTAAGGTTTTTTAATTTTTCACTTTCGCCAATTGGTGTAGTTTTTCCTCGCCACTGTCGCCACTGGCTTGCATGGTTCGGGACCTGTAGACCTGCGCATAGATGGATTTTCTCTTCAGTGTTTGGACTCTCAGTAGTGAATGTGATGCTAGCTTAGCATGATTTATGCATACATTTTGTTATAAGCAGCTGCTGCTGCAATGGTTTTTGGTGGGTTGGTTCCCCTTGGTGGAAATTAGAGCCTGAAAACCAGGTAATGATCTTCTAGTACATTTTCTGTGGTTATACAGCTTTACTGTATTTCGATATATTATTCAATATGCAATGTATGTGCTCCAAACTACTTAAAATGTCAATAAAAGTAATTTTTTTTTAATTGAAAACAGTCAGCACAGAGATGAAGGTTCCACTTGATTTTAGAATATTTCATTAACATTGCTGTCACCAGTTCGGTCCCTTGCATTGTTGCAAATTTTCATAGTTTATTTTTTGAGGCAGAAACAGGACGCTGAATTACCAAGCTAAACTAACAGCCTTTGCTTTTTCCTTATTGCCTGTTTGTCTTCATGGGTTGTGGCATTTTGCAGGAGGAGCTGATACCCCTCTCACATCATCAGGATCTTGCTTGTTCTCTACACACTTCATTGTGGGGATGCCAGGACACTCAGTAAAACAAAGCATCCGCACAGCACTTTCTTCAGAAATAATTAAACACTCTTCTCCTGGCTAAAAATACCAGTGTGCGGTGCATTCTCCTTGGCTTGAGAAGCCATTCTTTCAGTGGTGTTATAATTATCGGCCTTGAAGTAATGTGGAGCATACTGTGCTTGTTACGGAGAGACTGGCAAGACATGCCATGCACAGTTTTGTGAAAATCATAAATGATTTATTACTCTCATTTAATTATTTACAGGCCACTGTATACTTTCATTTAAATTCCCCTCTGTTTTGGCTTGTTATTATAAAGTATTCATTGTCTATGACATAAAGGGGTTCCACTGTGGATGGTATAGTAATCCCACTGGATTATCTTAACATCTGTATCATGTTATAAGGGCAGTGTTACTTATTCAATCATATGTACAGAATCTGTGATATGTAGAAAGGTCTTCCCTTGTGATTTACCATTTCCCATATTAGTGGTGATAACACTTTACTTGAAGGGGACATTCATAATAATATCATAAAACTCTTATTAACATGCAGCCTAGGGTGATTCTGATTACATACCCCTATATACTTTTCTGGAGAGAGCAAAATACGTCCCAGGAGCTACTTTTTTTGCAGTTTTTGTTTTCGCGAATCCACCAGAGGCCGCTGTTGACTGACTGATTAATTGACTGACCAACGACCAATACCCCCACTCTCCCCATTTCCTAAACCCAACCCATAGTATTTTAAAAAGCACCGATTAACCCACCCACACCCTTCCCTAAACCCAACCACAGTCATTTGAAAAGCAATACAGAAAAAGAAAAGCCCCTTGATTTTGACCATGTTTTCAGATTTTACCACATTCTCACCTTGTTATTTACTCATTTTTTTATTTATTTTTTTTGCTTCTGTTTTTGTTTTACCCACTTCTGGAACTGTTCTTCATCGGATTTGAACTCTGCTGTCGCGGTCAACTCTTCTCCGCGATGTACTTGTCAAGCTACCAAACAAACTGGTAACAGCAGGAGAGCTGTCCATATGGAGGCAAGCGGTCAGCCGTTAAGTACAAAAAAAGAACGGCATTATACAACCCGTAGCATTTGTTTTAAAGAAGAAATGCAGCCATATGTACTTCTGGATACATAATTAGTGATCTCCAGAAATGTATATAGGGCTACGTATTCAGAATGAGCCTGTGTTGAATCTGTGATATATAGAAAGGTCTTCCCTTATGATTTTCCACTATTAGTGGTGGTAACACTTTACTTGAAGGGGATATTCATAATAATATCATGAAACCCTCATTATCATGGCATGACACATCTTGAGTATGAAAGAGAATGAATGCATGCATATAAAAACTGTCATTAAGTGTCACTCACTCTTGTATGTCAGTTTGTTATATCATTTTAAATTCAAAGGTGAAATTGTTGGAATTGCTTTTTAACTTTCTAAATGCACACTTTCTAATGACAACTTGATATAACCAAATACATCATAAACAACTTGACATTACCAACACAGCATAACTTGTCATAAATCTGTCACAAACAAGACTGTCATTATATCAGTATAACTGTACCATTTTTATAACAGTGAGTGTGACTAATATTATTCTCAACAACAGTGGTAAAAATTGAATTTGTCATTAAATGGCATTAAAATATAATTAAATATTAATGACTAATAAATTATCTGACAGAGTAATGACACCTTTTAAATGATAAATTTTAATGACAAATCCATTTTGTTTCACTAAAAACAGTGATCATAAATATTCATGACAATTAAATTTATGACAGATTTATTACAAGTTATGTTGTCTTTTTAATGTCAACTTGTCATGACAAAGACAAAGGGGTTTTATTTTGTAATGTCAAGTTGTCATGAAGACATCAAACAATGACACCTTTGCATTTAAAATTACATACAGTGACTGAACTAATGAGTTTTCAAAATCAAGCATAAAATCTCCTTCATGTTTATGACTTGTGTCATGGCATGAGTTTAAAATCATGACAGTCTGAACGCCCACATCAAGTAAAGTGTTACCCTAGTGGCTTATTACCTGCATATAATTAAGATATTGGATGTTTATTAGTACTTCTAAATATACTAAAGTGCAGGATTCTATTCTGCTTATCTAATACTTAAACCTACGGTAACTACCTTAATAACTTAATAAGCAGCGAATTAGGACTTTATTGAGGCGAAAGTCAAATTTAATGATTTATTAATAGAAAAAATAGTATCCTAAAATACAGTGTAGCCAAAGTCAATAAATTGGCTGGACAAAATATAGCTTTATCAATATATATTTTTATAAAATATATGTTATTAAGCAATAAGTTGATATTGATTTACAATTTGATGTGTTAGTTTGAATAGGCAAGGGTTTCAACTTTTATTTAGACATTAGTCATTGTGTTAAGGACTTTAAACTAACTGCATCTGCAGTTATATTGTCCATCTGAAAGTGGTAGAATGCCATGAACAACTTGTATTTTGCTGTCAGGAGTGCATGAGCCTTCTGCATGTGAGTTTCTGCTAAACTTCAGTTCAGAAACTTTAGCAAGTGAGCACTGCATATGATCCAAACAAGCAATAGCTAGGAACATAGAAGTATAATGATCCAGACTAAAATACATGTTTCATTAAAATGTTTGTGTGTTGGAACACTGATCCAGCGACAGCGTCTGTAAACAAACAACCAGTCTATACTGTAATTGTACAAATCCACCCACATCGTTCTTTTAAAAAGTGTTTGAAAACGCGCTGTTCCAGATACCCATCGTCTGTGATGTCCCAAGCCCAGTGACAATCTGACAATCTTCAATCATAGATCCGTAAAGGCTGAAATAATCCACACAACCTAAAAATCACAACCAGTTTTATAACTTGTAAACAAGGCATCATAAACTTGCCAACTTTGTAAGTGATTGCAGAAAAACAGAGAATAATACAATACTTTTGAGACATCCAAACGCTATAAACACAAGCAAAAAGATGTCCCTCCATGATAGGTGAAGCATGACAGATGAAACAAACAGGTATCTGCTGGAGAATGGTGCAGTAGTTATTGTGGAAATAATCTCTTAAGTCAAAACCGACTTCCTCTAATCTTAGCATTGACTAAATGTTAGCCTTAATTACTATGTACATACATTTAAACTAATAATTTGGTACAAATTTTATTATACGTAGGCCAATATGTTTTTACATTGTACTTGTATATAGAAAAAAAAAATCTGCATGTAATTACATCTGTAATTTTGTTATTACATTTATAATTACACTGTTGACCCATTCCTTAAACTTGCAACATTGGCTCATTCTGAAAACGTACCTATATACATAGATTGCAAATTATGTCGCCAGAGGAGCGTATGGCTGCATTTCGTCATTACAATGAATGCTACGGGGGCGGTATGACGCCATACCTTTTATCGCTTACCAGCTGACCTCTTATCTCCGTATGGATGGCTTTTCCACTGTTACCAGTTTGACCAGAGGCTTGGCGCGTACGTCGGAGGATTTGAGAAGCAGAGCGGAGTTAACAGTGACGGCAGAGTTTGAGTCCAATGAAGAATGGCTCCTGAAAGAGGGTAAGACAAAAACAAAGACAAAAAACTAAATAAACAAGTAAATAACACTAGGCCACTGTGTATTTTTTTTGTGATCTCAAATTTCTCTCGCGAGTGCCATTCGTGCCTGCTGTTCTTGCGTAAATCCATTACAGGCCGCTGTTGACTGTCTGACTGACCAATCGACTGACCCACCCTTCTCCTTCCCTAAACCCAACCAATAGTGTTTTCAAAAGCACAGATTGACCCGCCCACTTACTTCCCTAAACCCAACTGACAGTTTTAAAAAGCAATCCAGAAAAAGAAAAGACCTCGTAAAAATCCCACGTTTTCAGATTTTACCACATTTTCACCCTATTATTTACTTGATTATTTTCCTTCTTGATTTCTGTTTTTGTCTTACCCGCTTTCTGGAACTGTTCTTCGATGGACTCGAACCCCGTTGTTGTGGTCAACTCCTCTCTGCATCTCAAGTCCACCTACATACATGACGAGCTACTGGACAAACTGGTAACAGCGGAAAAGTCGTCCACACGGAGGTAAGCAGTCAGCTGGTAAGCATGAAAAAGAACGACGTCATACTGCCCCATAGCATTAGTTTCAAAGACGAAACGTACTTCTGGCTACGTAATTCGCAATCTCCAAAAATGTATATAGGGTACGTTTTCAGAACGAGCCTATGTTGAGTGATTTTGTGTTTTTCTTTTTCACTAGTTTCATTCATATTAACAAGACAAGAGTTAGTAGAGTACATTATAGTGTCTTCATTTAAATACACAGATCTAACATAAACATGATTTATTCACAGATATAACTGTGTTTATGCAAATATTTTGGCGGTTTACAGTCAATAGGAAGCTAAAGAGAACTTTAATTTTTGTCTTCTGGGTGCTGGGCTTCTGTGTTTGTTCTTAGAATGGGCATGCTAAAACAATTTATTCAAGGCTTTAAAACTCATGCAGGTTTTAAACTTCCATTATGATGAAGAACTGCATTGTCATGACACTCATATTGTCCTCTCAAAAAGAGCATAACACTGTGGTCCCTTTTAAAACAATCTGATTTATAGCACTGTGCTAGTTTGACTACCAGAAGCATCATTAAACCGTATGATTGATTCACATTACCATAACTAAAACATAATAATTTTTATGAAGGCTGCAAAATTAAATGTTTTATGATGCAACATTATGCCAGAATTACATGGCTGAAGTACTATTACCTGATAAAAGTTTTGTCGACTATACAAGATTCTGGAACAACAAATAAAAACTTGACTTCTAGTTGATCATTTGGTATCAGAAGGGGCTTATATGAAAGGCAAAGGCCTCTAGATTAAACTTATTTACCAAAATACAAATATGATCATGCCTTGATTTTAATTATTTAATTAGGACAGTAAGGTCTGACTTTGCTTAGCCAAAAGTCTTGTCACTTAAAGAGCCCCTGTTATGGGTTTTTGAGAATGACCTTCCATGTAGTGTGTAACACAGCTCTAAGTGAAGTGAAATATCCAGCTAAGGCTTAAATCCGAAAGTGGACAGTGTTTAAAAATATTGATTCATTTATAAAAGAGTCGACTCCTAGTACTTCAAATGAATCGTCTTGATAATGAGTCTTTAGCCGTTTCGATGTGACGTGGATACAAAACTTAAGCCCTGCCCAGTTGTTGTGCGCGCAAACCCGGGAAAATTTAAACCTGCGGTCCAGCCCACAAGCACAGTACACAAAGAGAAAGAGGCTAGACACACACTGTAGCAGACGCCGGTTGAATCAACGTTGTGCTCAGCTGGATATTACTGGAAGTGTGAGGGGAAAGTTAGTGCTATTTTATCTACCCAGAGATGAAATTGTGAAGAGTCAGGGGTTGAGGTTTATTTTTGCAAAAATATCTCAGCATTATAGCCCAGCCTTGTGCTGTTCAAGTACTTCTGGAATCTACACGCTTACAACGCAAAATTCATTGGCCGTGTAAGAACGGTATTTGGACCACAGCGGTTCGAACTGTAGTTCTGCCGAGTGACTAAAAAGTAATCAGCATGATGGTAAAAAACTGTACATTTCTAGTCAAACCATTCTTCTGCAATCTTATACCAAGAACGGAAATAAGGGCAGTATTAATAGCTATAAATGTGGGAGAGCGTTGATATTATGTGATTGTATTGTATTGCAATATGGAGCAATTAAGTGTTGATGTTAAATCAAAAGTAATTCACAAATACTTGAAAATGAAATGATTTAATGACAATAATTCTCTATGGTTACAACTGAATTAATTACAAATAACTGTATAAAATGATAAAACATGAAATGATAAAAACATATGATATAAATTGTACCCAGCTTACTGTAAATGTAAATTTAAAGTTACCAGAGAGAGAGGGAGAGATATGAAGGTAAATCAGTTGCGAAACTCGAGAGCTTGCAAATCTAAATGTGAGAACTTGTAATAATAATATTTGTATGTGTAGGTTGAAATGTACACTCACAGCTCTGATGTGAACAGCTGAATCCCTTGATTTGCACACACACACAATAATCAACACACTTGTGTTTTGAATTCGAAGTTGCAGATTAATAGTTGTGCATTTGTGAAATGTCATTCACAAATACAAAATGACAGACACAGATGTGCATGTCAAATTTGATTGCAGTTTCATTGTACAACCACAAGTCAACACTCACAACCTCTCAGATTTGCCAGTTCAACTACAAATCTCCCGCTCTCTGACTTTTGCTACACATCTGGCGTGATCTCTGTAGCGGAACTGATTTGTGCACTCGTAGATGCAGAGGTGCGAGCAGCGCGGGGCGGGGCAGGGGTAAAGCGGTTTTATTGGCCGATGCCTGACCAATGAATCAATATATATATATATATATATATATATATATATATATATATATATATATATATATATATATATATATATATATATATATATATATATATATATATATATGTTACTTGTAAAAACTACAGAACCACAGAACCTAGCACAGTTCTTAGCTTAGCTAACAGTATTGAACATCTAGATAATTATTAAAAACAATAACTTACCCTCTGATTGCTGAGTGCTGACGTACAGAAACATCCCATCTCATTGGCTGGCTCTAGTCAATACTGACTTTGCTGCTCTTTTATTGGTATATAAATTTTCGTAGAGTTAATGTTATTTATTAAACATCTTTTGAGAAATTAGTGAAAAAAAAACGAAATAATAAAATAATCATAGTAATTATTCTTCTGCAGTCGAGTCCCGTTGGCTACCGGCATTGTTCATTGGTCAGGCATCGGCCAATAAAACAGCTTTACCCCTGCTCCGCCCCTCCCCCGCCCCGCGCTGCTCGCGCCTCTGCATCTACGAGTGCACAAATCAGTTCCGCTACAGAGATCACGCCAGATGTGTAGCAAAAGTCAGAGAGCGGGAGATTTGTAGTTGAACTGGCAAATCTGAGCGGTTGTGAGTGCCGACTTGTGGTTGTACAATGAAACTGCAATCAAATTTGACATGCACATCTGTGTCTGTCATTTTGTATTTGTGAATGACATTTCACAAATGCACAACTATTAATCTGCAACTTCGAATTCAAAACACAAGTGTGTTGATTATTGTGTGTGTGTGCAAATCGAGGGATTCAGCTGTTCACATCAGAGCTGTGAGTGTACATTTCAACCTACACATACAAATATTATTATTACAAGTTCTCACATTTAGATTTGCAAGCTCTCGAGTTTCGCCACTGATTTACCTTCATAGAGAGACAGGGGAGGGAGACAAAGAGGGAGAGAGCCAGAGAAGGTAACCTCCAGAGAAGGAGAGGAGCAGAGCTCAGGAAAGCACAGAGAAGAAAAAAGAGAGAGCCAAGTTTACCAGCTATTTTGTACCTTTCTTGACCATGTGACTAAAGCCCAAATGCTGAGACATTCAAACTGACCAATCAACATGTGACCACATCGCAAAACCCCCAAAGTCCACACACCAGGCCCTGATCTTATCAGTATCTGCCTTTGGAGTCAGCATGGACCTTTTTTGGTGAAAAAGACATGTTTTGCCATATAAACAAATGCATAGGATAATTTAGACCCTTACAGCCGTTTGTTAAAGGAATGATCATCAAAGACTATTGATGTAAGGGATTATGTCAGCACATGGAGCAGTGCATCGTGAATCAGTTTCTTCCTCCATTTCACAAGTTTAAGTAAGTGTGATTAAAACGGTTGCCTCCTTGTTTTTTCTAGCTTGCAAATTATGTATTTAATTGTGTTTTGTTACTTGTAACCGCTTGTACTGTATCAGTTTAACTCTTTATATTCTCATATCGCGTCTAAAGCCACATTGAAAACGCGATGCGTGCCGCTTTGTTTATGGATTTAAATGCATTTGTGAGCCTGCTAAGCACTGCCGTTTGTCATTGCTTGGCATTGTTTGCATCGTCAGCTGTTCTTACATACTTGCAGCAGTCAAGTTTCAAAATAAAACTGCACACACATACCTGCCAACAGCTGTCCCTGAAAATCCGGGAGACCGGGGCGGTTAGGTTTGGGGTGAGGTGTGTGAATAACACTCAGGGCTGGAGCAAGCTGAACTGGCGCTCTAGGCGAACGGCGATCATGCTGCCCTCAACCGGGGGGGTTCGCAGATGCCGCCCTCACTATTTTATGGACGCGCCGGCCCTGATAACACTGGTGAGAACCGGGTACTGTGTACTATGGTGTTAGTAACTAATGAGAAGTTGTTTCTTTAATATGCATTCTGTGTATTCTGTTTTTGAATGTTTCTGTTAGGGACTTTTATTTTGGTGTTGTGTCCTCTAAGGAGGAGGGTAATATGTGTGTGTGTGTGTGTGTGTGTGTGTGTGTGTGTGTGTGTGTGTGTACGTGTTTTTGTGACATTCATTCATTCATTCATTCATTTTCTTGTCGGCTTTGTCCCTTGCGGGGTCGCCACAGCGGAATGAACCGCCAACTTATCCAGCACGATTTTACGCAGCGGATGCCCTTCCAGCCGCAACCCATCTCTGGGAACTTCCACACACACATTCACACTCATACACTATGGACAATTTTAGCTTACCCAATTCACCTGTACTGCATGTCTTTGGACTGTGGGGGAAACCGGAGCACCCGGAGGAAACCCACGCGAACCCAGGGAGAACATGCAATCTCCACACAGAAACGCCAACTGACCCAGCCCAGCCGAGGTTCGAACCTGCGACCCAGCGACATTCTTGCTGTGAGGCAACAGCACTACCTACTGCGCCACTGGGTTGCCCGTTTTTGTGACATATCAGGACACAAATCTGTATAATGACATAGGTATGACACAGGTATTACAAAAAGGAGGTGAAATATGAGGACATTGGTGACGTCCTCACTACTCAAAAAGCTTATAAATCACACAGGATGAGTTTTTTCAGAGAGTAAAGCTGTACACTGTCTCCTGTGATGGTTGGGTTTAGGGGTAGGGTGGGGTGAGGGCAATATAATATACGGTTTGATCTGTATAAAATGAATAGAAGCCTATGTAATGTACCCACTTTTCACGTGTGTGTGTGTGAAAAAAAGAGCAGGTAGAGTATGACGGGCTAGGAGACTCGTGTCGATTTCCTCCCCAGTTCTTGGATTTTTTGCTCAATAAAATAGTCAGCCGTCAGTATTTTCAAGTCCATCGTCTGCATTTACATTCACCGACCGGCAGCCAAAATCCATGCCTTACACTAATATGAAGCGTGTATGCACTCTACTTCTATATTGTTGATAAACTGTGCTGGGAATTTCACACTGGCTGTTTCTCAATATGCGTTCTTCAGCGGTCTTGCATCCTCGTGTTCTCGTGTAATGTCATCATCAGCTGCCAAAGTTCAGTTCCAATACTCAAGACCTCAAGAACAGAGGACGCGTGAAAGTTCCCGGATGTGTTCTTGAAATTGAGGACGCACCGATGCAGACTTGAGCGCCTATCTTGCTCTAGAAGTCCCAGAAGTCATTGCAACTGGAGGTGGGAAGCGCATCATTTTATTTAGATTTATTATTAGTTCAGAGATAAAACTTATTTACCTCAGGAGTTTCCCTAAATGAAATGGTGAATACAAACATTACCATGAAAATCTTAATAAAGGAATAAACACATTAAGGGTGTTTGTTTGCTGAAACTCGTATTAAAATCTGTTTTATTCATATTGTGCAATGTATATTTATAATGTTTTTATGCATAGTATATATTTTGAAAAGGGGGAAAAACAATAAATCGTTGTAGGAATGCTGTAATGTTTAAATAATTTTTCATTTAAACGCGTGGTCACATGACCATCAGGAAGAACGCAGCATCTCATTTCTCACAGGACGCGTTCTCTGTCCTCACCGTCTCCCGAGTTCGTTCTTCCGAGGACACCAGGCAAGACCGGTCTCCACAAGAAAGCAAATCCATTCTCTGCGTTCATGGAATTGAGAAACAGCCCCTGTCTCGCGCTGAACGCTGTAAGTGTCGACCAAGCGATCGTGCTGGCCCAGTCACTGTGTGATTCTTCTACTACCCCCATCTCCAGCATTTTTTCCAATTCTTCCTGAACCACTTTTTTTGTGTTCAGGCAAGCGGTACGGGCGGGTCCTAGCGACCACGCCCAGTTCTGTCTCGATATGGTGCTGAATCATATTAGTACGACCGGGCAGGGGTGAGAACAAGTCTGTAAATTCAAGCTGTAGGAGCCGGACATCAGCGAGTTTGGCGGGCGAGAGATGATCATTTCAGGTGACCAGAGCGCTCAGCCGATCAGCCATCCCAGGTCACCCTCGCCCGTAATCACAGTTGCCAGCGCCACCTCCTCCGGCTCTCTTCACAGCTTTAATAAATTTAGATGATAAATTTGACGTGCCCCACTCCTGTCCGTTCTTACCACCTCATAATCGAGATCGTTCACTCGCCATGTGACCTCAAACGGCCCTTGCCACTTGGCGAGTAATTTAGAGCTGGAAGAAGGCAGCAGTACAAGTACTTTATCTCCCGGTGAAAATGTCCTTAGCTTAGTGCCCTTGTCATAGCATCGGCATTGTTCACTCTGGGCCTTGAGCAAATTCTCCATGGATACCCGCCCCAGTGCATGGAGTTTTGCATAATCCACCAGAACTAATGCAAACCGGTGCCCTCGTGCAGATCGCTCTAATGGCCCGATGAGATCCATACCAATTCTTTGGAAGGGGATCTCCATGATTGATAATGGGCGCAATGGCGCTTTTGGGCAGGCCGGTGGATTTACCAACTGACATTCACGGCAATGTAATGTAATGTAATGTAATGTAATGTAATGTAATGTAATGTAGGGAAATGGGAGGGTGGGCAGCTGTTGTCGACGCAGGCTGGATCCCCTGGTCCAGCAGTCTCCGGACAAGCTTGCGGTCCTCTTGCTGGGCTTCCACCAGGACTTGAAACCGTTGTTCTTGGTCTGCCTGGATCTCCACCAGTGCCTCATGTTGCTGGGGGTGGAGGGCCGCGAGCACCTGGATTACGTCCGCAAATGGACTGGTCGACAGAGTGGTCATCCTGGCAGCAAAGTCTCCTCTTCCTCCCGGGTTTCGCCACCACTGTAGTAAAGTTCGCTTTGCGGGAAGAAGAAGACAGGGTCGGCAATATCAGGTAAGCACAAATATTTATTAATTTTATGTGCTGGGTACGTGCACATGTGTGTGCGTGTTAAGTCTCTGTTCTCAGGCTCTCCTCTCTCTCCTGGCTGTTCCTTCTCCTCCCCTTATGAAGGTGTCTTTCCGGCCCAATCACTAGAAAATACAGGTGTTACTGATTATTTTCAATTGGACCACTGACCAGCCGCCGGTGTCTATGCTTGCTCTCCTCCTTTTTGGGTGTTCGATCAGGCCTTCCCCACCACACGGCGTTCTGGCAGGACTCCCAGAGTTCATCAAGATTCTTTGGATTCATCTTCAATGCCTTCTCCTTCATCTTACCCAAGGCATGCTCAATAATGTTCATGTCTGGTGACTGGGCTGGCCAATCCTAGAGCACCTTGACCTTCTTTGCTTTCAGTAACTTTGCCTTCTCCTGTGGTTTGTAATGTAATGGCAGCACAAATGTCTTGATACCTCAGGCTGTTGATGTTGTCATCCACTCTGCAGATCTCTCGCATGCCCCCATACTGAATGTAACCCCAAATCATGATTTTTCCTTCACCAAACTTGACTGATTTCTGTGAGAATCCTGGGTCCATGAGGGTTCTAATAGGCCTTCTGCAGTATTTGTGATGATTGGGATGCAGTTCAACAGATGGTTCATTGGAAAAATCTATCTTTCTCTCTAATCTTCTGCCACTTTTCCAAATGATCAACTAGAAGTCAAGCTATTATTTGTTGCTCTTACAACTGGGATCGACGACAAGACTTTTGTTAGGTAGTTAAATTTGCAAATACATGACATATTGAATTTTAAAAAGTTCTTTAACATTTATTTTAATAATAGAAATGTATTTTAAAAGTCATTTATACATTCTGTGAAGGTTTATCAAGGGAAGGCTTCTTACCTCAGGCTATCTTGCATGTCTTATCTATTTTTTTATATGTGACATTCTAGTTATTTCCTATAACAACACATTAGCCAATGCATCATCATCATAATCCTGTACATGCTAAATTTAACTAAATATGTGTGGCAAACATAAGAATGCTGCTCATAATTTGTGCAACTAGGGCATAATGCAAGATGCATAGCACTATCAGACACAAGTGTGTTTAATAAAGATGGATTTGACCTTTATTTCTCACCCTTATCTACAGCCTCGTATTTTAAGTGCAACATATGGCACAGTTTAAAAGCAAACTTTATTCTTAAGGCGGTGTATTCCCTATTTACTTACTGTAAAATAACAGGTTGACATTATTAGTGTTTTACTGTAAGTGTATTATTTTTAGTATTATAAGTGCACTTTTAAAATTTTATTTAGGTTATACAATATATAGGTTAAATATCGGTTAAAGTATGCTAATTTGAGCACATTTAAATGATCTTTTAATTTCATACCATTTTAATTTAATACAGATAATATTTGTTCAGAATATAAATTTATATTCATTTAATTTCTACTGTCCACTGTTTTATAAATGGATTGACTTGATTGTTTGCTTGCTTTATTGTTTGCTTGCTTTATTGATTGATTGATTGATTGATTGATTGATTGATTGATTGATTCATTCATTCATTCATTCATTCATTCATTCATTCATTCATTCATTAATCCATTGATTGACATTACAATGAATGATGATCAGGCATTTTTGAAGCCACACCAATCTTCAATATAAAGCATTTACAATTTGTCCTAGTCTTTACCATTTACAGTACTTAAAGATGATTGCAGCCTAACCGCTCAGCTTATTAATGTCAAATGAAGCCATAAGTGAAAGTCTGTTTAACATGTCTAACATCTCATGTTGTCATTTCAGTTTCTATTACCATAATATCAGATGTTTGTTCAGATAAGAACGTTATTCATGTCATTTCTTCCTCTGCTCTCCAGTGGAGTGTCCCTCTATGGGCAAAATAACAGCTAAATATCACGCATGCAGAAGTCTGATTGCTTTCCTCGTGTACATCCTGTTTGAAATGTCAGCCCCTGCTTTCACGAAACTCTAATCAGGGATTTAGAGGAACACAAATGCAATAAAGCTACAGCGTTTAGCTTCAATTAACATCCATGCTCTTTGAAAATGGCGATAGAAAATGACATTTTAATTGGATAATGAATGATTAAAGCATCTTGCCATGCAAGTGGTTATTTGTATTGAGCGATATGCCAAAGTTTGTGCCTTGGAGATATAAAAATTAGCTTTGTTTGAGTGCCAGTAATGTGACTGAGAGAAGCACAACACTCAGATTAAGAGTGATGACCTTTAAAACGTGCAATGCAATTTGCTACATTTCTTTTTTTTAACTAAAGGTTTAGGAAGGCAACAAACCCCGGACATTCACATGTGGCAGAACAGATAAAATGGTCTTGCTGGGCAATAAATCTGATATCTGATTGTCTGTCTGTGGTTAAAGGGTGAATTATAATGCATGGTCTCAAACATCTGTCTGACTAATGACTAGTGTTAGGCATCGTTTGGGATTTTTTTATGATACTGCTGCCAAAACAACACTTTTAAAATTGTGCTGTTGCTCAAAGTAAATATAAAATTATATACAGATGTATGTATATATTTATTCTGTCTGCAAAACTAGTGTACATATATTCTTTTTTTAAAGATGTGTTCAACAAGGCATTTGATAGCACTCTATTTGAAGAACTCAGAAAGTCCATCCATTGACCACTGCTGAAAGATTTGACACATTACATTGCACTGGAAAGAATTACCTACAGTATTAAGGGAAAATTAAAGCAGTACCATACAATTTGGGATCTGTTTATGCAATTTTTAAAAAAAAAAACAATAGCACAAGCAAATACCTCTCACGCTACTGGTTAATTGATTGATATGTGTATATATGTGTATTTGGAATACAGTATACAGCCCATGCATAGCCCATTTGGATACTTTGGGGGAGGGAGAGGAAAGAGTTAAAATGTAAAAAAAAAAAAAAAGTGTAATTTCATGTTAAATTTCAAGTGTTTTTTCTACAATAAAAAAATTGAAAAATAAATGTATGGATATGGTGATTTTATATGCCTGAGGTTACTTTTTGAACCTTTTAAAGGCTTGACGGCAGCAACAATTGCAGATTGTTTGTCATATAGTGGTGAAATTTCATTACGAAACATTAAAACAAACACAATATGTTGAAGTTTTGTTGTCTTCTGTTTTTTTTTTTCCTTTTTTAATGTAGTTTTTTTTCTGTTTAGTTCAATTAATGTTGTTTATTGTTTGCTTTATCTATCCATCTATTGTTTTTTTTTTACCTTTTAAAGCCTTGACGGCAGCAAAAACTGCTCATTGTTTATCATATTGTGGTTCAAAATTCCATTATGAAACATTAAAACAAACACAATATTTTGGAGTAAAAAAAAAAAAGGATGTTCAAATTTTAGGCACTTAAAAAAATATTCAAGCAGTACTTCATCCAATTAAAAATGTAGCTTTCGTCGGCGCCAGTGGTGTAGTGGTTAGTGCGTCGACACATGCACTCTGGTGTTCACGGCGACCCGAGTTTGATTCTGCCTCGCGGTCCTATGCCGATCCTTTCCCTCTCTCTGCTCCCCATTCTTTCCTGTCAATACTCTCTACTGTCCTATCAAAAATAAAGGTGAAAACCCCTAAAAAATAATTATAAAAAAAAAAATGTAGCTTTCATTTCAGTTTAATATTATTTGTTTTATTTTTCCCAAGTAATATATTTTAAGTTTAAAACATACACTGTAAAATGTTATTAGTGACTTAAAGCGATTAAATCAATTGCCCTAAACGCAACAAGTTGACTACAAAAATAATGTAAGTTGTAACTTGAAACTGTTAAGTTGACTTAATTTTTATAATTATGCAAATTGTACTCATTTTAAAAAAAAAAACCTAATCACCTTTTTCCAATACACCTTTCTTAAATTTAAATTCAGCTTTTCTGTATCTAGCAAAAGTGATATACAGTAAAATAAATCTGCTCTTTCAGACTCCAGTGTGTCTTCAAAATTCAATACAGGCTATTCACCTTTTCACATGCAGCCATTTGAATCCTTTTGGCTCAAGACTTCTGGTCTCATTCACTTCCTCACTTTAGATTAGGTCACAAAACTGGATGAAGTAAATGTTAATTTCAATAGTTTATTATTCATTTACTAAATCATTCTGAATGATCCTAAAAAAACACCAACTATTCTTAAATAACTGCTTTGTAAATAATGCAATACTTAATTTAGTAATGAAAAATAAATCATTAACAAATTATGAAAGTACAGCTATTAAGCACATTATACAGTATATGTGGTTATAAATCAATAATACAGCATTTGTAGCTGCAGTTATAAACTGCTTACTAACGTTTATTAATGTAGAGGTAATGATTAACAGATAATGAATTAACTATTTGCTAATGCTTAATAAATGGTTCATAGTGTGTAGTTATTATAAAGTGTTACCCAAATATGCTTTGTACCAGGTCATATAAAATAGTTCTCATGAAGATAGAAAATATTGTTTAAGGCTAATTATTTATTTTTCATTGGGTCAAATGATAAAATTTAGATGTGAACTCTACTTTTAATTTTTTTTTTATTTTTATTGGATGAATGAAAGCTTTTTTTCCAGTGTAGATAGCACACTCTGTTTGCTTTATGTAAAGTTACTTGAGAATGATTCACTTTACAGTGTCATGTGGATTTATAAATAAATAAATACATCTTTGACTACGCAACTAAGCAGGGGTGCATTTCCCAAAACCATCGTTAGCCAACTAAGGTCGCAAGTTCCGTCGTTACAAACATAGCTCTTTGATTTGCTGTTTCCCAAATCCATCGCTCCAACGAACATTCGCAAACTGCGTCGCAAACTTGAGCCCTTGAAACGACACTTCTGGAGCTGTAGTTAGAAGCATAGTTCCTGGCTGTGTTCTATTCCCACTTATCCCCCCTATGCCCTATTCATTTAGAACATTCTAACATTCAAAGTTGGAATTATTAAAAATAAAAAAGCATTAAGTTAATCTCTCTTAGGTGTAATTTGCTTTCAAAGTATTTTTACAGTTCAGTTTTAGCAAACTTCATGTTTACAATTGTGCTCCCTTCGCGGTGCACTTTGAAAACATTGATATCATTTTGAACACAGCCTCATGGCGAAAGCTATAGGTATATTTAAAAGCGGAAATTATGTTATGTCTCCAAAGCTTGTGAAAATAAAAAACATAGCATACATTAATTCTTTTATTTTATAGTGGGTTATTTATTAAGTATCTCTACTGTATATGACATGGGCCTGTTGGTTAGAACTTTCTGCTGTGGTTTGCATGTGTCAAATTTTAATTTTTAAAAAATAAATAAACAATATCCTAAATAATAATAATCATCATCATCATCATTAATATTATTATTAAAGTAAATATATTTATAATAAATCGCCTCATTATTTATTTATTTATTTATATGATTTCTATATGATATTAGAATAGTGTTAGCTTTTGTAAGTGATTTTATGTTATAGAATATGTAATGTTCAATTTCTCAATAATATTAGTAAAGCAAACATTGGCCCTATATGTGCCATTTACATTTATTTTATTTAATATGGAAAGCGAGAGCATGTTTTTACCAAAACTAATATTGGATTTTATTTTAAATGCGTGTTTGTGTAAAACAATATAATTTGCACAAATAAATGATGGGGCTGTTCTCTAAAGAAATTACTCCACCCCGTTTAGAGCATCATTATGGGCGTTTTACGTTATAACTAACGTGGTTCAAGCGATGGATCTGCGACAGAGTAACCAAGGGTTTTGTGAAACACTCGTCACTACTTCGTTCTTTTGCCAAACGATGCATCGCACTATGATAGTTCAGCCGCGAGTTACGTCGTTGTTTGGGAAACGCACCCCAGATTGTTAGACCAAGCCATTAGGTGCGTTCGACTTCATGCAGCGCTGCGCAGACCGATCGAAATCTGTCTTAAAGCGGTGCATGCCGGTTAGAAATTTTGGCCGGATTAATGCTGCGCTGACGCCCCGAGATCAGACGACTGACTCAGCCCGCGCAGCACCTGAAGAGCGCCTGCATGAGCTAAGATGACGACACTGATGTTACACGATTGGCCGAGTTCACAGCATGACAACAACCACGTGTGTTTCGGGTTTATTATTGGACAAATTCCGATTCACAAATTTCAAAACAAACAATTCACTGTTCATACCCTCTCTATCTTGTAATGCTTGTATGCTTATTAAAAGATTACAAATATTTTACTGCAGTATAATCTTTTGTTAAATAATTTGTTCATAATGTCTAGATTGTTTGAACAGGTTTATTCTGCTTTTTTATACAGACTACTGTATTATACATTTTAGTGAATGACCAAATATTAACTCAAATAAGTCTTACAGACTTATAATAAAATAATTATCATCATTGATCCTGACACCCCTATAAAGATTTCTTAAATTAAGTAAAAAATATTTTACTAAATCTGAAAATATATGATTATAAAATATTTTATTTCCTGTTAAGCCATTAATGCAGAAATGTTAAAAATGACAGTGATGTAGCTGCTCTTTCTGGGTATTTTCTATTTAGTGTAGCTCATTTATTGTGGTCTTTTTGTTCAATCTCTATGGATTAAAGTGTTTTTTAAAAAATGTTTTTATTATCCAAAATAATTATTGTTTAACACTTAATCAAAACACCATGTTTTGGGTTTTACACTAATATATATTGTAAAGTTTTATATCTATAAATGTAAATAAATGTAAACCCTTTTTTAGCATATTCAAACAAGCACTGGGCCAGTATTGACACACCATTCAACATCTAGTAGCCCAAAGACTGATGTTTAAACTCCAAGAATTTGTGCTTATTGTTTTGTTTAATATAGGCCTATTTGTGGATATTTATTTCCTTTTTATTGTGCTCTCTCGTTTTCCCCTTATTTCTTATGCGTTTGTTATATAAGCTACTTACATTTAATTAATAATTTCCTTGTTTAAAATGAACTATAGTTTGTAGAGACTGTATTCTGTTTCATGTGTACTGTAAACCTTTTGTTGTTATTGCAATAAATAAACAAATAAATAAATGAATGATCCCGCCATGTGATCGGTCATCATGACAGCAGCAACTTCGAGCCCCGAAGTGTCCGGCTTGACGGCTCCGTTTTCAACTCCGCCCCCGCCTGCGCACGGCTAATCTCGTTGGTCACCGGCTGCAGCTGTGCTTCATGTCGAACGCACCTATTATCTTCAACTAACAGTTAGTCAAATATTAGGGGGCAGTCCTACCATCCACACTATACCCATCCACTATACCTGAAATTCAGTTTCTATTGGCTGAGCATCTGGACATGTTCAGATGTTTAAAAACACTTTATCATCAACATCTTTATCATCGTTGTGGCATAATCTGATCCCAGATAACCTAGTCTATCTATATCTATATCCTATATTCACTCTTTGAGGATGATCTAGATCAGGGGTGGGTCCTGGAGGGCCAGTGTCCTGCAAAGTTTAGCTCCAACTCTAACCAAACACACCTGCTTATAGATTTCTAGTGATCTTGAAGACACTGATTAGCATGTTCAGGTGTGTTTGATTAGTGTTGGAACTAAATGCAGGATACTCCAGGACCGAGTTTGCGCACCCCTGATCTAGATCTATGAATCATGTGTTATTGTGTTGGGTGGTTGTAATATAGATTTTCTTGTGAACTTTATTCATAACTTCAAAAAACCATTGTTTACATTGTGTTATGTGCTAGTGTGCTAATAGAAGATGCAGAGTGTTATGACAAACACAAACCAGCTTTTATGTAATGAAATATTAAAACGAACTACAACTTCAGAGAAATGTAGAATATATTATGTGTATTTATTTATTTATTGCATTGTGTGTAGGCTGCACTGGAGAAAAAATGGTTCTGCCTGTATATGAAAGGAATGCTAGAAATAGTAACAATTTCTATCTAATTCTTTTTTTTTCCTCAAGGACTGGTATTTTAATGTAAAAAGGCAAATCCAGTTTTTAACTTAGGTTCATTCTGAAATTGTAGCCCGATATACATTTCTAGAGATGATGATTTATGTAGCCAGAGGAACGTATGGCTGCATTTTGTCTTTAAAACTAACACTACATATCTCAGCTCACCAGCTGACCGCTTATCTTTGTGTGGAAGACTTTTCCACTGTTACCAGTTTTTTCAATGGCTCACCATCTACGCTGGAGGATTTGATATGCAGAGTATCACAATCACCAGAGATCTAATCCTTGTAGATCACTGGTAAACACGCAGATCGCTAAAGGATTACAAATCCGCCATTATATGGACTACAGATCCAGTCATGCACCGCTCACACGCACCTGTTCTGGATTCCTTTGATTACACACACACACACAGCCAGATGATCATTACGGACTCATTACAAGGACTATTTATACAGCACACACATATGTTGCTGTGAACATTACAACGCCCTTACCTTGCCTTGTCCTGCCGTGTACTGATCTTTGCTTTGTTTGTTTAGCATTCGCCTGCTATTTGACCACGACTCTGGATTCCCTGTATACATCTGTTTGCCCTTGTGTTGACCATTGCTTGCTTGACCATCTCTGTGTAATATACCTGCATTTGTATCCACACTTTCTTGTCAACGTCCCTTCACATTACACAAATAGGAGTTGACCGTGATGACAGGGTTTGAGTCTAGTGAAGAAAGGTTCCAGAAAGCAGGAAAAACAAAAGCAAAAGCCAAAAAATAAAATAAACGAGTAAATAACAGGGTGAGAATGTGGAAAAATCCAAAAAAAAAAAATGTAAAAATAAGGCTGCCGCAAGGATTGCTTTTGAAGACACTGTCGAGTTGGGTTTAGGAAAGTGGGTGGGCGCTGGTCAATCTGTGCTTTTAAAACACTATCCATTGGGTTTATGGAAGGATTAAGGTGGGAGGATTAGTCGGTTGGTCAGTTAGTCAGTCGACAGTGGCCTCTGGTGGATTTACGCGAGAAGAGCAGGGGTGAATGGCACTGAGAAATTTAAGATCTCAAAAAGCATACATAGCGGCCTCTGGTGGATTCACAAAAACAAAAACTACAAAAAAAAAAACGTAGCTCCTGGGACATTTGGCACTCTTTAGAAATGTATACAGTGGTATGTTTTCCGAAACGTTCCACCGAAATAGGATACGTAATCAAAATAAACCTGGGTTACAATTGTCATAAACTTTGTTATTTTCTCTTTCAAGTTGTTTTTTTTTTTTTTGAGTTGCATGATACTACATCCCAGAATCTTTGATGCAGCCCATCAAAGTAAAGCCTGAGATTTTAAAAGGTCAAACTTTCTGAAGACGTAGTCCAAATATCCTCAAAAATGCTCAACAGGAGCTCACTGGTTGTCATTCAAATTCCAACATCCTCCGATTTCTAAATGCAGAAACTGTCATATATTTTCCCCAACAAAAAAAGACACAGTACATGTTACTTAAATACCATACTCGAGGTTAATCGTACCCTAAGGCCAGTCTGTCTATTGATTTCACACCACTCGTCTTCAATAAATCTGCCTCATGCTAAAAAGTAACTGAATAAAGATCTTGGCTACTGTCCTGAAGAGTGGGAGTTGTGGATGGCTTGACTGAAATTTTCTTCCTTGCCGGTTTGATTTATTACCCCTGGTCTCCCTTCCTCTTTATCACCCACCTCCCCCATGCAATCTTATCCCAGCGGCTTAACCGTATTTGTTTGGAGCCCATCTGTACAGCCTCTCGACACTCTCCCTTTGCCTCTTGTCCATATGAATCTAGCAGGCTGACAGGCGCTCTCGCAGACGAGGTATCAAGGACGCCATAATTAGGTACCCTCTATTGTTTTCCTCACCTGCTCTTAGCTGAGAAAATGCCACAAAGGGTGTTCCAACCGCTGAATTAAAAAAAGGTCGAGAGGAGGGGACAAGAGCAGTATTGCAAAATGTACTTCATAAAAGGACACTCCTAAATTTGAGAGGGTGAGAAGGTGGCATCATATGCCACTGGAACACTGTTTATTTGCTACTAGAACACTGTTTCAAGAGTGGTTTTCAGTGATAATAACAAAAATAAATAAGTAAATAAATAAATAATAAAATAAATAAAAAATGTATTTAATTGAATAAATTTCATGGCACGGTGGTGCAGTGGGTAGTGCTGTTGCCTAACAGCATGAAGGTTTCTGGTTCAAGCCTCAGCTGGGTCTGTTGGCATTTCTGTGTGGACTTTGCATGTTCTCCCAGTGTTCGCGTGGGTTTCCTCCGGGTGCTCCGGTTTCCCCCGCAAGTCCAAAGACATGCGTCATAGGTGAATTGAGAAGGCTAAATTGTCCACAGTGTATGTGTGTGAATGGATGTGTATGGATGTTTCCCAGTGATTGATTGCAGCTGGAAGGGAAACATATGCTGGATAAGTTGGCAGTTCATTTTGCTTTGGCGACCCCATATTCTTAAAGGGACTAAGCCGACAAAAAATTAATAAATGAATGTGTTTGAATGAGAATGTATGGGTGATTCCCAGTGATGGGTAGCAGCTGGAACGGCATCCGCTGTGTAAAACATACGCTGGATAAGTTGACAGTTCATTCTGCTGTGGTGACCCCTGATTAATAAAGGTACTAAGCCGAAAAGAAAATGAATGAATAAATAAATTCCAGCCAAGTGTAGTACTGTAAGTTAACTACTAGTAAAAATTTTGGATTAATGATAAATAAAATCAAATAATGATATTGAACAGCAAAAAAAAGTTTAAAATCAAACTTAAAGTACTCAGGGGTAGCTTAAATAATGTCAGTGCTCTTTGGGTAAGGGATGCATCAGAATAAACAACAAAAATCAGACCAAGGCACTCGAAAAAAGTTTGAAAAATATTAAAAAGCCTTTAATGACATGGCTATTCCTTAAAACTGCAACCTACGCAATTTGGTAAACAACTGCCTTCATCAGGGTAACATTGTTAATGTCAATAAAGGCTTTTTCATATTTTTCCACATTTTTCGAGTGCCTTGGACTGATTTTTGCAGCACAAAAGTTTGTTCAAGTGTGTTATAAGTAAATGTGATAATCAGAAATATAAATTTAAAACAACATTTGAGCAAATTTATACTGATAGGAACGTATTTTTTGGTCTTGTATTCAATATGGAACAATTAACACATTATATGACATTAACACCGGAACAAAACATGTTTTTACAGTATATGCTTTTATTTGGTTTGGTGTGTGTGTGTGTGTGTGTGTGTGTGTGTGTGTGTGTGTGTGTGTGTGTGTGTGTGTGTGTGTGTGTGTGTGTGTGTGTGTGTGTGTGTTTAAAGAGATGGTAAACATGCCAGAGTTAATCCAAATATTTATCTGAAGCTTCTTCAGCAACATGCAGTTCCTTCTCTGTGTTCATCATCAAATCAGCAGGCAATTTTCATACTGGACATTGAGCCAACATCACAGCACAATGTGTTAAAACAAATTTTTGGAACTCAAAACATTCAAATAAGGAAATGGTACGCCCAGAGCCATGAACTGAACCTGATTGAACATTCATTCATTCATTTTCTTTTCGGCTTAGTCCCTTTATTAATCTGGGGACGCCACAGTGGAATGAACCACCAACTTATCCAGCATATGTTTTACGCAGCAGATGTCCTTCCAGCTGCAACCCATCTCTGGGACACATCCATACACACTCATTCACACACATACACTACTGTCAATTTTAGCATACCCAATTCACCTATACCACATGTCTTTGGACTTGTGGGGGAAACCAGAGCACCTGGAGGAAACCCACGTGAATGCGGGGAGAACATGCAAACTCCACACAGAAATGCTAACTGACCCAGCCAAGGCTCGAACCAGCGACCTTCTTCCTGATTGAACATCTCTGGAGAATCCTTGGTGGAAAAGTTATGGCTAAGAAACCCACTACAGTCAGTCAACTGGGAAAGGTACTTGAAGGATAGTTGATCAAGATTACAGCAGAGCAGTGTTGGAGACTAGTGATGTCCTGTGAGAGACTAGAGATGTGCTTTGAGAGACTAGTGATGTCCTGTGAGAGGCTAGAAATGTCCAGAGAGACTAGTGATGTCCTGAGAGACTAGTAATGCCTGTGCAGGACTAGTTATGTGCTGTGAGAGACTATTGATGTTTGTGGTAGACAAGTGATGTCATGTAAGACTATAGTGATATGCTGTGAAAGACAAGTGATATACTAAGGGAAACTAGTAATGACCCGAGAGACTATAATGTCCTAGGAGACTAGTAGTATGCTTTGAGACACTAGTGATGTGCTGTGAGAGACTAGTGATGTGAATCAACCGAGTATTGCCACTTGCCGTTGTGTATCATTGACAGTACTACAGTATTTCAGTTGAATAAGTGAAAGTGGAGTAGGTCATCTGAGCTGGGGTGCTTGAGTGTAGGCGGGTACTAATTTGCATATTCATACTTCCACAAATATTAAATGAAATAAGGTTATAGAGTTATATTCAACTGATCCATGTTTTGATCCATGAATAAATAATAAGGCTCATTGAAAATGTATGCCTAAGTCTATATTGGTCTAAGTCTCTTGGCACGTTTCAGATGACAAATCCACTAGAGGGCGCTGGATACATTTTTGCAAATCTGAAATATGCTACTTAGGGTATGCTTTGTTATACGCTTGTTAAGTGTGATGTCACGCGAAGTGGCTTCCGGGTCTAAGTGCTCTATCAAACTGCAAGGGGAGTGTCAACAAAAGGTTACAATAAACGTTTACAAAGTGATGTAATACTCCATACGTCACAACTTATCAAACAGATATGTTTCAGATATGCGTCTTTCTTGTGCGTGTCATCCCCAAGAAAGCAGCAATTAGTTTAGTTTTGCAGATATCATACAGATATCTAGACCAGTGAACCACTGGCCTAAACCCTTCCCTAAACCCAAAAGCAATCTTAAGATAAAAGTGCACTGTTACTATGTAATTTTTACTTTGATTTCACATCACTTTAGTCTCTCTTATGAACCAGAACACCGTACAAAGTGAGTTGACAAGCAAACTGATCATGTCAGACAATGCTGCGGTCACACTAGAGTTTGTGCCTGTGAAATTCTGTCATACAGCGCTGCGAAAAGAGGCGGGATTGCACAAGATGATTAGATATTTGAAAAAAAGAGCGATTGATCCACGTTTTAAATTTCTGTCCAGAGAGGTCATGTTTTGATCTTCGATTGGTCTTACGCAGTCACGTGATGCAATTTCGCAGGTTATCAAGTTCATCAAGCTTGAACTTTGCTCTGCAGCGAACTGCGAAACTTGTCGCACGAGCTTGCGTTTCTGGTCTGACGCATTTGCGTGCGTATGAATGGAAGTCTATGGGGAGAAAAGTCCAAAGTGACCGCAGCTTCAGTCTATTTGGAGATATTCTTATATTCAGATTATGGATTGAATTATGGACATCTTTAAGGATTTTTTAGTATTTCTTTGGTGATGAAAATATCAATTTATTTGTTTATTTGTCGATAAACATTTAAGGTTTTAACTATAGGAGATACAGTAACGTCATTGACAAATATTAGACATATATTATAAGATTTTTTTTTTTTTCAAATCTACACTTGTTTACATTGTAAAAGAGAAACCATTATGTGACAAACTGACTTGATAGTAGATCTTTAATGAGAATTCCAAATATGTAAAAATTATGGTTTTGTATTTTATGGTATTAGTATTTAATTAGTCTTTATTATTAATTTTAGAATTTTAAAAACTAAAACCAAACTCTATGTAAGCAACAAAAATCTGCTAATAAGACCAGATAAAGTCTGCAAGTCATTTATAGGCTCATTCTGAAAATGTAGCCCTATATACATTTCTGGAGATCGCAAATTATGTATGTTTGTTAGACTTTATTAATTCCAAAGGGGAATTAACATGTCACAGCAGAGCTTTCCACACTAAAAATAGATTAAAAAAAAAAAGTTACATATATTTTACATCTATATTAAAACAAATACAATTACATTCATACTGCACATCTTAGTTTCAAAAACAACGAGTAGACATTTGTCCATACCTATTCCATACTATTACATTTCAGCACAATTCATCTAGTATGATTTTGGTTATACAATCTGATCACTGTTGATAAACATGACTTCCTGTATCTTTATCTGTAACACCAGGGTTGAATTAATCTTGCACTAAAAGAGCTTGCACATGCTTGGACTGTATCAAAAAGGGGATGATTATCGTGGTTCATCATACTGACAAATTTGTCCATCATTAGATAATGTGTAATCTCTTCTAAAGTGGGTACACACCCCACAACAGAATACTGCCCTTTTTCTAAGCTTATTTAATTTGTTTTTTTCTTTTTATATGTAGCCAGCAGGCTCAGATTAAGAATTCAGAGGCCCCTTGGCACAATGTCTTGTAGGGCCCCCTACCTAGCCGCACCCCGATAGTTCAATTAAAAAATTAGATTAATATAATATTTTTTAAATAAAATTAATCTATAATGTATTGCCCACATTTAAAAAAAAAATGATATACAGTACGGCGATGCAGTGGCGCAGTAGGTAGTGCTGTCGCCTCACAGCAAGGACGTCGCTGGGTCGCAGGTTCGAACCTCGGCTGGACTGGGTCAGTTGGCGTTTCTGTGTGGAGTTTGCATGTTCTCCCTGCATTCGCGTGGGTTTCCTCTGGGTGCTCCAGTTTCCCCCACAGTCCAAAGACATGCGGTACAGGTGAATTGGGTAAGCTAAATTGTCTGTAGTGTATGAGTGTGAATGAGTGTGTGGATGTTCCCTGCAGGGAACTCTACGCTGCGTCTCTATTAGGAGACACTATGGGATACAATCCCTCTCTTATAACCTCCTGAAGCACAGGTGAAATCAATCCAATTTAATTGGCGGGACCGTGTGTGTGTGACGTCAGACCGGGAGGTATAAAAGCACCACGGAAGCAAACAACTTCAGCTTTTTCTCTCTTCACTCAGACACATGAGTCTTTTTCCTCCTACTTACAAGCACTGACATGGCACTACGATGAGACATTAAACTGACTTACACACACACATGCTCTCTTTTTGCATCACTATTAAAAATAATAGGCTTTAAGAGAAATAGCATTTAAATCCTGTGTTTCCCCGTGTACTTGTGTTATCACGGATCAGGACACGCACGATTTATGTGTGTTTGCAGTGCCTTTGTCCAGGAGCATGTACAATCAGTCCTCGAGAGGGGTGTTTGTGCTCGTTTTAAAAAGCCCTGGCCGAGTGCTGTGAAGCGTTTCCCGCGGCTCATTTCCGCTCGCGCTGCGGCCGAGCGGAGCATGATTTCGCGGGAATTGCAGCTCGATCTGAAGGTTAAGAAGGAGACAAAACTCGAGGGTTTTCTTCTCCTCTTTGCCTACAGATCGGCGTCTTTTCAGCGCGAGTCGAAAGGCTGCTACGGCTGCTTTTTCCTCTCGCACTGTGGAATTGCGGCTCCGCCTCTTCTTCCGAGGGAGTTGAGAGTATGGAAGGCCGTTGGGGCCAAAATGTATTTTCCCATTTTTGCCCCGAATATGATAAACTGGCTGAGGTTATTTAATTTATATTAATCCCCTATAAAATATATATTATTACATATCATAATAATCATCTGCTAAGACCCTGCTTTGCCATCAAAGCCTGTGAAAATAATAACATCGGCTCTGACTGGTAAAGTGTATGCAGCGATAAGTCAACTGGTTAGTTGTTGTCATATATAATTATACAATCATACCAAATAGACCGTCCGAAGGACGCCTATGGGAAGGGCGAGGCCCGTTATCGTTCGAGAACTGCTTCGGGCTTCGGACCTGTCTCTCTGTGCCATTAAAATGGATGGTCACAGAGAAATTTGTGGCTAAATCAGTCCGGTATCAAGAAAGAGGACAAATGCCTCTTCCATGACGCCCCCATTTCGCCCACTGGCTCTTTAGAGAATCTGTTGAGCGGGCAGAGGGGGGTGGGGCTCCTACAGGAGCTTTCTTCCCTAAGAAACCGTTCTTCCGGGGCGACTAGGTGGGACCAGCCCCAGCCGCAAGCCAGTTTATCCGCTCAGCATTGTGTTGGGTAGAAGAGTGCGTTGCATCCATTTAACCACCCTCAAAAAATAATGGGGTGGGAAGCAGCGCCCTCAGGAGACAAAGACCGTCACGTACTGTGGCCAAGAACCATTCTCGTGAAACAGACATTGTCTCCGAAGAAGTTCTAGTATTAGGAAATTCTTCGGGCAGCCCCTACGAGGAGCAAAGGCCACCTCCTCGTGCCCCACAGGGGGTCCATCCGCCAACCCTCCCACCACTGGTGCCTCAGGGCGCGGAGACCCCTGGTGTTGTCCACCAGCGTTTTATCCCAAAAGTGGTGGCGCTAGTGGACTCACCCCCTCTACGGAGGGTCCTAGAGCAGTTAACTTGGTGGCCTCCTGTCGTGAGTTCACTTCAGTGCCCAGAGTTAGCTACCTAGAGGAGCATAGAGGCCAGTCCTGCAAGGCGCAAAGGCTGCCTCCTCATGCCCCACAGGGGGTCCATCCGCCAACCCTCCCACCGCTGGTGCCTCAGGGCGCGGAGACCCCTGGTGTTGTCCACCAGCGTTTTATCCCAAAAGTGGTGGCGCTAATGGACTCACCCCCCTCTACGGAGGGTCCAAGAGCAGTTAACTTGGTGGCCTCCTGTCGTAAGTTCACTTCAGTGCCCAGAGTTAGCTACCTAGGAGAGCATAGAGGCCAGTCTTGAGGGACTGGTACCCCTGCGGAATTTTCGGACAGAGTGGAAGCGGCTGCCAAATGTTTCGCAGTAGGGTCCTGCTTACCTTAAAGAGGAGCTATAAAAGGCAGTTTGGTTCACACCCCTCTTGCTTCAATAATGTGGTTTACATTTTTAGTAACGTTAAAGCAGGCTCTAGTTATGGAACAGGAAGTAGACTCCCTTCTGAGGAAGGAAGTTATAGAACAAATCCTCCTCCAGACATAGGAGTTAGGGGTTTTTATTATTACTTCATTGTTCCAAAGAAGGATGGAGGGTTATATCCTATATTAGATTGAGACAGCTAATCAAAGCAAGCGCTGAAGTTCAAAATAATGACTATCAGCACCATTGTGTCACAAATACAGTCTGAGGGCTGGTTTGTCACATATCCATCCTTTAAAGTCACAGGAGGTTCCTGAGGTTCGCTTTTAGGGGCAAGGCTTACAGGGTTCTTCCATTCGGTCTGGCATTTTCACCCCACACGTTCACCGAAGTAGTTAACGCGCAATTGGTTTCGCTTTGGCTACAAAGGGTTCGTATGTTCAATTTTCTCGATGGCTGGCTAATTTTTAGTCCAGTTTAAGGAGTTAGGAATTCAACATAGAGTTGTTGTTCTTACTTACATAGAAAAGTTGGGGTTGCGGCTAATCCTAAAGAAAAGTGTTATTGTGCCAGTTCCTGTTAAGACATTAGCAGACACTTTTTAGGTGTATTATGGGACTCCACGACGATGTTCGTGTGTCTGTTCCCCTACTCAAATCGAGTTAATCCGGATGGCTGTAAAGAGTGTCAGGCTGGGCCTAGCTATCACTGTCGAGCAGTTTCAGAGGCTGGTTAGCAGCAGCCACCAACGTAGTTGGGTCTGCTACACATGAGATTGTTACAGTGGTGGCTCAAATCCAGGGATTCTGCATGATCTAAGCCTTGTGGCATTATCTACAAGCTTTATCGATATAGTATCAGCCCTGGTTTCTGTCCCAAAACCCTACATTGGGAGTAATCTCTCAGCGCATGGCACTGACCTCAGATGCCTCTCGCGAGGGTTGGGAAATGACACTGAGGTGCCTTCCCACATCGGGGCAATGAAGGGACCATCATCTCCTCATGCATATCAATTGCTGGGAGATGTTAGCAGTGTTTCAGGCTCTGAAACATTTCTTTCCCTACGTTCCCTAAGTAAAACGTCACCATGTGTTAGTGAAAACTGACAACACATCGGTGGTCTTTTATATCAACCATCAGGGGGTCTGAATTCTGTGCAGGTTGGCGGAGCAGATCCTTCTGTGGGCTCAGGAGAAGCTGCGCTCACTCAAGGCAGCTTACATCTCAGGCCCAGGAATGTAGGAGCAGACCTCCTGTTGAGGCAGGGGTTGGCGCCAGGGGGATGGCAACTGCACCCAGAAGTGGTGGTGGCCATTTGACAGAGATTCGGCAGAGCCGACGTAGATCTATGCGCCTGTCAAAACATAAACAATGCCCATTGTGGCTTTTTACTGACACATCCAGCACCATTTCGGCTGAATGTCATGGTACAGACATGGCTGAGGCTTCGTCTGTGTGTTTTCCCCCCGATCGCTCTGCTCCTGGGAGTTCTGGAGAGGATCCATTTAGGGGGCTCAACCTACTATTGGTGACCCCTTATTGGCCTATATGAGTATGGTTCTCAGGCCTAGTGTCTTTCCTCAATGGTCTCCCATGGGAGATTCTTGTTCAGAGACTTCTTCTGTCCCAGGCGGGGGAGTGATACACCCCCATCAGGACCTGTGGAAGCTATGGGTGTGGCCTCTGAGGGGACCCAACTCATAGATCTTGGTGTTTCAACTGAGGGTGTTCAAACCATATTCAACTCCAAAGCCCTTTCCACAAGGAGATTGTATGCCACCAAGTGGAAATTTTTCACTTTGTGGTGTACCGACCACCACCTTGGTCCAGTTTACCCCCTGGGGGTTGGTGCTGGAATTTTATCCAGGAGCGTTTTGGAATCTGGCGCTTAAAGTATATGTAGGGGCAATGTCTGCATATGGTACTGACGGTCTCGGCAGAGACCTTTTGGTGGTCAGATTCCTATGTGGATCCAGGAGGTTGAGGCCTAATTGCACCAATAGGGTTCCTACTTAGGATTTGTTGAAAGTGCTCGAGGGCATGTCAGCAGCCCCCCTTTTTGAACCCATTGAGGAGGTGTCAGAAAACATTCTAATGCTAAATTGCATTTTTCTCTCAAAAGAGTAGGAGATTTACAAGTACTGTCTGTAGCTCCCTCTTGTTTGGAATTCTCACCTGGCATGGTGAGAGCATTCCTGTACCCCAGAACAGGGTACTTCTTTAAGGTCTCCACTGAGGTGGTTCGACCTACGGTGCTGCTGGTCTTTAATCCTCCACCTTTTATGACGCAGATCAAAAGTGCATAATCTGCTTTGCCCAGTGCGTTAGACGCATTAGACGCATACATTATACGTCTGGATGGCGTTCAATGTAACAATCGTTTATTGTGTATGGCCCACCTAACATGGGGGCACCTGCGTCTAAGCAGTTGCTGAGCCGTTGGATAGTCGAGGCTATCTCACTGACTTATGAGACCCTGAACCGTTCTTTATCAGAGGTAATAAGGGCCTATTCTACCAGGGGTATGGCGGCTTCAAAAGCCTTCTTTATTCTGGCCAGTGTATGGCTGGCATATGCAAGGCAGCAGCATGGTCTATTCTGCACACCTTCAAAAGGTTTTTATCAATTAGATCTGGATCCTACTTCGAGGACCAGTATCTTTTCTTGAATTAGGAGAACTCATACCTGGCAAATCAAACTGGCGTGTTTGGGATAGCGTTCCCATAGTGTCTCCTAACAGAGACGCAGCGTAGAGTTCCCTGCAGGGAACGTCTCAGGTTACGTATGTAACCATTGTTCCCTAAAGGGAACGAGACGCTGCGTCGCTTTGCCATACTTTTTCATGCCTGGTGCGCTTCGTTCGAGAGGTTTGAAGCTGAAGTTGTTTGCTTCCGTGGTGCTTTTATACCTCCCGGTCTGACGTCACACACACGGTCCCGCCAATTAAATTGGATTGATTTCACCTGTGCTTCAGGAGGTTATAAGAGAGGGATTGTATCCCATAGTGTCTCCTAATAGAGACGCAGCGTCTCGTTCCCTTTAGGGAACAATGGTTACATGCGTAACCTGAGACGTTCCCAGAGATGGGTTGCGGCTGAAAGGGCATCCGCTGTGTAAAATCGTGCTGGATAAGTTGGCAGTTCATTCCGCTGTGGCGACCCTGGATTAATAAGGGACTAAGCCGACAAGAAAATGAATGAATGATATACAGTACGTATATTTCTAGTCTACAAAGATTTAACTTATTTTTAAAGCATTTAAAGCAACAAAAAAAAACTAATACAACTAGTGAAAATTAATGGATTTTAAACTTATTCAAGTTCACAGAAGCAGTACTAAAAATATATATTTAAGGGTATTTTTAATGTATAACTTCTACAAACTTATAATGCATATGATTTCAATATAACACCTCTCCAATCCAGTTCTATGAGTCCTCCATAATACATAAACTTATTAATGATTCCTTCTTGTCTTCCTCGTGATGAAGAGTAGGCAAAATCTGATATGTAGTGTGGGAAAAAAGAAGAACGAGTTCATCAGACGCTGGATTCGAACCGGGTTCCTGATCGATTGCGTCAAAACATGTTGCTATGCACTTTACAAGCTACACCACTCAAACTGCTGTTAGTTGTACTCTTTAGTTATGTTGTCTCTGTCAATCAAACGGGGATGGGCGTGAATTGCTTAACTAGCTTATTCAAACGAGGAGCACTATTTGCACTTAGCCTAAATAGACACTCCAAAATCGGCATTTTATCAACCCTTGCAGGGGCCCCAAGTGCGCATGGGCCCCTGGGCCTGTGCCCATAGTGCCCATTGGTTAATCCAGCCCTGGTAGCCAGAGCTACATATGGCTTCATTGCGTCTTTAAAACGGCATTCCTTTTCTTGCTTACTAGCTGACAGCTTACCTCCCTATTGACGGCTTTTCCATTGTTACCGATTTGTCCGGTAGCTCGACATGTATGTCGGCGGACTTGAGACACAGAGCAGAGTTGACCGCAACAACGGGGTTTGAGTTCGAGTGAAGAATAGTTCCAGAAAGTGGGTAAGGCAAAAACAAAAGTCGACAGCAACCTCTGGTGGATTTACATGAGAAGAGTAGGTGCGAATGGCACATGCAAGAGAAGTTTGAGATCTCAAAAAGCATACACAGCGGCCTCTGGTAGATTCGCAAAAAACAAACACTGCAAAAAACGTAGATTCTGGGATGTATTTGGTGCTCTTCAGAAATGTATTTACAGGGGTATGTAATCAGAATGAGCCTGGGTTGGGTTTTTTAGCATTTCTTTGGTGTTGTGCAAAGAACACGATGACAATATCAATTTATTTTTCGATAAACACTTGATAAACTGACTTGACAGTTTCCAAATATTATTTAATCAGTGTTCATAATTAATTTTAGACACTATTTTATTTTTGTATTGTATAAAAAAATAAAACCAAAAGAAAAAGTCTGTGTAAGCAATAAAAAAATCTGCTAATAAGACCAGATAATGCCAGCAAGTCATTTACAGTACTTCAGTTGTCCTTTGTTTGTCTTAATAAAGATTGCCATTGTATTATCACATGCAGAATATAATTGGAAGAAAAAGCTAATTTATCGCTGGAAAATGCAGAATAACAGTAAAGCCCTCATAAAGTGTGGACATTACACATTTTTGCTCAGTATGGAACATGCAAATGAGGTCAGAATATAAATAGCAGTGGCATCCTCACTGTCCCTTTTCCACATAATTATGAGGACAGACGCAAAGCTTGTTTAGTGGCAACTGTCCTAATGAACCGCAAAGCCTCTTAAACAAGAATTAAGAGTCCAGAGATGTTTTAACCTTTATCTGTTATAGAGCATGAACTACAATATTTTAATGTTAATTTTGGCAATGAAAATAAATTGAATTGAAACCGGTTGCTTAATTTCTGCTTGATTTTTTTTCAAGATTATGTTGACGCTATGGTTAGGTGTTGATAGTTTTGCCATAGAAATAGTGAAACTGAAGGGCTAAACAGCTTGGAACAGTGTGATGTGTTATATTGCAATAATAGCAATGTGTATTCAGCTTATGTTTCATGACACTTTCAAGTAGATCATTATTAGAATGAAAATCACTCTCCGCTTGATCCAAACTTGTATAAGTTTCTTTGTCCGATTGAGCACAAAATAAGATATTTTGAAAAATGTTGCTATCCAAACAGTAGGAAAAGTAAAGTACGATGGAAGTCAATGGTGCCCAAGTAAACTACTCTTCAAAAAGCTAAAAGTTTTATCTAAAACACATAAGCATGAATTTTCATTTATATTATGTTGGTTTTTATACACAACTGTTCACAAAAGAAATAGTGTATAGTGTTAAAACTGCTTGATTATTTTTGAAAATAACTTTCCACTGCTAAACTCTACGCCAAGGCTACTCTATTATCCATATCCAGGGTTATTGTGGATTCCAATTAGCCAGCCTGGGCTTTTCAGGTGAACTGCCATGTCCTACCTGCCTTTAAGACCTACCTTGTCCAAAATCAATAATATACACTGCCTGATTGAGATTCAGTTTGAAGTGAGTCACACACCAGTCACCGTGCTGTGCCTATAAAATATAAACACAGCATTTATAGATGTACACACAATGCTTGGTGCTCAGCTAAACTCTATGCCAAGGCTACTCTATTGACCATATCTAGGGTTATTGTGGATTCCAATTAGCCAGCCCGGGCTTTTCAGGTGAACTGTCATGTCCTACCTGCCTTTAAGACCTACCTTGTTCAAAATCAATAACAAAAACACCTGATTGAGATTCAATTGAGTCACACAGCAGTCACCGCGCTGTGTCTATAAAATATGAACACAGCATTTATAGATGTACTGTACACACAAAGCTTGGTGCTCAGCTGCTGTACTTCAACATCTTTTCATCTTGTTTTGCAGCTGAAAAACTAAATTATTGTTTAGGTCTATTTAACTGACTATAATCTGATTAATTAAGTCAGTGCTTATTTTTAGCTGGATCTTGCTGGATTCTGTTCCGAGAATTGTCAGATATTCGTGTTTTGCGTTCCGGTATTTATTTTAATTGATCTGGCATGAACTTTGGTGTGGTGAATACTTGTATGTGTGTGTGTGTGTGTGTGTGAGAGTGAGAGAGAGAGAGAGAGAGAGGATGTGAATGAGTTTGAGTGAAAAACAACGAGCAAAGCTGTGTGGATTGTGTGCGTGTGCACACACATAAAGATAGTCCCCTTCGACCAATCAGCTTTCTTACATTTACAATCACTCTCATTGGTTAGTGATTATTGTTTAGCTCGCAGTGAGCAGCGAAAATAGTGGCCTACCTAAATAATATTTGTATTTTCAAAACGGCAAAGAGGCAGTCAAGCATATATATAAACCACGAGTAAATCTGATAATGAGCCTGATCAAAAGATATCTCGAGAAGTTGGAACTGTGCTCCTGAATCAGGATAGTGGGAGACAGAAGCAAAATGATCTCAAGTCAGCCAGAAAACATGACGGAAGAGGTAACTGTGGGCTCTCTTGAAGATTAGACAGAGTGAGTCATTTTCCCATGGCACATTAGATTAGATTAGATTAGATTCAACTTTATTGTCATTACACATGTACAAGTACAAGGAAACGAATGCAGTTTAGGTCTAACCAGGAGTGCAATAGCAGCAAGTGCAGGATATAGGTATAAGTTATAAAGTGCAGTTATAGAAACACTATGGTGATATTTACAAATAGATGTACTATGAACATTATATACAGGTTGTATTAGCTATGAACAGAGATTTACAATAGATGGATAGATGTACAGGTTGCTATTAATAATCAGAAGTGTGCAGATATATAAACATAATTACAAATGTACATGTGCAGTGGGTGTGTACATAATTACAAATGTACATGGGTATGTACAGTTCAAATAAATGAATCAGTGCAATGATTATGTGCAATTTTTAAATGTGCAAATGTTAAATAGTGCAGTGATTATGAGGAGTCTGAGTTATGAGGAGAGTGGGGGTGTATCAGGGGGGCAAAGAGTCAGTGTGGGGCAGAGTTCAAGAGGGAGACAGCTCTGGGAAAAAAGCTGTTCCTTAGTCTGCTGGTTTTTGTCCGGGGGAGCCTGAAGCGCCTGCCAGAAGGCAGGAGAGAAAACAGTCTGTGAGCAGGGTGAGAGGAATCTTTAAGAATACTGCGTGCTCGGCGCAGACAGTGTTTCCTCTGGATGTCCTCTATGGTTGGCAGTGTGGTCCCTGTGATACGTTGGGCAGTTTTCACCACCCGCTGCAGTGCCTTACGCTCCGCAACAGAGCAGCTTCCATACCAGACTGTGACACAGTTCGTCAGGATGCTCTCTATTGTGCAGCGGTAGAAGTTCACCAAGACGGCTGATGACAGCTGGTTTTTCTTAAGTTGCCTTAAGAAAAATAGGCGCTGGTGAGCCTTCTTGACCAGGCTGGAGGTGTTGGTGGTCCAGGAAAAGTCCTTTGAGATGTGGGTCCCCAGGAACTTGAAGGATGAGACAGGCTCGACGGCCATCCCATTGATGTGGATGGGATCATGTGAGCCTGTTCGTCCCTTCCTGAAGTCCACAATGAGCTCCTTGGTCTTGTCTGTGTTAAGGAGCAGATTATTGTCGGTGCACCAAGTGGCCAGATGCTGTATCTCCTCCCTGTAGGCAGTCTCATCATTGTTGCTGATTAGACCAATCACTGTGGTGTCATCTGCAAATTTGATGATGGTGTTAGAACTGTTCACAGGCCTACAGTCGATGGTAAAAAGGTAGTAGAGGAAGGGGCTCAGCACACAGCCCTGTGGTACACCAGTGTTGAGTGTGACGGTGGAGGAGCAGATGTGGCCTGATCTAACATTCTGAGGTCTGTTAGTCAGAAAGTCCATAACCCAGTTGCAGAGAGACGTGTCGATATCCAGGTCTCGAAGTTTGATCATTAACTTAGAGGGTATGACAGTGTTGAATGATGAGCTGAAGTCAACAAACAGCATTCGTGCATAAGTGTTTTTATTGTCCAGGTGTGTGAGTACAGAGTGCAGTGCTATGGAGACTGCATCTTCTGTGCTCCTGTTGCCACGGTAGGCAAACTGATGTGGGTCCAGTGTGGATGGCAGAGAGTGTTTCAGATGTGCCAGGACCAACCGCTCGAAGCACTTCATGATGATGGGTGTGAGTGCTACAGGGCGGTAGTCATTCAGGCATGTTGGGCTGGAGTGTTTCGGCACTGGCACAATAGAGGTGGTTTTAAAGCATGTTGGCACAGCTGCTAGGTTAAGGGACAGGTTGAAAATGTCTGTGAATACCCCAGCGAGCTGTTCTGCGCATGCTTTGAGGACGCGCCCAGGAATACCGTCTGGTCCAGCAGCCTTACGCACATTGATCCGACTCAGTGCGGTGTGGACTTTTGAGGAGGTGAGTGTGATGGGTGAGTGGTCGGTTAAGGAAGTGATCCTGGTGTAGGGTTCTTTATTGTCTCTTTCAAAGCGGGCATAAAAGTCATTTAGCTCGTTCAGGAAGGAGACATTTGTGGCTGTGGGTGTGGACTGGCTGGGTTTGTAGTTGCTGATGGCCTGTATGCCCTGCCACATGCGCCGAGGATCAGAGTTGGAAAAGTGCTCCTCTAGCTTTAGCTTGTAACAGTGCTTGGCCTTTTTGATGCCCCTCTTCAAATTAGCCCTGGAAGTGCTGTAGGCCTGTGCATCCCCTGATCTGAAGGCAGTGTTGCGTGCCTTCAGCAGGAGGCGCACCTCCTTGTTCATCCATGGCTTTTGATTTGGGTATGTGGTGATCTGTTTCTGGGTTGTCACACTGTCTATGGTGCTGTTGATGTATTCCAGAACAGAGGAAGTGTAGCTGTCAATGTCTGTGCGAGAGCCACATGTGGCCTGGGAAGCAAACATACTCCAGTCTGTGTGTTGAAACCTGTCCTGGAGTGTGGAGTCTACCCCCGCTGGCCACACTTTGATGGTCCTCACTGATGGCTTCACACGGTTGATGAGGGGTGAGTATTTGGGGCTGAGGAACAAAGAAAGATGATCTGATTGACCCAGGTGGGGGAGGGGGGTCACAGCGTAGGCTTCAGCCATGTTTGTGTATACATGGTCCAACGTTTTGTTTCCCCGTGTGTGACAGAAAATGTTTTGATGGAATTTGGGGAGCACTGTCTTTAAGTTTGAGTGATTAAAATCCCCCGCAACAATAAAAGCAGCCTCCGGGTGAGCAGTCTGTTGTTTGCTGATGGCTGCATGAAGTTCTTTCATTGCCAACTTGGCATCAGCATCGGGAGGAATATAGGCGGAAGTAATGATAGTTGAGGTGAACTCACGTGGCAGATAAAAGGGTCTGCATTTGACCATCAGAAATTCCAGGTTAACAGAGCAATGTCTCCCAACGATGACAGAGTTTGTGCACCAAGCTTTGTTAATATAAATGCATAATCCTCCGCCTCGGGTCTTACCGGAGTCATCCGCCGTTCTGTCTGCTCGGAATGTGTGATGCTCAGTTAAAGATACAGCGTTGTCTGGTATTCCGCTGTTTAGCCATGTTTCTGTGAAAATCATGACATTACAGTTCCATAATCTTTTGCTGTGGTTGATGCGCAGTCGAATCTCATCCATTTTGTTCACCAGGGACCGTACATTGGCGAGGAAGATGCTGGGTAAGGACAGCCGGTGCGGTGTTAGCTTTAGCTTAGCTCTTAGCCCGCCGCGCTTCCCCCGTCTTTAATATCACATAATAGTGAAGTAAACTGAATGTCAGTGGTGTTAGTAAAATGATTAGTGATGTTTGTAGCTACATAATACTTAAAGACCCTTCAGAAATTTAATGCATTTTTTTCACTATAACTGCTTAGTAACCTCATGTTTCGAGAAAACTGAAATTGTGTGGCGGACGTTGGTCATGGTAACTTTTACTTCCTGGTTTTGTCCTGGATTATTTATTTAATTTAAAATTATTGATTTACAAATTAAGCACCTACTTAAGTATTAATGCTGTTAAAGCGACCTTTAGGCAAGGTGCAGTTTGCACAACTTAATCCTAAAATTCTAAATTTCAAGCTTTTTTTCCATTCATTCTTAAACTGAAATGATATACGACATCTGTATAATTTACCACAAACTGAAAGTAAAATAACGCAAAATGTTTACATTTTATAGGGAACATTTGATTATTACTAATTGTTGTTTAACTTATTGTGTAAAATCTTTCAAAACACTAACAGAGTTGACAGTAATAGAGTTGAGATTTTACACTATTTTGTGTTTTACACAAGATGGTGAGATGGTAACCTCAAACCAGATTTCACTTGACATGTCTAAAACTGTATTGCTTGGAGGGGCGTGGTGCTTTTCCTGTGGACATGGAGCCGATCCGCAAATCACAGCACATTATGTTAGTTGACCAATCAGAGCCTCTTGAGGGTGAGCCTTTTGGAAGGACTAGGAAACATGACAGTCGTTTTCATGTTAACTGTGTAGCTGTAAATAATCAAAGTGAGATATATGAAAAACATAAGCAGATTTTTGACAAATGAAGCATGAGCACACACTGCTTTGCATCTTATAAACACAACCAAGCCTTAAAAATACACTCTGGACCACCCCTTTAAAAGTGATTGAGAAAAAAATTACAATCACAGAGTTGACATTAATTCAATCGACTATTGGTGTATTAGACATTTTATACAAATAAATGAGAGAAGAATAATGACATGTCTCAACCTAAAATGACAAATTACACACAGTTTCATGCAAAAGTTTATTTAACATGGTAGAAAACACAAATTTCACTCAATTATTTCATGATAATTGAAGCTGAATATGTCAGGGCTCTGCCACTTTGGTCTTGTTTATTCTTGTTTTGAGTCCAGACACCTGTCCTGTCCTGTCATGAATGACGTGCTCTGCTCAAGTTTTCTTGGACCAGCATTCATTTCTCTTGTCTTTGTCTCTGAATTCAGCATGTTGTCTTGGATGGGCTCGAGTAATGCTCTTTTCGTCCTTGTGTAGATGTCATTTGATTGTGGCATGTTGTTCTTTCTTATCACTTCTGTGAATGTGTTGGTTTGAGTTTCAGTTTGACTCTGAGATGCGAACATGCATGCAACATATGTGAGCACATGGTAAATGCATTTACTGTATTTATCATGTGCTTGTGAAATTATTTGTAAAAATATTGAACACCAATTCTTGTCAACTATTGACATTTTTTAAAATCGGTTTTGATCCACTTCAAATGTTGACGCCTGTGCATATATTAACATGTAATTATATAAATACTGGAATTACAAATATGTACATTTATGTTGTTTAAACATATCATATATATGTCAAATATATGTTGCATTTTATATATGAGTGAAGTTAAATACGTATGTCATATATGCAATTTGCATAAAACATTTACTTTTATTTACTGACATTTCCCTAATTTGTACATATTGCCATATAGAGTACCCAATTTAATTTCTGGTGAAAATGTGGTGAGTACAGCAGTCTTGGGGGTAAAAATCTCTATATAAAGATTCTTTAAAGTTTTTTTTTTTTTTTTTTTTTACCTTGACAATAGGTTGGTCTGTCAACATCTGGTGGCAGGGAATCAGCTTTTTACAGCATGTGTGATATATCTTTGATGTTGTTTTCTTGTGAATACATCCATAAATATGACCACTGTGTAAATACTAAGTACTGTTTTGAGATTCTTGCAACATGATGCAACAGACCTAAAGGGTATGCCTGAAGAAACCCAGAGGCTCATATGCTTTCGAGCTGAAAGCAAGCAGTGTTCCAAATACAAATACAATGCAAAACAACTTTTCAAACTTGTATTCTGTTAAATGTTACTGTGCATTTTGGAATAACTATGGTGGATGACATCTCGTGGGACGGATGTGCTAGTGACAACATATAATGGTGTGCATGTGTCACGATCACCAGCGATCTAGCCTGTGCAGATCACTGGAAATTACACATCTGCCAATTTGATGAACTACAATTACTATCATGCACCTCATACACACCAGTTTCTGATTCCATCGATCACACACTCACAGCTGGAAGCTCATTAAGGACTAATCAGATGGACCATAAATACAGCACTGTGAAGAACTAATCTTTACTGATGGGAACGGCCGTACTGGTGCATACACACACGCAAGCATACCGTCACTTACCTCAGTTCACATTCTACTGCTGGGTCATCGAAGATTGGGTGCACACCTGGCCTGATGACATATGAACATTTCCACACACCTCATGCATTTCTCCAGATACACCACACATAAAGACATAAAGATTTATGTCTATGATGAATAGAGACAGGAACTGTTTTTAGATTTGAGTTTTTATGTATGTTTTGATTTGGATATTTAGATTTTCTGTATTAATTACATATTGTTCTATGTTATGTTGTGGAGGCTGGACTATAAAAGGGGAAGCCAGACTCCCATTCAGGGCTTGTTTACCAAGTCAGCGAGCATGCAAAAGTTGAGCTCTGAGTGACCCTTATATATTATTATATATATATATATTTAGTGTTTGTTTCTTTCTATTGTTATTTCTGTTTTGTTGTTTTGGTACTTTGGGTTGTGTGTGTTTTTTTTTTTTTTGTTTTTTTTTTTGTGGAGACCTGTACATATTGTATATACTTTTTGCCACTGGACATTTTATTGTGCACTGTGAATAAAATTCACCTCTCTTGTTACATCTTCGGGTCAAGCCATCGTTTGTTTATTTGTGAACCTGAGCATAACATCCCACAGTAGATCTGCAAGGATCTATTGCATCACAAGCACACATCATGGCTCAGTTGTGTAATCTGTAAGTGAGCCTAACAGATCGTTTTCATTGTCTTGCCTTGTCGTGTTTTGACCTTTGCTTTGTTTTAATCTTTACATTGTTTTGCTGTCCCAATCATTCACCTGTACTGTGACTATGCTTTTGGATTATCTGCATGCTCCTGTCTGTCCCTGTTTTGACCTTTGTCTGCCTGATGATTCTCTTAATAAACTGCACTTGGATACTCATCTCTGTTGTACCCCAAGTCATTACAGCATGTATTTAGTGTCCCATTTCTTAGGGTTAATATTTTTTTTAATCTTATGCTTCCACACTATGTTTTAAGGTCCAAGAGGGATTATAAAATAGAATAGGGATTAAAAAATAGAACTGGGTCCTAAATTACTGATCCAAACATTATATGGTTTCAAGTGAAACCATGTTTCATAATATAATAATAATATAACATAATATAATATAATATAATAATAATATAACATAATATAATATAATAAAAATATAATATAATAATAATATAATATAATATAATAGTAACATAATATAATATAATATAATATAATATAATATAATATAGTATAATATAATATAAAATAATAATAATATCACATAATAATGTGAAAAGAAATCAAGATAGGCGCATTCGAAAAACTTAGCCCTATATACGTTTCTGGAGATTGCAAATTATGTAGCCAGAGCTACGTGTGGCTGCATTTCGTCTTTAAATCGAACGCTACAAGGTGGTATGACCCCATTCCTTTTCTCACTTAACAACTGGCCACTTACCTGCATGTGGATGGCTTTCCTACTAGTTTGTCCAGTTAGCTCGACATGTACGTTGGCGGACTTAAGATGCAGAGCGGAGTGGACCGCAATGACGGGCTTTCGAGTCCAGTGATAAACGGTTCCAGAAAGCAGGCAAGACAAAAACAGAAGCCAAAAAATAAAATAAACAAGTAAATAACAAGGTGAGATTGTGGTAAAATCTGAAAAAGTGGTAAAAATTAGAGGGCTTTTCATTTTCTGGATTGCTTTTTAAAACTGTCGGTTGGATTTAGGGAAGTGGGTAGACAGGTCAATAGGTGCTTTTCAAAATACTATTGGTTGTGTTTTAGGCAAGGAGGAGGGTGGGGGGATCAGTCGGTTGGTCGGTTTGTCAGTGAGTTAGTCAACAGCGGCCTCTGGTGGATTTACATGAGAAGAGCAAGCGTGAATGGCACTCACAAGAGAAATTTGAGATCTCAAAAATTGTACACAGCGGCCTCTGGTGGTTCCACAAAAACATATATAGGGGTACGTAATCAGAATAATCCTGGGTTGAAAGAAATAGTTGAGAATCAAAAGCCGACAATACAAGTGTAGGGAAATAGAGGGGAAAAAACATGAACTATTGCTAATTATTAATTAGATAATATAGAGTCTGTTCATTAACAATAATGTTTACAGTGCATTTATAAATGAAATATTTACAGTAACACCCATGACTTATTTTAGAAAATAAAGCTGAAAATAGAGTCTTTCCGAGAGCAACAATGTGAAGTCTGCCAATTGAATGATAAATGCTTCAGGTCATAGAAAGTCCACTGACAAGAAATGGTCTTGCGGCCTTTGGAGGGTGATGTGGATGGGACAGAATAATTCGCCACTTTAGCAGAACCGTATGACCTCTGTATCCTCTAGGAGATCACACTTATGTCAAATGTAAAGACCAAACGCTTAAATTTAATGGAGCACTGGGGAGGATCGATGACCTGTATGATAACAGCAAAAACACTGTGACATTTACTAAATGACATTTCAATGACTCTAAAAATGTTTCATGACACCAAGGTGTGAGGCAAGAGATTTTTTCCTTGATAAAAAAACTGTTAAGCATAAAAATGTAATATTTTGTATTTAGCATACGTTCTAAAATCTTAGTCCAGGTATCTTGTAGTATACTTTTTCACAATTGAAAAGGGAAGACAAAGAGTTTAGTTAGTCTTTTAATTTTAATAATTATCTTAAGGGCTCTTAAGGAGTGCAGGTCCTTCAAAGATCCTTGCCTGTGGTAATATAAATACATACTGATTACAATATAATCTGCCATTAATCATTTCATGCATGATGTCCACACCAGGTGGTTTTTACAAAATTTTGTGAATTGTCTTATATTGTAATAAAACAGATATTAACATAATGGACTTTTTAAGTCTTTCATGCGAAATAGTAATTTATTGCATGCTGTAAAGTAATGTTACACTTTAGATCACAGGTGTCAAACTCAGTTCCTGGAGGGCCGGAGCTCTGCACAGTTTAGTTCCAACCCTAATTAATCACACCTGATCAAACTAATTGAGTCCTTCAGGCTTGTTTGAAACCTGCAGGTAAGTGTGTTGAAGCAGGGTTGGAACTAAACTGTGCAGGACTGCGGCCCTCCAGGATCTGAGTTTGACACCCCTGCTTTAGACTGTAAAGTGTTACAGTCACCATTGAAAGTTTTCTAAGATTTGCTCTTATTGCAAATAGGCATCCACACGCAGGCCCGTAGCCAGGGAGGGTTCGGTTGGTTCGGAAGACCCACCCCTCACTGACAAAGGTCCAGAATTAGTTTAATACATGAGCTCATTTGTCTTATTTTGATTGGTATGCCATCATAAATAGTAAAAAGCGGAATGACTTCAGTCATTAAAAGTCCAACATCCAGCTGTGCAAGAAAACGTCTGACATAAGCAAAGTTATCTTTCGCTACTGTATTGTTTTTAAATAGAGAAAACATTTGACAAGCAACTTTTATTCTATAAACATTGGACCTTATTCTTGAAATAAAACCTGACCAATAAAAAAAGTGTGAAGCACTTTTACAAGAGAGGCTAGAAAAATTGTGAAGCTCTTATTATTATTATTATTATTATTATTATTATTATTATTATTATTATGTTTGCTTTTTTATTATTCAAATGTCCAAATTCTGACTGAGGAAAGTTGAATGGGCTGGCCAGTTGAGAGGGGTCTGGCTGCAAACTCGGTGCAGACACAATCTGAGCTGCATGCAATGCTTTTGAATGGGCTCACCTAACTCCATTGAGTGCATTGTGTCTGACATCTGCGTCATGCAATCTCAGCTTGCATCTTAAAGGCTGCATCCAGATAGTTTAATAAATGACACTAGGCTACAGTTTTTAATTTAAACCTTTTTTTCTAATGATATTATGATTTCTATTTTAAGAACAAATATTTGTAATATTTCTTTATTCTAAATATTTAGGAAATATTTTTGGTACATCAAAAAGTGTGGTTATGATGACCATCCGACAAGCTAATCCAGCGAAAAAAATTGCTTAAATGTCACCTAAATTCAGTATTTAAATCTCATAATTGAATAGAAAGTGAGGCGAATAATTGCAAAAAGGTCTACTTTTTGAGAAAAAAAGAACCACCCCTTTCACCAGGCTGTCTACGGGCTGAACACAACTACTGTTATTGCTCCTACAATATATTTTATTGTTATTATATTGTAATATCATTGTTCTTCAGCTCATTTAAAAAAGCAAAAGCATGTAAAACAAAAGCCATATTGCCAGCTGTGGCTTTATGCATGGTGTAAACAAATGTGAACAGTTAAAGATTTTTTTAAAAAAAGAAAACTTTTGTACAAATGGACACGGATTTACATTTTACAGGTACTTTGCAGTATACATTTTCACTATTGAAAAGGGAAGCCAAAAAGTTCAGTTAGTTGGAAAAAAAGTATTTTATTATTAATAATTATCTTAAGGAGTGTAGGTTCTTTAAAGATCCTTGCCCGTGATAATATAAATATATACTGTTACAAAATAATCTGTCGTAAATCATTTTTCATGCTGTTCACACTAGGTGTTTTTTCTAAGACTTTATGAATTGTTGTCTTTTATTGTTATAAAACAGATATTAACCCAGGGGCGGCGCAGTAGGCAGTGCTGTCGCCTCACAGCACGAAGGTCGCTGGTTCGAGCTTCGACTGGGTCAGTTGGCATTTCTGTGTAAAGTTTGCATGTTCTCCCCGTGTTCGCGTGGGTTTCCTCTGGGTGCTCTGGTTTCCCTCACAGTTCAAACACATGTGGTACAGGTGAATTGAATAAGCTAAATATGCTGTAGTGTATGTGTGTGAATGCAAGAGTCTATGGGTGTTGGGTTGAAGCTGGAAGGGCATCCACTGCATAAAACATGTGCTGGATAAGGTGGCGGTTCATTCCGCTGTGGTGACCCATGATGATAAAGGGACTAAGCTGAAAAGAAAATGAATGAATGAACAATAAGACATAATGTGCAGGAAGTGGCAAAAAGCCTTATTTAGAGCCTCTACCTAAATAATATTAATAAAAAGACAATGACAAAACAATTGCATTACAACAAATGTTAAATTGCAGTTACACGTGTAACAAGTGTACACGAATAAAATACCCACAAATGAAATTACAAAAACGCATATAAACACAACCAAAGCATAAAATTAAATCATACACACAATAGAATTCTTATAAAAATTTGTACAATATTAAAGTGATTTCTTATGCATCTCTTAAAACAGGGGTCACCAATCTCGGTCCTGGAGGGCCGGTGTCCCTGCTGAGTTTAGCTCCAACTTGCCTCAACACACCTGCCTGGGTGTTTCAAGTACACCTAGTAAGACCTTGATTAGCTTGTTCAGGTGTGTTTGATTAGGGTTGGAGCTAAAATCTTTAGGACACCGGCCCTCCAGGAACAAGTTTGGTGACCCTTGTCTTAAAACCTGTTAAAGAGGAACTTTTTTTGTATGGAATAAATCATTCCATAATTGAATACCTCTAAATCTAATCGAGTATTGCCCTCTACTTCTATGAACTTTGGGAAAATGAAAACTGGAGGACTGACGTGTAAAATAACAATAAACCTGTGAATTTACTTTAAAATACCTTCTGGAATTATCTGGAATGTTACCTTTCGAATACATTTTGAATAAATTTTGAATGTTAGCATTTGAATAAATCTTGTACATGAAAACATTCATTCATTTTCCTTTGGATTAGTGACTTTTTTTCATCAGGCGTCGCCACAGAGGAATGAACCGCCAACTTATCTGTCATATGTTTACACACTCATTCACACACATAAACTACAGCCAATTTAATTTATTCAATTCACCTGTACCGCATGTCTTTGGACTGTGGGGGAAATTAGAGCAACCGGACCCATGCCAACACGGGGAGAACATGCAAACTCCACACAGAAATGTCAATTAACCTAGCCGGGACTCGAACCAGCGACCTTCTTACTGTGAGGTGACAGTGCTACCACTGAGCCACCTTGTTGCCCTACATGAAAACATATATTTGAAAATGTAAATATCATAGATTAAGTTTCTGAAATAAAATAGTGGACTGAGTACATGAATTTGATCTGGTCACAATCCTTACAATACGCTTCTGAAGAAAAAAAATCTTTTAAAGAGTAGTAGAGAAAGTGCCTGCCCAAACTATATTACAATATGAAAGATGGATCATTTAAATTGTAATAAAATGTAAGAAAGAGTTCTGTAGTAACAAGATGCTGAACCCTCCTTAATATTAATGACTTGTTGATTTATATTTTTTTCTACCAACATAATCTGCTTGTTCCCTCCAACTCCAATCCTCATCAATAAAAACTCCCAAGAATTTTGTAGTTGCCGCTCGATGTACTGCAATAGACTTAATGATAATTTTAGCTAAATCCTTAAGATATGACTTGATTTTTTAATATTTAATGATAATACTGTATGTATTATCTTTAAATATACAACATGCATACAGTATGTTGTGGTCATATCTCTCCCTCATTTAATTCTTACTAAAGCTGAAATTCATTCATTAGTTTTGATTCAAGTTTAGATTGACGCTCAAGGTCACTAAACAGATCTATTTATAATAGATAATCTATCTATCTATCTATCTATCTATCTATCTATCTATCTATCTATCTATCTATCTATCTATCTATCTATCTATCTATCTATCTATCTATCTATCTATCCATTTATCCATCCATCCATCCATCCATCTGTCGATCTATCAATCTATCTATTAGTCAATCTGTCTGTCTGTCTGTCAACTGGAAATTCACAAGGTTTATTTAATTTGATACCATTCTCTCTTTTTTACAGAGAACAGCTCCCACCTTTTCACTAAAACCCACAAAATAATGTCTAATAGTATAGCTGTCGCCTGCCATAGTGATTGACTGAATTACAGGTTGGAATAACGAATGACGGTTTTGTGTGACACCCTGGCCAAAACAGACTGGCATGCTTCACTGCATTATTAAATCTAAACTTTTTTAATAGTATTTTAAATAATGGTCTAAAGTTGTTCTTGTCTAGACATCACTTTCGTCCCCTGCTGTAATTTTATTTGTCTTTAAACTGGAAAAGACAAGCAAAGATATGCAAATATCCTATGCATGGTCATCTGCATATATTTGAATATTAATTACAAATTACGTGTGACATTTACTTAATGCTTTGCATAGAAGTACAAGGTTAAATTAATTTATTTTTTTAAAGTGCATAATTTTAATAGTGTTGCACATATACATTTAATCCTAGCTCAAGTATTTTGTTTGAAACCATCCACATAGGTGAACATGGACAGAGCAGAAGCTGTAATTTACCATAACCTCACTGGAAGCTGAAATTCATCTTAACTACAGTAACTTACCTGCGGCTATGCTATATGTTTGAAGATGTTCAAAATTGAGGTGGAATTTTAAAAAGATGTGCTGTCACAAAGTGTGTCTGTGGGGGATAGGGTGGGATGTGCATGTCCGTGTGCGTGTGTGTGTCAAAACTGACTGGTTAAACATCTAAGATGTGATCCACTCCCACTGAGGCAGAGATTTGCAAGGAAAAATATTTCATGGCACAATCTTTAATTTGTAATGAATGCACCATTGCATTTTACAAGGTCAGCTCACATAAAGTGAAGATTCAACACAGCCTTTGACAAGTTTGAAGAAATAATTGACCTGACATTCTTAAAAGTTCAAAAGTTTTTGTAGCTATTGTTAAACCCAGTAACTGAAATGATGTGTGACTTATGCATATATTTGCATATGCTTATTACACTCCCATTTAAAGGTTTGATGTTTGTAATATTAAGAAGAAAAGAAAAGAAAAGAAAAGAAAAGAAAAGAAAAGAAAAGAAAAGAAAAGAAAAGAAAAGAAAAGAAAAGAAAAGAAAAGTAAAGAAAAGAAGAGTTCTTCTATAGAAGTCTCTTGTGGTCAAAGAATGCTGAGCGAATTTGGTTGAGATACAGTAAAAATGTATTATTGTAAAGTTTTTTCCTATATTCACATTTAGATTAAAATAATGAATCAGTTATTTCATTAAAAATATTCAAGGCTTTAATTTATTAGTGTTAATATTTTAATAATGACAATTGTTTGAATTAAATTACAGTTTTTCTCAGTCGCTTTTGTACTTTTTTCAGATCAGAACTGAAATTGCAAAACAAGTTTATTCATTCTTTCATTTTCCTTTGGCTTAACCTGTTATTTATCAGGAGTCGTCACAGCGGAATGAACCGCCAACTATTTCAGCATATGTTTTATGTAGCGGATGCCCTTCCAGCTGCAACCCAGTACTGGGAAACACCCAAACACTCACACACATAAACTACGTGAAGTTTATAAACTAATTTTGAGAGGATCATGTGCTTATGATTGTTCTCAGCTGGTCCCGCATCAGCTCACGATAGATTTTCCAATCAGATGATTTCTAACTCACTATAAACAATTAGAGTTTCTTATCTCAGTATCTTCGTCTTGAAGACCCCCCCCCCCCCCCCCCCACCTACACACCCCAACTTCCCCAGGGCGGTCCAGTGATTAGCATTGTTGCCTCACAGCAAGAATGTCTCCAGTTAAAGTCCCTTCTAAACCAGTTGACATTTCTGTGCGGAGATTGCTCACTCTCTCCGTGCTCTCGTGGGTTTTCCCTGGGTTCTCCGGTTTCCTCCCACAGTCCAAAAAACATGCAACCTAAGTAAATTGAACATACCAAGTTGATACCATAGCCAAGCTCTTAGCGAGTACACCTCTCCTCAGCCATCCTATGTCTGTCACAAAGATATACACAGGAGACCCAAATGCAAGTGAATGCAAGATGATTTATTAAAGGAATAACAAAAAGTCAAAACTGGTATTGATCTCACCAGATATAGCATGGAGCAAGGATGCTCGCACCAGGAATATTACTCGCTAGACAGTGGTAATAGTTCATCCGAGAAACAGATCCGAAGTGAAGTCTCTCACTGATATCTCACCAGACATCAAGGGAAGGGGAAGGTAGCGCTATGGAGCAACTCTCAAGGAAATCGACACGCTTACCAGCGGTAACAGTTCATCAGAGTAGCAGATTCGGGATGAAGTCTCTCACTAATTTAGTTGTCATCAGAGCAGGCAGTAGCAACAACATCAATGAAACGGAGACGTGCACAAGGTCCAAATATAACAGACTTATGGCGAAAAGCCACCAACAGATCAACAGAGCGCCTAACAGGAAGCAGAAACAGGGGTGAACAAACAACGGACTCATAACGCTATCAACAAACACTGAACATAAATAAGTGCGCGGTAAGGCGCAACAGCTGTGGCTGATAGAAAACAGCTGAATACAATGAGTGATGACATGACATGTTACAACCCAGCTGATGAATGTAAACACACACACACACCACGCTGGGAAGACAACCCAATTAAACACACCCACTTCCCAACACACACATGCAAGAAGGACAGATCGATCCACAGCCGTGACAATGTCTGTCATTAGCCAGAAATAAGCCAGGGGGAGTTCATCGGGATCCACCTGAGCTCAAACTCCCCTATCACCTTGCAAACGGGAGGGAGCCCAGGGCTCGAGGATCTCATAAGCTCAGGGCTCTCTCCCGGGACAGCATGCCAAACAAGCTTTATTATCAATCATCAGCTAAGTGTGAACTCTTGAAGGCCAATTTAGTTCAGCCAATTCACCTATACCACATGTCTTTGGATTGTGGGGGAAACCGGAGGAAACCCACGCCAACACGGGGAGAACATGCAAACTCCACACAGAAATGTAAACTGGTCCAGCCGGGACTCGAACCAGCAACTTTCTTGCTGTGAGGCAACCGTGCTAACCATTGAGCCACTGTGCCATCCAAAATAGTAAGTTAATTTCTCAAAACAATATGTACAAATAGCAAAACACCAAGCGAGTCTCTTGCTTAATATCCTTAGTTCATCTCTCAATAATAAATATCTGTTTCAATGAACATGACAGTGGCATCAGAATGGCAAGTTCTTGTGTCATTGTGTATGAACCTGAAAAAAAATGCAGATTTTGTGTGATTTGAACATTTAGAAATTAATCTTTTGAAACAATTGTTGTTTAATTGTATTGGTGATTCCAAATATGAAATGTAATCGTTAGCTTGACAAACAAAGAGGCATTTCAGAGATGGATGCCGAAACAAGCATCGACTTTGACAACCATCAGCGACTTTCAAAAAAAAGTGTAAAATCGGTAACACTTTATTATTATACACTATAAATCATTTATTAAACATTAGCATCGAGCATCTTCATTATTTGTTAAGCATTAACTCTACATTAATAAGCGTTAGTAAGCAGTTTATAACTGCAGTTACAAATGCTCTATTCTTGACTTACAACCACATTAATAATGTGCTTAATAATTGTACTTTCATACTTTATTAAGGATTTATTTTTCATTACTAAATTCATTATTGCATTATTTACAAACCATTTGTATTTAAGAGTAGTTGGAGGTTTTTAAGATCATTCAGAATAAGTTAGTAAATTATTAATAAACTATTGAAATCAACATTTATTGTTGTATTATTCAGGCAGATAGTAATGGTTACTATGTATGTTAATAAATGCTTTATTAACTCAACTTCATGCAGTTTTGTGACCTAATCTAAAGTGAGGACTATTTATGCTTTATAAATCCCTTATAGATGACAATTAAAGGCTCAGTGTCAAATGAACAATAATCTTTGCAATCTTATCTAAAAAGTAAAATTCCTGTAAAGTTAAACTTTTGCAGAATAACAGGAGTGTCAAAATATGACATAAAATTGGATAAAACAGCAATATAATAATTTAACAATATAATACGATGCAATGTTTAAACTGTAAAGTAATTTTATTTTAGATAAGGTTGCAAAAATTATTTTTTTATTTGATACAGTTTCATTTGTGTATCTTCAAACGAACAGAAATAAATAATGTTGTTTATGTTTTTTTTTTTCCTGTTTAAAATATGAGCCTTTAATTGTCATTTAAAGGGATTTATGAAGCATAAATAGTCCTCACTTTAGATTAAGTCACAAAACTGGATGAAGTTGAGTTAATGAAGCATTTATTAACATACAAATTAACTAATAGTATATGTCTAAATAATAAAAATTAGAGATAATGCTTAACAAATAATGAATTCACTATTTGCTAATGCTTAATAAATGGTTCATAGTGTGTAGTCATTATAAAGTGTTACCAAAAGATCAAGTAAAACCCTGTATGACAGCAACAATCGCACCATGTACACTCAGCTGGTCTCGAATAAACTTTTCTCTTGACCTTTCCTTAAAGAGTCACGAAACACCAAAACACATTTTTTGAGGCGTTGACAGTCATATATGAGTCCCACATTGCTAAAAACACTATTAGGACACATTTATTTCACAAAAAAAGTGAAAATTGATAGACTTGGTGCGAACAAATCAGAGCGATCTATTGTGTATGAAATGCAACTTCATTAATATGCATGATATAATTTTTACCTGTTACAATGTTCAGATGGCAGAGAGACGCCACATTGTGTTGCCAACCATAATTAAAACAAGTGGAAGAAGAAGAATTGTTCGGAGACATGGGTCATCAGTTTTGCGTTTATAAATGTGCTGCAACGAAGGTTTTGTTTCCATTTCCCCGCGATAAGAGCGCAGCTGGACTTTCGTGTGGATTACAGTGGTCCGCTAACACGTGACAAAAATATGTTTGTAAGTAACATTTTTTACCCGAGAGCTTTTCAAATATGGAAATCGTGAAATCTGGATTTGCCACTCGTCTCCTTTTAAAAAAAAGACACAGTTCCAGTTCGTGTTGATTGTCCTGTCTCTACAGATTTGGTAAGTATGTGATTAGTGTTCTTTGTTTTTGTTTATTCAGAGGCTAAGTTAGTTAGTATCGTCAGCAGTTATCTTTCAGTTTTTAATGACATACCTTAGTCAAAATGATTTAGTTAGTAAGTTATGTACGTTAATATCACTACAATATTATGGACTGAAAGATCTGCTGTAAATACTGCTGTCCAAATGTAAGCATGTAAACACCTTAATCAAACTATTACCTTTCTTTCTGATACTATTCTCTGCACCTACCGAGTGCATCTAAGTTACAGAGAAAGGCGGAGGTTTTTTTTCCCTTGCATACGGCTAGCGGTATCAAACATTCCATTAAAACTACACTCTTCCAGCAGTTCCTCGCATCCAATATCTTGTTTGTTAAGGGGGCATGCATGAATTGTTCCTGAATGAAAGTGAAAGTGCCAAACTGCAGTTAAAGTCCACAAATTAATAATTTGGCAAATAATTTGATTACTGATGTCCATGTAAAGTCACTGTCTTTCTTCCCTGCGTCTGTGTTTGTTTTGCCTCTGTGAAAATCAAAGTGTGTGCGTACAGAAACTCCCCTTTTCATGCAAACCCTTCCCTCATTCACCACTCGACACTCCCATCTAAACAAAGCTGGGGGGGGAGGGAGGTCATAACTCTTTAAGCCCCATTAGGCCCAGTTTGATCAACATTATTCAGTAGGCCAAAAATCTCTAAAACTTTTTGAAGATATGGGCCCAGTTTCACAAACAGGGCTTAGATTAAGCCAAGACTAGGCCTTAGTTAAATTAGACTATTTAAGCCACATTTATAAAAATGGCCTTAGAAAAATAAATTACTGGTGTGCACCTGGAGAAAAAAATGACACTGACGTATTTTAAGACTATCTCACTACAAGTTATTTTGAGTTGAGACAGCTCAAACATGCAATTTAATCTTGACTAGCCTTAAACCTTGTTTGTGAAACCGGGGGATGATCTCATGATTGGCTCCCAATCAAGGCTTTGAGTTAAGAGTGGAAATACGACTGACTCTGGCAAGTACTAGCCTCCATGTCAGTGTCAAGGAGTCAAGGTCATACTGTAAGCAACTACATGGTAATTAATCAGGAGGTCATACACCAGCTGAGCAACTGCCATAACTGATTGATATGAATGCAAAATAAAGCAGATTTATCCAGGTTGCCTCATTTTGTAACAATGTCATAATGTTTACAATTTACAGGGGAACCAACCTATATTCCAAATCACTCAGTTACTGGAATAAAAGAAAAAAAAACACAATTAAACAGTAATTTAATTTTGTGAAAAGCTGGCATGTAAGCTGCACACCATTCAGAATGAGTCTTGTTTGACCTACATGTTCTCTCCCTCTCTCTCTCTCTCTCTCTCTCTCTCTCTCTCTCTCTCTCTCTCTCTCTCTCTCTCTCTCTCTCTCTCTGTGTGTGTTACACAAATACACACACACACACACACATTTTTTCAATATTAGCAAGATATCAGCATGCAATAGAGCAAAGCAGGAAATTATTTACAGTTCTGCTACAGCTCATAAAACACATTCAAAACATCCCTGTGTTAATGCGGCGTGTGACTAGATCAGTGATAAAAGGCTTTGTAATAATCAAATGATGCCTGTGTGTAGACAGCAACAGTAGGGCCCGATTTACGATATTTACACACCATTTAATCTTACTTTGATAATGTTAACAACTGTACTCTCATCTTTTAAAAGATGACATTTCACTGATTAACTTCATTAACAGGGAAATTAGAAACAGAAATCATACAGAGAGTAAATTCTCTTTACTTTCACCAATGAGTTAGCATTCGGATATTTTACAGTTAAGATGAAATATTCAGATATTCATGTAGACCGCTGGGGGGTGGGGTGGGTGTTTTTCTGGCTGGGCTGGGGGTGTTGAGGAGAGGATCTTGTTTTGTTTATTGAAAGAAAATTGTAAAGATGCTGTAACCACTCACATGTAAAATCAATAAAAACGTAATCACCAAAAAGTAGGAACGATAATAAAATGTATCAAATTTTCATGATTACACAATACAGTAGAAGACACTGTTTGCTAGAATAACAGTAATTTTGGCTGAGCATCAGTGGTGGAAAGAGTACTGAAAAATCATACTCAAGCAAAAGTACCATTAGTTGCCCAAAAATGTAATGAAAGTAGAGTAAAAGTATCTGTTGTAAATATTACTCAAAGTATGAGTAAAAAGTAGACCTTTCAAAAGTACTCAAGAGTATTGAGTATTACACTGTGAAAAGTTGATGCGTTTACATGCAGTTTGTGCGGAGATGTGTAAACGTAACATTCTGTAGTGCATTTAGTGATCTTCCTATATTCATTCATTCCTTCATTCATTCATTTGTTTGTTTGTTCCTTCCTCCCTTCTTCAGTTTGTTCTGTCCTTCCTTGATTCCTTCCTTCATTCATTTGTTCCTTCCTTCATTACTCCATTCATTCGTTCACTCATTTATTCGCTCGTTTGTTCATATTTATATTCCTTAATTTTTTTATTAGGTTCTTTGTTCATTCATTCATTTGTTCCTCCCTTCTTTAGTTTATTCTGTCCTTCCTTGAATCCTTCCTTCATTCATTTGTTCCTTCCTTCATTCCTCCATTCATTCGTTCGCTCATTTATTCGCTCGTCTGTTCATATTTTTGTTCCTTAATTTCTTCATTAGGTCATTTGTTCATTCATTCATTCATTCAGTAGTTACTTTTTTCCTTCCTTCCTTCTTTCATTACAGTAGTTTGTTCCTTCCTTTGTTCCTTTATTTGTTCGCTCATTCATTCATTTGTTCATTCATGTTTTTGTTCCTTCCTTCATTAGGTTCTTTGTTCATTCATTCATTCATTTGTTCCTTCCTCCCTTCTTTAGTTTGTTCTGTCCTTCCTGTAATCCTTCCTTCATTCATTTGTTCCTTCCTTCATTCCTCCATTCATTCGTTCGCTCATTTATTCACTCGTTTGTTCATATTTTTGTTCCTTAATTTCTTCATTAGGTCATTTGTTCATTCATTCATTCATATGTTCGTTTGTTCATTCCTTCCTTTCTTAGTTTGTTCAGTCCTTCCTTGAATCCTTAATTTATTCATTTGTTCCTTCCTTCCTTCCTCCCTTCATTTGCTCGCTCATTCATTTGTTCGTTTGTTCGTTCATATTTTTGCTTTTTTCCGTTATTAGGTACTTTGTTTATTTATTCATTCGTTCGTTCCCTTCCATAGTTTGTTCAGTCCTTCCGTTCAGTTGTTTGTTCAGTTCATTCAGTTGTTCGTTCATTTATATTGTTGTTCCTTCCTTCTTTCTTTAGGTCCTTTGTTCATTCATTCATTTGTTCCTTCCTTCCTTCCTTAGTTTGCTCAGTCCTTCCTTGAATCTTCCTTCATATTTTTGTTCCCTCCTTCATTAGGTCCTTTGTTTATTCATGCATTTGTTCCTTCCTTCCTTCCTTAGTTTGTTTGTTCAGCCCTTTCTTGAATCCTTCCTTCATTCATTTGTTCCTTTCTCTGTTCCTCCCTTCATTTGTTTGCTGGTTAATTTGTTCGCCCGTTTATATTTTTGATCCTTTCTTCATTATGTCTTTTGTATATTCATTCATTACTTCATTTATTTGTTTGTTTGTTCCCTCCTTTCTTCCTTAGTTTGTTCAGTCCTTCCTTGAATCCTTCCTTCATTCATTTGTTCCTTCCTTCGTTCCTTCCTTCATTCATTCACTCATTTGTTTATATTTTTGTTCCTTCCTTCATTAGGTCCTTCATTCATTCATTCATTCATTCATTAATTCATTCGTTTTTTGGTCCCTTTCTTTCTTCCCTCCTTAGTTTGTTCAGTCCTTCCTTGAATCCTTCATTTATTTGTTCCTTCCTTCGTCCCTCCCTTCATTTGTTCGCTTATTCATTCATTCGTTGATATTTTTGTTCCTTTCTTCATTAGGTTTTTTTTTCATTCATTCATTTGTTTGTTTGCTCTTTCCTTCCTTTTTCAGTCCTTCCTTGAATCCTTCCTTCATTTGTTTGTTCCTTTCTTCGTTCCGCCCTTCATTCGTTTGATCCTACATATTTTAATTCCTTCCCTCATTTGGTCCTTCATTCATTCATTCATTTATTGGTTTGTTTTTTTGTTCCTTCCTTAGTTTGTTTAGTTCTCCTTGAACCCTTCATTCGTTTGTTTTTCCTTTGTTCCTCCTTTAATTTGTTCGCTTATTCATTCATTCGTTCATTCATATTTTTGTTCCTTCCTTCATTAGGTCATTTGTTCCTTCCTTCATTCATTTGTTCATTCTTTCCTTCCTTAGTTTGTTCAGTCATTCCTTGAATCCTTCTTTCATTCATTTGTTCCTTTCTTCATCCCTCTCCCTTTATTGGTTCACTCATTCATTCGTTCGTTCATTCAGATTTTTGTTCCTTCCTTCATTAGGGCTTTTGTTCATTCATACATTCATTCATTTGTTCCTTCCTTCCTTTCTTAGTTAGTTCAGTCCTTTCTTGAATCCTTCCTTCATTCATTTGGTTCTTCCTTCCTTCATTAGTTTGGTCTTTCCTTTCTTCGTTGGGTCTTTCCTTCCATTCCTTGTTCGACCCTTCCTTCATTCGGCCCTTCCATCCTTCGTTTGTTCCACTTAGTGATTATTTAAGGCTGTTTGGTGATTTCAGTCATCATATAGTCAGCATCCTTCATTTTCTCATCAGTGACATGCAGTCTATAAACTGTCTCTGGGTCATTGTTTTGAAACACTTTGGACATCTTCTTGAACATTTTTAATGCTTCCAAATGGTTTGCGATTTGATTGAACGGGAATCACAGGACAGATTTTTCCATAGACAAGTAAGAAATAAAGTAGTGACTGTGGGTTGAAGGAAATTAGTGGAGTAAAAGTCCCAATACAGCACTAAAAATGTACTGGAGGGAAATTTAAAAGTACACATTTTTAAAACTACTTAGCAAATTACAATTCCTTAGAAAAACTAATCAATTACAGTAAATGGAGTATTTGTAATTTGTTTCTTTACAGCACTGCTGAGCATAGTTTGAAATTTCTAATAAATAAAAGTAGAGGTGAAGCAAGTGAACTTATGGCCTTTTTATCTTTATATCTGCTTTTCAACTTCTACTTTGGGTTCACCTATTACTTCATTAATGCAGTCTTAGTTTTGTCATTGGGTTTATCTCTCCATTTCTTTAGCAAGTTCATGATATGTTTACTTTTGTCTGGATGGTGCAATTTATAAGTCACAAGAGTCACAGTTTATCTGTGGATATGAGAAGAAGCTGCAGAACATTGTGAACCAGCTGATACTGTCACAGTCTGCAGTTCTGCTCATACCACTTTTGAGCATGTTAGACTTTTAATGATTTTTTCTCTGTAACTTTTCAGGTCATCTCCAAAATATACAGTAGTTGATAATACAGTATCCTCTGGTGATCCCAGCTCTTTTTCAGCATATCTTGTTTTTCAGCAAACCCACACAGACACGGGGAGACACATGCAAACTCTACACAGAAAGGCCTTCGTCCTAACCACTTAGCCACCATGAGGTGCCTTTGTACACTACTTCGAAGGATGAAAATCTACAGTAGTAAACCAAAAACATAACAACCCTGTAACATCTGGGGGCTCTAGGTTAAACTTAAGTACTACACAGAGTTGATATGTTTTTCTACTAAAATAACTTTTATGAGTTCCGGCTCCTGAAAGTCTGAGAGTAAAGTTACTCGGTGACATCTTATCTACCAAGATGCTAGCCAGATCCATCCTGTCCCGGTGTTGAAAGTAGTAGCAAAGTAGTTAAAATAGTATATGTATGCACCAATGGACCTCTTATGGTGTTATTCATTCATTCTTTCATTTTCTTTTCGGCTTAGTCCCTTTATTAATCTGGGGTCGCCACAGTGGAATGAACTGCCAACTTATCCAGCATATGTTTTACGCAGCGGATGCCCTTCTAGCTGCGACCCAATACTGGGAAACACCCATACACACTCATTCACACACATACACAACTGACAATTTAGCTCACCCAATTCATCTATACCACATGTTTTTGGACTGTGGGGGAAGCCGGAGCACTCAGAGAAAACCCACACGTTCACTGGCAGAACAACTCCACACTGAAATGCCAACTGACCCAGGCGAGGCTTGAACCAGCAACATTCTTGCTGTGAGGCGATCGTGCTACCCACAGCGCCACCGCTTATGGTGTTATATACTGTAATGTAATAATGCATAAATCCTGCTTAATGTGTGTTTAAACTATCATGTTTGGTATCATTCTTTTCCAAACATAATTCTGCACCTCATGATCTGGGACATATGATGATAACATGTATGCATGGAATAATTTCAAACCATGAGTTAAAGTTTTGTCTGTCTGCCTTGGGACGGTACAGACCAGCGCGGAGGAACAAAGAAAGTTTCCCGTGCGACTTTTCCTCGAACGCCATTGGTCAGTCAGTAGAGAATGGGTGTGACTTGACCAATAGTTAAAAGCCATCTACACCCCAAAATCTGTGCAAAAGGTCTCTGGCAGAAACACCACCAGGGAAGACCCCTTTTCTGTATCCACGTGACTCCCTGAGTCTATGTTTCTTATTTTTCGGCAAATTATAACTTAGTTTTAAAGTTTGCGCCTCGTGTATCCTCCGATTTGCACCGTAAACTCCATGCAGACGACAAAAGGACTTCCCTACTTCCAAGCATGAGAGAAAATCACAGTAAGAGAGATGCGTTTAAGCTGTGCCCCTTTATCAAAAAGGTGTTTTTAAAGTCTTGGTGTTCTTAATAGTTGTGTTAGATTTGCCATCCTTTTATCTCAACTCTCTATGCTTTTTTTTTGTATTGTACATTTGTTTGTTATACGTTAGACTAGTCATTAAATAATTTTATAACCACGTTGAATTGTCTGTGTTTTGCCTCACAGAAATGGTCACTTAAACGGTAAAAGATCCTTCCTTTTCTTTTCGGCTTAGACCCTTTATTAATCAGTAGTCGCCACCGCGGAATGAACCACCAACTTATCCAGCATATGTTTTATGCAGCCACAACTCAACACTGGGAAACACCCATACACTCTTGCATTCACACACATACACTACGGCCAATTTAGCTTATTCAATTCACCTACAGTATAGCACATGTCTTTGGGCTGTGAGGGAAACCGGAGCACCCGGAGGAAACCCATGCGAACACGAGGAGGACATGCAAACTCCACACAGAAATGCCAACTGACCAAGCCGAGGTTTGAAGCAGCGACCTTCTTGCTGTGAGGCGATCGTGCTACCCACTGGGCCACCGTGACACCCTGCAACCAGCTTATTAAAGTTTAATAAAACTATTTATCTACTTCACAAGTAGTATAATCAATTCCCTTTCTAAATAAACCATGAGAGAGTCTGCTCAGAAAAGCGGACAAAGAAATTGTTGTATTTATTAACTTGAATTAACTACAGTATAAGTTAATTCTGCATATTCATGATTAATAATAACTTATTATTATTATTCATGAATATTCATAAATTGAGCTAATTTCGCTACAACCCAATGGTAAGTAAATGACCACAAAATTCTTATTTTTAAGGGACAGTTCAGCCAAAAAATGAAAATTTACTCACCCTCAGGTGGTTATACAGCTTAAGTTTGTTTTTTCTGTTGAACACAAAATAAGTTATTTTGAAGAATGTTGTAAAACAGCAGCCTTTGACATCCATATTAGGAAAAAGACATAATATGTAAGGAAATGGTTACAGGTTTCCAGCTTTCCTCAAATTATCTTCTTTTGTGTTCAACAGAAACTCTAGCAGGTTTGGAATGAGTCAAAGGAGAGTAAATGATGACAGTATTTTCATTTTTGGGTGAACTACCCTTTTAAAACTGTACTATCAGTGTTTGCTAAACACGCACAGAGCTGAAATGTGTGGACACAGCTTCTTTTTTTTTTTTTGCAATTGATCTTATTGAATATGCATTTGTAGTAGTTACCCAGTCAGACATAAAATTTTATGAGAGGGGAGTATTTAAATGAACCACCCAACCTGATTTACTAGCATTTGTGCTTCTTAAATTATGTGTGTTTGCACTGAAGGAGTGGGTACCCTGATTGATGACCACTCTGGGAAGGATTGGCATATATCATTTTTATGGTTATATTATGATTAATAAAGTTCTGAATCAGTGTTTAAAGTTTAATAAAACTTCTTTAACTATTCATCTACTTCACAAGAAGTATAAATAATTTCCTTTGTAAATAAATAAACCACGAGAGAGTCTGCTCAGAAAAGTTATTTATTAACTTAAATTAACTATAAGTTAATTCTGCATATTCATGATTCATGAACTTATTATTATTATTCATGAATATTCATAAATTGAGCTAATTTCGCTATAACCCAATAGTAAGTAAATGACCACAAAATTCTCATTCTCAAGGGACAGTTCACCCAAAAAATTAAAATTTACTCACCCTTAAGTGGTTATACAGCTTAAGTTTCTTTCTTCTTTTGAACACAAAATAAGTTATTTTGAAGAATGTTTTAAACCAGTAGCCTTTGACATCCATAGTAGGAAAAAGACATACTATGGAATTTATGGTAACAGGTTTCCAGCTTTCTTAAAATTATCTTCATTTGTGTTCAACAGAAACTCTAGCAGGTTTGGAATGAGTGAAAGGAGAGTAAATGAAGACAGTAATTACATTTTTGGGTGAACTATCCCTTTAAATATTATACTAGCACTGTTTGCTAAATATGTACAGCGCTGAAAAAGTACGGACACAGCCATTTCTGCATTTGATCTTATTGAATATGCATTTGTAGTAGTTACCCAGTCAGACATAACATTTTATGAGAGGGGAGTATTTAAATGAACCACCCAACCTGATTTACTAGCGTTTGTGCTTCTTAAATAATGTATGTTAGCACTGAAGGAGTGGGTATTCTGATTGATGACCATCCTTTTTAATGGTTTTATTATGATTAATAAAGTTATGAATCAGTGTTTACTGCCTAGATTATATGACAACATTAGTGTCATCATTATTTAGAGTAAAACCGTAATGATTATGAATGATTGCTTTTTCTGTATGCAAAGTTAATTGTTGTTTTTTTCAGGATCTTCGGGCTAGGTCAAGACGTCATTGGGACCTCAAAGTCAATTGAGTTAAGTGATTATTTTCTAAGTTACAATCAGTCTTTGTATTTATTTATGGCTGCCATTGTTTTTGCCCTGAGGCACTGCAGAGATCAGAGAATATGTGTTATAAGGTAGATTTTTTCACAAATATTTATTGCAATGTCAGAGGAATACATTGTTCGAACAATGTTTTGCAAGTCATAATATTTTTAATTTGCTTCAGGAATTAAAAGATGACTTTGAACAAACAACTAAGGTGTGCCACGGTTGGGGATCTGTCTGTTCCTCTTGTGTGTGTGTGCGTATGTATGTGTGTGGTTGTGGGTGTGTTTGTTTGGGTATCTTTCACCGCATGGCTGTCTGTTTACATGTTGTCAGCTGGACAGTCACATGCTCAGCTGTCAATCAGCACACCACAGGTGCAGCGCATTACTGCACCTATTTCTGTTCAGCGTTCGCGTCTCTTGTTGTCAGTTCGTTGTTGTTTCACGTCTGTGTTTGTTCCTGTTGGGCTCGTCCCACTGTATGTGCTGGTGGTGAGTTGATCTTAGAGACTGTTGCTTTTGGATATTGTCAGCACTACTTGAATTCACCAAAGTACTGTTACCGCTGTTTGGCGCTGTGGAATTCTATGAGAGATCTCCCTGGATTTGTCTCATTGAGAAACTATCACCGCTGTTTAGCGTTGTCGAATTCCTTGAGAGATGCATCATTGCTCTATCCTTACCCTCGATATCTGGTGAGATCTATACCAGCTGTTTTCTTGTTATCCCTGTTTAGTAAATCAACTTGCATATTTGCTATCTTTTCACAGGTTTAATCAAAACGCAGTCACTAATTAAAGTGGAGAATCAGAGGGATGATAGAAGTGATGTGGCGAGTAACAGCACAGTAAGTGTCAACATCAGATGTTATCAATCTCACATGTAGTTTGCTTGCTGGAACATCAGCAGGTAAGTATATAGACACACAGTTCATCTAGTAGATCCCTGATCTTCTGGTAAACACTACACAAGTGTGAGCAATCCTCTAGGTAGGTGAGAAGAATCATAAAGCATGTAATGAACATCCGTCGATGAGTATACAGACACAAAGTTCATCAGAGTGATAGCAGATCTTCTAGTAAACATCAGATAAGAATAATCACTTCCCTTGATCAGTATGATGGACTTGAAGACTCATAAGGAACATCCATGCAAGATGCATGAAGATGAGGACACCCATCCGACTTCAATACCAGCCGACGACTGAGAGGAGAAGGTGGGTCTTAATAGTGCCCTTTGGTGATGGGGAACAGGTGCAAGTCATTAGAAGGCTGGTGAGAATTCACGGGATTGGATGGAGGTGGTTTGTGAAGGAGAACGCTGATTGGGTGAGCAGGAACGAGCCGGGGATGTGACAGTGAGTCATATATTACAAGCACAATCTTAGCTCTCTCAGACAGTAGCTGCGTCCCAAATGGCACACTATACACTATGCACTCATGCGCTATGTACTTATGCACTTAAACACTCAACAGCATAGTATATGTATGTAGTGTCGTCCCAAATGGAACACTAATGTTTTTTTACGAAGCGTAAATTTAACCCGATTCCCTGATGACGTTTGATGGTTGCCAAATCAGTGAAATAAATGAACAAAATATCAAATAACACCTGCCGGGAGTATTCTCCATCGGGAGGCGCTATAGTCACTCTCATAGGAGAATGTCGTTATCCAACATGTGCGCCCGAAAGCTCCGCCCCTTCAGCTACGTGAGCAAAACTGTGCCCGTTGAGTGCGTGAAGTGTCCATCATTACACACTTCATTTTACCGGTCGAATAAGTGCATCATCCGGGTAATTAAAGTGCACGTATTATTTTTAGTGTTGTCAGTGTAAACGCACTACCTACACTATTTTAACTACAAAATGATGTAGAATAGTGCATAAGTATGCAGTTTGGGACGCACCTAGAGTTTTCTGTTCTCGTTCTCAGTAGCTACATTTACATCCACCATTCTGAATATGCGCTTTTAAAAATCAGTTGATGGAAACAGCAAGATGCGCATAAATTTTGAAAATGTGTACCGTATGGGCATAACTGAGTAGGATAAACTTTTTATTCGATAAAAAAGATGCGCATAACTTGCAATGAAAACACTTTCACCACACAAATTCCAGTGCGCACAATAAAAAGGGTCATGTGATTTTGTTATAAGAGGTCATGTGAGCACATTGTAAAACATCTGAAATGTTGTTTTGGTCATTCTAAAACGCCTTAACCATTTCAGTATTAGTGTTAAAATTAATTTATTAACTAATTATTAATAACATTAATACTGAAATGGTTAAAGTGTTTTAGAATGACCAACATTCCAGACCCTGCATGAGATGCGGAGCACCAGATGCTCTTTACAGTTCTTGAGGTAATTAATAATATAATAACTTATATAATAACAGCTGAACTGGCGCTCTAGGAAAATGACGATCAAGCTGCCTAAGTCACCTCTATGACCCTGGTGTCACAACTTCAAACACCACAACGCGTTCACTGCGTGTCGGCATCGTCTTTTGAGGCTCAAGTTAGTTATTAAATAAGTAGTGTTGGGGTACTCGGACTTGGACTCGAGTCCAGTTTTGATTGGACTCGGACTTGTCACGGACTTGGGTAAACTTGTACTCGGACTTGACTCGAACTTGGACATTTTGGACTCGGGAAAATATCACGAGTCCAGTCGAGTCCACATCATTCAGAACACAAATAAAGAGATTAAAAATTAATAAATAACAGCATGAAACTAACAAGAATTTAGCGAACTCTCTGGCTGCCAGCATTTTTCCGCCGCCGCACCGCACCAGCAGGCAGTAGTGATGGGTCGTTCTTGAAAGATTCATTCATTTTGGACGAATCTTTTGTATGACTCGAGAAAGATGAGTCCTTTCGAAGGGATTCGTTCATTTGCGCACGTGCACAACTGTGCAGGTGGAGCAGAAGATTAGTTCCTTTTTTGAGTCTTCTATCAGGTTTGAGCCTTTCGTTCTTCGCTTGAAAGACAGAAGCCAGTCAAATGCATTTAGAGCCGGAAAAAGATTTGATTCGTTCATTTCTCGAGTCTTTTGATTTGGTTTGATTCTCTTTACATGCTGCCACATGATAAAAAAACTCAAGCGAAAGAGATTCAAAGGTCCAAGTCAGTAAAATGATCTGAACTTCCCATCACTAGCATGATAGTTTGTTCTGTAGACTATCGGAAAAAAAATTGCTTAAAGGGGCTAACAATTTTGACCTTAAAATGGTTTTAAAAAAATTTAAAAATGTTTTTATTCTAGCTGAAATTAAACAAATAAGACTTTCTCCTGAAGAAAAAATATTATCAGACATACTGGGAAAATTTCCTTGCCCTGTTAAACATAATTTAGGAAATATTTAAAAAAGAAAAAAAAATTCAAAGGGGGGCTAATAATTCTGACTTCATCTGTATATATATTTTCTTATGTAAGTGAATATGTGTACATTCATTCATTTGCTGTTGTTGAACGATAGCCAAATGTTTTTGATAAATAAATGTTAAGAAATGAATATTGTAATTCTTAAGTGTATTTTTTGAACTCCTATGTTCTCAAAACCATTCCGCAGAATTCCTTAGATTTTAAAAAATATTTTGCACAGAAATGGACGGATTCCGTATGGCCCTACATATGATATAAATAAACAATGCATATCTAATTTGTGGTCTTTAGTTTAAAAGCTATATTCCATATTTTAATGAGATCGTTTTATTTTATTTTAAGTTAGAATATTTTGTAAAAATAAATGTATACAATATTTAATTAAATTACACTTAAATTAAACCAAATATATTTTAGTCAACTAAATCTAGAGTAGAATTAGTTGACTAAAATCTTATAAAATTTAGCCGACTAAAAATAGACTAAAATGAAAATGATTCAGAAGACTAAAATATGACTAAAACTAAAATGGAATTTTAGTAAAAAGACTAATGCTGTGTTCACACCAGATGCGGAACTCGCGGATAAATCGCGATATTCGCTCGTAAATAGATGCATGAACATTTGAGTTTACTCGCTTCATTTGCGCGTCAAATTTACTTCAGAACAGACGCGGATTCGCGTGATGGGCAGGGCTTCTGTCTCCCCGGTGACTGTAGCTTCGTTGCTAAATGGCTAACATGAATTTTATTGAGAAAATAACTGTGTTTGTGTGCTTTTATGAAGGCTGAAAAACAGCGTCGATACGTTTGGAGCAGTTTCTGAGTCCACTAGATACTTTCAGAGGTGCACCCAGCTCTGTGACCTCATAAACTCCTCCAGAAACTTAACCTGGATGACGGAGGCTTTCAGCGGTGCTTCTGACTGAGCTGAACCCAGTTTGATGAACTGTTGTCGGCTGGAGGATTTCCCCCGGGACACCAGCAACAGGTGCTACGTCACAATCATGCCCCCACAAGAGCAAGCTTCTGATTGGTTAACACGGCGCGAATGTCCGCAGAAGTTCAGATTTTTGAACTCGAGCGATTCGCACGATTTGCGCGTTTGACGCTCAATTCATGCCCCGCCATTCGCGCAAGTATTGCACCGCAGGATGTTTATTGGAGCCTTTGCATTGACTTAACATGTAAATCACTCACGCTTGACGCTTCCTCCGCGTCTGGTGTGAACGCAGCATAAGACTAAAACTAAATAAAAATTTGCTGTCAAAATTAACACTGGCTATATGTAATTAAACATAAAAAACTGTGAATAGATGAGTGCATGTGTGATGTGCAGTTCTGAAGTCCTTCCACTTGCATGTAAAATCATGTTTTTGTCATTTTGTCACTTTGTCAAATTTGTTCATTTTAATAAATAAATAAATAGGCTTAAATAGGCCCCTTATTCAATTCAATTCATCTTTATTTGTATAGCGCTTATACAATGTAGATTGTGTCAAAGCAGCTTCACATAGAAGATTATAGTGAATTGAAACAGTGTCAGTTCAGTTTTCAGAGATTAAGTTCAGTTCAGTTTAGCTCAGTTCAGTGTGGTTTAATATTCACTGCTGAGAGTCCAAACACTGCAGAGCAATTCCATCGATGCGCAGCTCTACAGATCCCGAACCATGCAAGCCAGAGGCGACAGCGCCGAGGGGGGAAAAAAAAAAACCTTCACCAATTGGCGAAAGTGAAGATTTAAAAAACCCGAGAGAAACCTGGCTCAGTTGGGCACGACCATTTCTCCTATGGCCAAACGTCTTGTGCAGAGCTGCAGTCTAGGTGCAGGAAGCTGGACCTCAGCGAAGACTTGTCTGTCGTTGGAGCATCACAGCAATCAGTCTCATGCTCTGCACTCTTCCATGACCACCACAGCAGCTGCTCAGGATACGGCCTGGTCCAGGATTATGAAAACCTTGGGATCATCTCGTCGTTGGTCTTGGATCACATTAGTGGCACTGCATAGTCTGAGGGCCTCAGGATGAGTACCCCCAGGTGGAAATACAGAATAAGGAGAATAATTAGCATAGCTGCTGTTCATAGTGTATAAAAACCAGAAGCAAAATCCTGTGTGGGGCACATCATGCGTCATACTGCTATGCACTGCACTGAGTGTATGCTTTGCTAAAAAGATAGGTCTTTAATTTAGTTTTGAACAGCGAGAGTGTGTCTGAGCCTCTGACATTATCAGGAAGGCTATTCCAGAGCTTAGGAGCCATAAATGAGAAGGCTCGACCTCCTTTACTCGACTTTGATATTCTAGGTACTACCAGAAGCCCTGAGTTTTGAGATCGTAAAGAACGGGTTGGGTTGTAGCGAGACAGGAGGTTGGTTAGATAAACAGGAGCTAGACTATTTAAAGCTTTATAGGTAAGGAGCAATATTTTATATTCAATGCGAAACTTAACAGTCAGCCAGTTTAAGAAGGATAAAATTGGGGTGATATGATCATATTTTCTAGACCTGGTAAGAACTCAGGCAGCTGCATTTTGCACTAGCTGAAGTTTGTTAATAGAGGATGCTGGGCAACCAGCAAACAGAGCATTACAGTAGTCCAGCCTAGAAGTCATAAAAGCATGAACTAGTTTTTCTGCATCTGATATGGATAGCATACTTCGCAATTTTGCTTTATTTCTTAGATGGAAGAAGGCAGTTTTGTGACATGGGATATCTGATTTTCAAAAGTTAAATTGCTGTCTAATATGACACCCAGGTATTTTATAGTAGAGCTAACGCTAACTTTTTATCCCTCTAATTGCAGATCGAGTTGTGAGATCTGCTGTGTACAGGATTTAGGCCCAATAAGTAATAATTCTGTTTTGTCTGAGTTTAAGAGAGGAAAATTGTTTGTCATCCAACATCTTTAATACACTCAGTTAGCTTAGACAGTTCAGACAGGTTTAGTTGAAATGTATAATTGAGTATCGTCTGCATAGCAGTGAAAGCTGATCCCATGTTTTCTAATAATGTCCCCCAGGGGAAGCATGTATATTGTAAAAAGCAAAGGGCCTAAAACTAATCCTTGAGGGACCCCGTACTTTACTGGCCTGACTTTTGAAAGCTGTCCATTTAATATTCACAAACTGGTAACGATCAGCTAAGTATGACCTAAACCATTGAAGAGCCTGTCCTTGGACACCTGTAGAATATAAGCGGTCTATGAGAATATTGTGGTCGATGGTGTCAAATGCAGCGCTAAGATCGAGTAAAACTAATAGCAAGATGCACCCTTGGTCAGCAGCTAAGAGTAAATCGTTGGTTGTTTTTACTAATGCAGTTTCTGTACTGTGATGAGGCCTGAAACCTGACTGAAACAATTCAAAATATTGTTTGTCTGCAGAAAGGAGCATAATTGGGTAGAAACAACTTTTTCTAGTATTTTAGACATAAACGGAAGATTTGAAATAGACTTATAATTAGCTAAGTTGCTCGGGTCCAGTTGTGGTTTCTTAATAATAGGTTTAATAACAGCCAGCTTGTAAGGATTTGGAACATGGCCTAAAGATAAAGAAGAGTTGATAACGTTAAGAAGAGGTTCTCCTATAACAGGTAGCAATTCTTTCAGTAATTTTGCATTATGCCTGGTTATAGCAGATTGCCCACCCCTTATAGCTTTGGCTCTGCTTATTTGCCAATAAGTTAATTTGCTCTGCACTTATTACGTTGATTGTTATGTAAATGAGATGTTACGTGTTTGTTTTTTAATTTGCGCATTATCTGTGTATCATCCGTAGACATTACCATGCCCATCGGTGGTGTTTAGGAATTGTGCTGTCACACAATTTTGTCCTGTTTGGTAAATCTAGCCCTAAATATTTTACTTTGTGTAGAATCATCCAAAGTAAATTGAAAACTTGTTTAAATCTTGTCTGAATGTGATCCAGGAGTGGCATTTGCTGGTGCATGATTAAAAAAATGACTAGAATTGTGTTTACTTATTGCCATTTTGACATTTAATAATGCATGAATTGCACCCTGGGAAGCCTGTTTGTGCAACTGTCACTTATTTCAAAGATTCTTCCTGGCATATCTTACAGAAAGGTATTTCAGTAGAGAGCATCGTCTAAAAACCCACGTTAGTGAGTATTGTGTTTCTGAATGTTTTCAGCAATGTCTGCCAAACTTTTTGATTGCTTTTATTTTGAAATTCTAGTCACAGGAAGGCAGTTACTCTGACAGCTGCTGCCTCGGTGCTTAATTATTATTCTTGCCATCATGTGGTGTTTTGTGAAGGGTTTTATGCAGTTATAATTAGTTATTAAAAACATTTTAGAGATTTTAATTAGGTATAAAAATTGGTTTGCATTCATTTGTCAGACATCAATATTTACATGAACCACAGTTTCAGAGTTTCTTAATGTTTAATCAATATGTTAACCAATTCTGAAGACTGTGTTTCTCACATAACAATTATGCTGATGTTCATTTTATATACAGACAGGTGCTAAATTAAAGGACAGGACTGGAAATCTTTTGACTTCACTGTGAGAGGAATTAGAATGTGAACTGATCTTCACTTGCACAACTTCTTTTTATAGCCAAAAGTAAACTTTAGTCAACATCAGAAGGTATATTGAAAGAAACTGTACAACTTTACTGACATGTAATCACTCGTTTCACGTATGTGTTGAACAACTTATAAACAATATAAGGTTGTTTACCTCAAGAAACTTTGACCTCTATGTATTGTCTGGTCAACTTTGTAAATGTACATCCTTTCCATTCAGACCTGCAACACATTCCAAATAGATGTTGGGGCAGGAGAAATTCAAGGCTAATGCTCAGGTAAATTGGTTAAATAATGTTGTGATTTGAAACAGGTGATGTCAACAACAGAATAATTACTGATTGTAATTATGATTTGGTACAAAAGCAGCATCCGAGAAAGTTCTAGTTCTTTAGGAGCAAAGATGGGCCAATCTTACCAGATTATCGCCAGTTGACCAACAAAAATATGTAAGAAAATTTTTGAAATGTTTAAAGAGCCCCTATTGCACAATAAAAAGGGTCATATTTCGGTGTTATGGATCTCTAACAACATACTGATATGCATGCAAGGTCAAAAAACACTTTCTTGGTATGAAATATATATATATGATATGAATTGTTATAATATCATATTATATGGTTATAATATGAATTGATTTTTACTTAATTATCCCAGCGACTCCCATATGAATCATTCAGCGATTAATTTGATCCCAAACCCCTCCTTAGCACGAAGCTAATCTGAGCTGATTAGACCTGTTGCGTTTGGTCGACAGCGTTCAGCGCAAGACAACAAAATGCCCTGCGCGGTTTATCAAGCCCCCAGTTCGCCAACATTGGTATAGGATCCGATCGCAGCGGACGTCCGAAACACGCTTCATAGTAAACTTACTAACACCACAGTAAACAGTACCCGGTTCTCAACAGTGTTATTCAGACACCTCAGCGTCGAAAGCAGTGCAGTCAACACCAGCATATTGCTCTATTCTTAAGTATGACACACATTCAGTATTAATCCACACTGCAGCAAAAGCTAATGTATTCTGAACCTTGACCGCTGCATGTGTGTAGGAACAGCTAACGGTGGCCATAGCAACGACAAACGGCAGTGGAACGAGCTCACAGACGCATTGAAATCGGTAAACAAAGCGGCATGCGTCGCATTTTCAGCGTGGCATTAAACGCGATATGAGAATATAAAGAGTTAACCTGATACAGTACAAGCGGTTACAAGTAACAAAACATGTAGATCATTTCTATTTGCAATCATTGCTGTGGCACCTCTGTGTCATATGTTCTCAGGGCTTACCTGTACTCTGCTTTGCCCAATGATCACATCCCCAGCCGGGGGGTTGTAGCCCTCACCAGCGCTCCTCCTCTGTCCTCTGACAAGCTATCTCTGCTTGCTCCATCGCGCTCACCCTGAGCCTTCATAAGCCTTTCCAGTGCTGTGCATCAACCCGAAGCCCAGCATGCAGCAGCCTGCCTTTGTTTGACTGTGTGACTAATAAACTGTCCTTATTTTGTCCGCACCCCTGGTGTATTGTCTGTCCATTACAAGATGGAGGAAGAAACTAATCCATGAGCTGTGTACTGAAAGATCGCCCATTGTAAGCGTGCTGATTGCTAAACCACTCCGTTCCCTCACACTTCCAGTAATATCCAGGTAAGCACAGCGTCTTCATGACTCATGACTTCAGGATCTGTATGTCTTTGCTGCTGTGTTAGTGGTGGGGGGATCACTTTAGATCGGGTCGGGCAAGGCTTGGCTTGCGCAGTAAATGAGTAGTCATGTGATGCATTTCGATTAGCGCGAGAAAGTAATCAAATAGTTTGTTACAACATTAAAATCTATTCCTGCAAAGATAAAACAAATGATGACGGAGAAGTTAAAAAGAGTGAATTTTGACTGGTCAGGCCAGCTGCCAGTTCAGAAGGAACGGTCATTCTAGCCGCCAAGGTATTTCGGCGGTCACTCATACACTGTGTATTACGGTAGAGCGCCAAACAGCAATGTATGTACAGCAAGGTGACAGGGAAGATGACGAGGTCACTCGCTACATTGAAACTGCTGTCGTGGAAAATTAAATGGATGTTCTTGGCTGGTAGAAGATGAACAAACAATCCTACTCAAAACTTGCAAAATCAGAACATTGCATCTCGGCCTGTAGCAGCAGCAGTGAAAGGGTTTTCGGTGCTGCTGGACGCACCATTCTGAGTGCAGGACTGCACTAAAGCCATTTACAGTGGTGTCAATAATGTTCCGTCTCCCGTATTGTTCTGTCTCCCGGTAAACTCCCAAAATTCCCCCGCCCCCCCCGCACCTCAGCATTTTGGTACAGTCCGGGCGGAAACTTGGTGTTTGTGCTCTTCCGGTCGCGCGCTACAGTTCGCGCACCCCCATCTCCCCAAACCTCTCACCCCTCCTGCTCCCCGCTCTTCAGTTTGCGCCAGTGTTGCCAACTTAGCGACAAATTTTCAAAAAAGCGACTAGCGACAAATCTAGCGACTTTTTTGTGTGTTACTGGCGATTTTTATAGACTGTGTTTCTCCATAACTGTACCGTCCCTACTCTTCTCAACGAGCTGCAGGTGATGCCGCCGGCCCCTCCCCTGCAGCCTGAGAGCAGAGCACCTCTCTGCGTACCGACGGCAAATGATTTAGAACAGGTGGCAGTTTGAAGGTATTTCCCTTGTACAGTCAACCCGATCTGCTTCTCCTTTATTTTAACAATTTAATTTGACCGTTTATTCTTGTTGCACAATCAGAGATGTTTTAAGTGAGAGTTTCAGAACTTGTCTGAGTTTATTACGTCTGAGCGATTGCTGCAAATTCCCTACTCATCTATAATGATATACTGTATTCAAACAGCAATACATTTAGTTAAATTGACAAGCTTACATAAAGTGTAGTGCAAATATAATACCCCATTTATTTACCATATGCTGTTAAACAAACAGAAATGGTAGAACGCGATGTAATATCAGTAATATGCAAATTAGCGTATGACGTCTCCCGGAATTTACGAACCAAATGTTGGCAGGTATGTTGTGAAGAGACATGGCGAAACAAATCCTGCAGAGCCTTTAACTTAATTTCATTATTGCCAAATACCCGTCATAATTTAGAATTTATTTAAATTTAATTTGTTAAGAAAGACTTCTTTTCATTGGTGTGTTGGCCAATTTAAAGGCTAAGTGTATGTACTTAGGCCTATTTAGAGTGCTGAGATGTTACAATGTTACAGAGGACTTATTTTATTTCTTTGTTCCAACTTCCAAGTGGCCTATAGCCTATGTCTGTTATGAATAAATTATGTTAAAGCATATAAATGACTCATTCTTGAAAAAAGGCAAAAGAGCATGTGTGCAGGTGCACATTTGAATAATGTCCGGCTGTAAACGGGCTGTGTACAGCTCTAATGCAGCCACTCTGAGAATCTCAAATGATTATTAATAATATCTTTCATTCATTCACTAATTTTCTTATTTATTGGTCAATTGTTCCCAATTATTAGGTTCGCTGAGAAATACATAAACATTACATGAAACTTGAAATAGTTTTCTTTGTTTTTTAATGTAAAAAAAATAATAATAATTCTAAATGAATCCAAAGCAATAAAAGAAAGTTTTAAATGAAAATAATAAAATTTTCGGGGATTCATTAAAGATTTAGCTGAATCTGGGAGAAAGAGAAAAAGAAAAATGAGGAAGTGAGAGCAGCAGCAGAGTGCTTCTGTCTGAGCAGGAGGGTAAAACAAGCAAATGGATATTCTCCCAGTGTATCAAACCAGTAGTCCTCCAGATTATTCAGCCCTTGAGGCAGCTCTCACTCACAATAAGGTTTATAAATCTCTCTGCCAAGTGTTTAGGTCTTCCCCCAGAGAAATATACTAGATTTTATGGTTGTCACATGCTGAACACGGTTAGCTACTTGCCAGACAAAAGGACAAAATCCCTCCAATGCATCCCTTTGAGCCACATATAAATACAATAGAATTTGTATGCTTACCACCAGAGTGCGATTTGTTTTCTCCATGGTACATTTTATTGCATGAGATCTCACATCACACAGAATCTTCCCCTCAGTCTAAACAAAACACTACAACAACAACAACACATTTCCCATCCACTTCAGCAGCTAGGTAAGATACAGTTTGGAAGGACATCTCCGTGAGAGGAATTACAGTTCATAGTTCGCCGTCACTCCAGGTATTAGGCCTGTTCTGTTCGGTCTGATTGCAGTGGAACTAGCAGAATAAGTGCAGTCGTTCATCATCAGCCTGTGACGAATGGAGGAACCAGCGCTTTCTGACAGGCAGCGGAGTAGCGGCCAAACACTTCCTCCATCCTCCGGTTATCCACAGGCGTCACAAGCACTAAACACGACTGCAGTGGAAAAGTAATGGGCTTCTCCATTTGGAAGCCATTTGCAGGTTGCTCTGAGCTGAATGCCGTGAGCCGTTTCGAAGGACGTTTCTTGGCATGTGATATGTTATGTAAACGGCAGAGAGAGAGACATCTGTCTTAAATCCAAGGTTGTTGCGCTAAATTGATAGAAGTATTTTAATTTTCATTGTACATCTGTTACTTCTTTATTGACCTATTTGTTTTCACTTTTCATTTCATTCCAAACCCATCAGACTTTCATTCATCTTTTGAACCTAGTACATGATGATAGAAATTCAATTTCTTTTCAGTTTAATATAACAACATGCACTGTTTGTACATGAGTGGCATGCTAAGAAAGAGTGTGCTATTACATTTCCAAGGCTGTGTCCTCCAAAACGTTTAAGGCTAGGCTGTTTAAAATGCTAGCGTTCTTCTGAAAACACATAGCTAAAAAGCACTTCTTTCTCACAAATTTTTTTTTCTTCATTGAGGATAAGCTTCTTCGATTGCTATAAGACAAAAAAAACAACCCTTTTGTTAATTGATTTCACCAGAAAAAAATGAAATCTGAAAATGTAAGAACAATGTAGAACAATAATTTCTCATCCTTTTTTCTTTTACTGTGCTTGATGTTGTGACAGTTTATTGGTTTATTATTTGTCCCTCCCTCACTTTACTATCCGATTGTTAAGTGTGACGTCATGTGAAACGGCTTCCGGGTCCAAGCGCTCTATCAAACTGTATGGGGAGACTCAAAAATGGTAATAATAAACGCTTACAACGCGATGTAATACTTTTGAAAACCACAATCGCATTATATATATGCATGCCTAATATCAGATGACCAGAAAGTGATTCATTTTTTAGAAATTGTTAAAATATTGGGTAATACTTTATTTTGATGGTCCATTTGAGTATTAGTAGACTGTCTGCTTAATATCTGTTGATACTGACATTTAACAGTCCTATATTTACATTTAACTGACTATAAGAAACTTTGCAAGTACATGTCAACTTACCCTAACCCCAACCCTAACCCCAACCCAACAGTCTACTTAAAATCTAATGAGAATTAATTGACATGTAGATGCAATGTAACTTATATTCAACAAAAGGACCATCGAAATAAAGTGTGACCAAATATTGGTGTTTGTGATGCAGCAATTCACTTTAATGTGTGATATGACAAAAAAGTGGTCACAAACAAATATTTTTTCAATTCAAATGAGTAGCAGCTTGGACCCGGAAACAGTATTCCATACCTCATGACTAGGCCCACATGGAATCTGCGCACGCAGAATTCTGCAGATTTTCCGCAGATTTATAGCCCATCATTAATTCTGTTTATTTACTTGAGTAAATGTGTGTAATCTGAATTTATTCAGTTTTTAAATTAATTACAGTAATATTATTGACTAATATGAAAATGTTCATCTGATTTATGTACAATGCAGTTTGTAAAGTCATATTTTCTGTCTTTTAGTAAATATATTATATGAGAGACTTGCTTTGTTTACCAAATCTAATCTAATTGGATTTGCATTTTAAACATTAAATAAAAGTTTAAAAGGTATTATTTTTTATTTCACATATTAAGGTTTTAGTTATGAGACTCCCAAAATAATTCCGCAGAAATCCGCAGATTTTTACCAAAATTCTCCACAGAAATTGCAAAAAATGTCCACAGATTCCGTCTGGCCGTACTCATGACTTAACAAGGGCGATGCAGTGGCGCAGTAGGTAGTGCTGTCGCCTCACAGCAAGAAGGTTGCTGGTTTGAGCCTCGGCTGGGTCAGCTGGCGTTTCTGTGTGGAGTTTACATGTTCTCCCTGCGTTTGCGTGGGTTTCCTCCGGGTGCTCCGGTTTCCCCCACAGTCCAAAGATATGCGGTACAGATGAATTGGGTAAGCTAAATTGTCCGTAGTGAATGAATGTGTATGGATGTTTCCCAGAGATGGGTTGCGGCTGGAAGGGAATCTGCTGCGTAAAACATATGCTGGATAAGTTGGCGGTTCATTCCGCTGTGGCAACCCCGGATTAATAAAGGGACTAAGGCTAAAAGAAAATGAATGAATGACTTAACAAGAGGATTATTGGGTGACTTGATTTATGTTCTGTTGTCACCTCTATCATCATTATAATTTATAAATATTATTGGATTCTGTTGGTACATTTACATTAAATTAGTACAATAAATGACAACAGTGTGGATACCTTGACAGTTTCAGTTAGTCTAGCACAGTGTACATGGCAAGTTTATATATATATATATATATATAAACAAATAAAAGCTGGCACTTACTGTACCTATAGCTACAGTTAACACTTAGTATCAGACTTTTAACCAAGAAGCGTCCCTTTAATTGAATTAATGTATATACGGAAAACATGAACTTTGCCACAGGCTTGTCCCACCACTTAATGCAGCTGAATGTTTCTTCAAACACTTCCATACTTGGAAAAAAAATCCAGAAAAGTATTTTAAACAGGAAATAACAGAATATTTACTGTACAACTAGTCTGTTCACACAGGGTAAGCATCACTTGAGATATGTTTTCTCCTTTTTACAGAAAATGAAAGTTGCCATAATTTTTACTGACATGTTTACTGATTTGGCACATATTGGCATTACTAAAAAAATGTAAAAAATAAATAAATAAATAAAACTTATAGGAAAAAATAATTTCCTAAAAAATACAGGAAAGGCTAAAAATTCAACTCACAGCGCCTAAAAAATGGTCTCCATGCAGCTCTCAACATGAAATAGATGTTCAGGGCCACAACACACTGCAGGCATTTTAAAAATGCAACATTCACAAGTTTTTACAAGACAACAACTGAAAACAGCCTAACAGCCTGAACAGGATCTGAGTTTTTTTGGGGGGGGTTACCATTTAGGTCAAGAGAAGACCATGGGTTTGGATGACCATGAATAGTTATGAATAGTACCCCCAAGTTCAAGTAAGGGATAAAGTTCATCCAGGTGGTTGTTATCGCAGAATAAAGATAAAATTAAATTTTATAACAAATAAAATATTTTTTTCTGTGAAAACAACTGCATGTCTTCTACTTATTCCATGGCTACTTGCCACAAAACATAAACATTAGACACAAAACATTGTTCAGAGCCAGAATAGTTTGTTAATTCTTTAATTAAAGGCAAAGCTGACAGAAATGAAAATGAATGGCTGTGAGCATACACTAACCTACAGGTTATTCAGTCACAAGATGGTGCCCGGATTGCCATTTGAAGTACCCGGATGATGTTAATCAGTGGTTGTTATCTGGGAATAACATACCTTGGAATGTCGTGACTGACCAATCAAAATCAAGTATTCCAAACATTCATAATAAATTGTGATAACTATGTATATTCTAAGTACAGTGATAGTCTCTTCCTTGTGTTCCTCTAATATTCAGCAACTTGTTGTATTTTTCTTTTTGTTGCATGGTATTGACCTTATTCTACAATGCAGATGGGAAAGTAAGCTCTTTTCTGCGATTATTTTAAAACCTCCAATTCATCTGCCAATGGAGAAATGACAAGGAATAATAATTGGTAGTAAACAATTACACTTCTTGCTCTACAAGCAATTGTGTTTTATGACAATACATAAAAATATAAATTATATAATGAGAAAATACCAGTTTGCAACATCAAGCAGCATTACAAGCTGTTCTTTATGGCTAAAAAATCAATGGAAGTGAATGAGACATGAAGTCTCAAACCAATAAACTTCCAATGGCTGCGCTCACTCTTATGTGAAAGAATAAGGTCAATAAGAAAATTACATTGAGCCTTCTTATTCGACCTGTTGTTAACTGCAAGAGATTCAACTGAGTTACTTTGACATACTTTTTTGTGAGACTCATTTATTGCTAAGAAATAGTTATTTCCTGGGTGTTTTAAAGTATATTTCCTATTTTGAATTACATTCTGCTCTGATAACTTTTGATGTTGAAAATACAGTAGATCTTTACAGTTTAGAAGATAAAATGTAACTTTATTTTAACTATAACTTAAATCAGCCATTTTTAGTAGTCATGTAGGTAATTTAAATGACGGCACTTCACCCCAAAATAAACCTGCATGTTTTTTTTTATATTCTAAAACACAAAACAAAGTCAACAACATATTTTTATCATGGGTGAACCAACCTTTAGAGTTTTCAAAAAATCTATTGGCTGCATGCTTGATGTGATATGATATCGATGTAAAAATAAAGCCATTTTTCCATGACGCTGTCCCTGTGGACTCATTCATCACCCACATAAAATGCAGCTGATCAGAACACTTTCATAACCGCTTTTAATAATGGATGACCTTAAGCTAAAATCTGATGTTGTTGTGATGGTGTGGGTGGCAGAAATGTTTTGTTTACATTCTTTGCAGGGATACAAACAGAGATACAAATTACGGTCAATGTGTCCTCAAAAACGTACAACTTAAATAGTTTTTTGTTTTTGTAGATGTACTGCACTCAATGTACTTTTCCCAATCAATGGGCCCCGAAAATAAAGTATTTTTTCAGTTTTTCAAATTTTTTGAAAGCTTATTCTAGCATGAATCGTTTTTTGTTACACTAACATTCCTGACACTACTGAAGTATTAACACTGAATAAGTGTGAACATGTTTTTGTGGCTGGCCACAAATTCTTGAAGTAAATAAACCATGCTATGTGATTTAGTAAGCGTTGCAATAGTCAGTTAACTGATATTTGCATCTTTTTAACAAAAGAAAATGCATTACCTATTTTGTGTTTGTGCTATTAGAAGATTAAAAACACCATATCATCATGCTTTGCTTGTGTGTAACCTAATTTACTTTTTCTCTCTATTAGATGTTATGGAAATGTACATTTAACAAATGCATGCCTCTGAATGTGTATCATTTTTTTTAAACGTACAATGTGCAATTTTATTAAGTGAAGTTTATTTAAAAGTGAAGTTTATTCATAAACTAATTTCGAGAGGATCACGTGCTTATGATGGCTTGTGGCAGGACCCGCATTATCCAATTTACAATGCACCAATCAGACGATTCCTTAGCTACTATAAATACTCTAGGTTAGGTATCACAGCTATCTTCGTTTTGAAGACAGCTCTGCTCCGCATCAGCTGCTACTGCTACAACAACAACAACAACAACAACTACTACTACTACTACTACTTCAAAAACAACAACTACATCTCCAACTATAACTCCAACAACAATTTCAACAACAACATCAAAAACTTCCACTTCAAAGTGCCTCACACAACGCATCCGCTGTGTCTTCCACCCAATTATCCAGCAAGATCACAGTCAAAACTCGATCACCGTCCACGAACTCCGTCTAAATTCTCAAGATGCTGGCGATCCAAGCCATTGCAATGAAGCCGTTCTCCTAGCGGTGCACACGCGGTAATGTACATAGCATGCTTTAAAGGGAAGTCTCGCAAAAATAACCACTCTCCAACAAAGACTAAACATTTTATAAATCTTTGAAAGATGAGACTAGCTCAAATAGAATGATTTCTACCAAGGAACTCACCTTTCAAGCCTCCCGCCTGTCCACAGATCCATATCATTCTAATAGCATGAAGTAATTCGACTGCAAGGGTCCAGGCAATCCATTTTGCAAAACATTAGTCCGCAGCATATTCATACGTTGATAAACATTTATGGAATGAATTGTTATCATCCAAACTACTCGCTGGAGTGTGTTCTGTAGCGTCTCCAGTCATAACACTAGTGATTCTCGTCAACAAAATGGCCGCCAGCCTTTTGCACTTCTGATTGACACTGCTTTGAGCCAATAGCTGAAAAGAGAAGCATCACCTCTCTCTTGACAGGTTAAGAATGGACTCTAACTTTGTGAATGAACTGGGCCAGATATGCTTGTGATTTTAATCACATTAAGATTCCAAACGTAATGTTATTTATTCATAGATTAAAGTAAAGCTCATAACTAACATTCACACTAAGTGGTGACATATTTTTTAAGTTCAGGGTTTGATGTTGGCAGTTGATGTTTTTTAAAAATAATATATATATATATATATATATATATATATATATATATATATATATATATATATATATAAATTAATTAAATAATAAATTAATTAGTTAAAAAAAAAACCTCTGCCACATCTGATAGCCATTTAACTTCTGAAAAGATTATTACCCAGCTATTGAAAAACATTCAACACATCGAGCACAGAAGTCCAATCGTAATATGCCAGTAACTCATATGTTTATACACAAAGTGTCATATGTGAGTTCATAATAGCAAGTCGGTTGGATGTGAAAATGGCAAAGAAACAAACTTCCCGCTTGACTGCTATGAATGGGAGGAGGACATTCCTGACGAATGGAGTAATGTTTCATCCATCGACTCGGCTTTAGATACATTTGCATTTTTAACATTTCTATATCACTAAAGGGTTTAAACTCCACTACACTATCACTTCACCTACTCCGTCTTCAAGAAATACTTCCAGGAACACCAGACAAGCCACGCCCCATATCTTCAGCTCTCCATCCATCTGCCCTACTGTGGGGGGATGAATGCCCACCTCTACCATCCTTGCATTGTCTACAAAGCTATCGTACAATGCATTAACAAAAGGCGATTCCATTCACAGTTGCCCATGCCCTCATTAAGATGCCTCGCATGGATATCAGCTAAATTAATTCATTGTGCCTGCTGAACACGTAACCTGTTGTAAAAATTCATTTCTGATTCTCTCTTGTTTCTCATTTCAGAGTTCTTGACAGCCGGCGCCAGAAGCTTACCCTCATCCAATCTATTACACTCTACATACATTCTAAAGCTACTGCAGAATTCGAAACTGTCAGTCATCTTATTAAAAAGAGATTGACAACCCCTTTATGATTGAACCATTCTCTGCCCCATCCTTCAAGATGTCATGCATTAGTCCCATAAGCAATGCAACTCGCAAATTCTTTGACAAATGGATTCTATCTAAGAATTACAGATTAAGGAAGCCACAGTACAATGCATAAACAAAGGCATTCCTACTCACCACCTTTAATGCCGCTTTTAAGATGCCTCATTGTGACATCAGCCAATAAAACTATTTATTATGTCTGCTGAACATGTGCCATGTTGCAAACCAAATAGCTGACTTCTTGTTTTTCTTTCCAGAAATTCTGGTCATTGGCTCCAGAAGCAAACCCCAACTTAACGCCTGTCCCTCCGTTTCCAGAAATGACACCTCCACCTTAACATCACACTAAACTCAGGCTCTCGCAGGACTCAACACGAGCTTCGGCTCTCGCAAGAGCCTCACCTATCACCTCACCTTTCTGTTCCCCCTGCCAGCGTTGAGTGCTTCCGCTGTTTCCTCCTAGCTCCTGACTCCTTGCTTTTGACTCTCATCTAACCTCCTTCTTCCATCTTAACATCACCCTAAGCTCAGACTCCCACAGGTGTCAACACGAGCTTCGGCTCTTGCAAGAGCCTCACCTATCACCTCATCTTTCTGTTCCCCATGCCAGCGTTGAGTGCTTCCGCTGTTTCTTCCTAGCTCTTTACTCCTTGCCTTTGACTCGCATCTAAACTCCTTCCTCCATCTTAGCATTACCCTTAGCACAGACTCCCGCAGGTGTCAACAAGAACTTCGGCTCTCACAAGAGCCTCACCTATCACCTTACCTTTCTGTTCCCCCTGCCAGCGTTGAGTGCTTCCGCTGTTTTCTCCTAGCAATTTACTCCTTGCTTTACTCTCATCTAACCTCCTTCCTCCATCTAACCAGCTAATGCCATACTCCACACTAAAGGCTCGAGCTCGACCCTGTCTCTATTCCTCACTAAACCTCTATGTAGCGTTGGTGCCACTTCGCTAGCGTTTTCACCCCTTTTTCTCTACCTTTCTGTTTCCAAAGCTTTACTATGCTTTGGCTTCCCATCCCTCACAACTCAACAGCCCTGACCCAACCAGAGCTTTGACTCCCACAGGAGTCACTCCAAGCCCATCCCTGGCCACCCCTTCACAGTCACACTACCAGTAAGAGCCATGACTACCCCCTCCTTCCTCCCCACTGCATGGGTCACTCCGAGCTTCAACTCCCGCAGGAGTCATCACTGCCCCCCCTGGCCATTAGGAATTGTGTATGCGTACGCACATGCGTGTATGTGCGAGTGTGCATGTGTGTGCGTACGTATGCACATGCGTGTATGCATGGGTATTTGGATATCCCTTCTCCATTCCTTCCTTCCGCCATCGAGAATCTCCACCCCTTTTTCTTTATCTCCTTTCCGGCATTCATATACCCCTTCTTTTTCTTCCTTCTAGTGTTGAGAAGCTCAGTTACTCTGAGCTTCGACTTCAGCAGGAGTCATTCACTGCCCCTCCCTGGCCCTTATACATATAAAAAAATCAATTTTTTTCTTCTTTCTGGCGTCTAGATCCTCTGCCACTTCCTCTATCTCCCTTCCGGCACTTATTTGCCCCTTCTTTACTTCCTTACAGCATTGAGTGTTTCTGCTACCTTTTTACCCCCCTCTTCCATCTCTTCCCTTATCTCCTTATCATTACACTACAACTTCCAAATCCCCTCCCCTTCCAGCTTTAAATTTCTCCACTAATTTTCTTCTTTCAGTGTCGAGTTTTCTCCGCTAAACTATCTTTTTTCAGCATCGCTTATTCCGCTGCTTTTCTTCCTTCCGCCTAGGCCCTTACTCCTTAAGCTCTAACTCCAGTAGGAGTTCCCCGAGCTTCAACTCCCGCAGGAGTTCATGCCCCCCCCCCTCCTGCAGGAGTCTATTTCCCTCTGCTCCCGCAGGAGCCTCTCTTTCCTAATCTATTAATATTATATCCAGCAGCCGGATATAGCATTGTTCCATCTGCATTTTGGGGGGTTATTCAATATGCGGCTGCTGTCATACCTATTTCCTCCCCCTAAATCCAACCATAACTGTAAATTACTCCCAAAATCAGAGGGGAATAATAGTAAACCTAAATCATAAGCCTAAACCTAACATAAACAGTAAATGTATCCCTAAATTCTAACTGGTAGATTTGAATGTTGTTCCAGGATAAACATAGATGTTAATTCAAGAACATGTCCTACTTGGTGAAATCAGGTTGGCATCATTATGTACCATTTTGGGTACATGGTTTGATATGGGTTCAGTACAACAGGAATAATCCCAAGTGCTTGATTTTTTCAGTTTATTTTGAACCAGCATGAGTTTTTGTCACAATCAGCATCAGAACTGAAAAGCTTCTTGTTATACAAAAGTACAAAATCATTGTAATAATGAAAAATAAAACATAACATGAATAATTAGGAGACCATGTATTAAACTTTCATTGATTAAGATCATCCCTCTCCTAAAACAACAGAAAAAAAACATGTGTGCATTAATATTAAGATTCAGTAAGCTACAAAACTGAAATCTGTATTTATGCTATAGCAGAGGAGGTGCGACTATCTGTTGTTAAAGGGCCATAAAACTCACCCTCTTTCCGCAGGGTGTTTTCACACCTCTAGTTTGAAAAAAGTCAGGAAAGTGGGTGAGTCCAGCTTTGTTTAGGAGGGGAGTTTTATTACGTGCACGCGCTTTTTTAGTCAGTAAAGAGGATACACTGTAAAAAAAAATCCATTATTTTACGTAAAATAATGGACGTTTAATAACAGAAATTTACTGTAAAAAATGGCCATTAAATACCAGAAATTTACTGTAAAATAACGGCTGCTAAATACCAGAAATTTACTGTAAAATAACAGCCATTAAATAACAGAAATTTACTGTAAAATAACAAACGTTAAATAACAGAAATTTACTGTAAAATAATGGCCGTTAAATAACAGAAATTTACTGTAAAATATTAAACGTTAAATAACAGAAATTTACTGTAAAATAGCGGCTGTTAAATAACAGAAATTTACTGTAAAATAACAGCCATTAAATAACAGAAATTTACTGTAAAATAACAGCCGTTAAATAACAGAAATTTACTGTAAAATAACAGCCATTAAATAACAGAAATTTACTGTAAAATAACAGCCGATAAATAACAGAAATTTACTGTAAAATAACAGCCATTAAATAACAGAAATTTACTGTAAAATAACGGCTGTTAAATAACAGAAATTTACTGTAAAATAACAGCCATTAAATAACAAATTTACTGTAAAATAACGGCCATTAAATAACAGAAATTTACTGTAAAATAACAAACATTAAATAACAGAAATTTTCTCTAAATTAACAGCCATTAAATAACAAATTTACTGTAAAATAACGGCTGTTAAATAACAGAAATTTACTGTAAAAAATCAAATGTTAAATAACAGAAATTTACTGTAAAATAATGGCCGTTAAATAACAGAAATTTACTGTAAAATATTGAACGTTAAATAACAGAAATTTACTGTAAAATAACAGCCATTAAATAACAGAAATTTACTGTTAAATAACAGCCATTATGTAACCAAGGATGGATGCTGACAACAGGATGCGGATCCAAATGCAGGTTTATTTAAAGGGATGGTCAGACAAGCAATGATCAGTACCGGAGCAAACAGATGTATGAGGACAATCCAGAGTCGTAGTCAATATAACAGGCAAAAGGTCACAGGGATGGCAGCAGACAGGCAGAAACAGAGAATCAAGGCGAGGGTCCAAACACGACAAAGACAAAACAAGGAAACGCTTAGAATTGACACTGTGAACAGATGAACAAGACTCGGCAATGGAGTGAGTGTATGTTCTGCTTATGTAGTGTGTGTAATCAGTTCTTGAGTGTCTTCAGCTGTGGAATGCAATCAGTGAAGATGTGGAACCGGTTGTGTGTGATGTCAGAGTATTGCATGTATGGGGATGTAGTCCATATGATGGTGGATTTGTAGTCCATGGGTGTTTGTGCATGTTAACCAGCGATCTCTGGGGAGACGATCGCTGGTGATTGTGACACATTAAATAACAGAAATTTACTGTTAAATAACAGCCGTTAAATAACAGAAATTTACTGTAAAATAACAGCCATTAAATAACAGAAATTTACTGTAAAATAACGGCTGTTAAATAAACAGAATTTTACTGTAAAATAACAGCCATTAAATAACAGAAATTTACTGTAAAATAATGAACGTTAAATAACAGAAATTTACTCTAAATTAACAGCCATTAAATAACAAATTTACTGTAAAATAACGGCTGTTAAATAACAGAAATTTACTGTAAAATATCAAACGTTAAATAACAGAAATTTACTGTAAAATAATGGCCGTTAAATAACAGAAATTTACTGTAAAATATTGAACGTTAAATAACAGAAATTTACTGTAAAATAACAGCCGTTAAATAACAGAAATTTACTGTAAAATAACGGCTGTTAAATAACAGAAATTTACTGTAAAATAACAGCCATTAAATAACAAATTTACTGTAAAATAACAGCCATTAAATAACAGAAATTTACTGTAAAATAACGGCTGTTAAATAACAGAAATTTACTGTAAAATAACAGCCATTAAATAACAGAAATTTACTGTAAAATAACGGCTGTTAAATAACAGATATCTACTGTAAAATAACAGCCATTAAATAACAAATTTACTGTAAAATAACGGCCGTTAAATAACAGAAATTTACTGTAAAATAACGAACGTTAAATAACAGATATTTACTCTAAATTAACAGCCATTAAATAACAAATTTACTGTAAAATAACGGCTGTTAAATAACAGAAATTTACTGTAAAATAACAGCCATTAAGGGGCAACCCAGTGGCGCAGTAGGTAGTGTTGTTGCCTCACAGCAAGAACGTCGCTGGGTCGCAGGTTCGAACCTCGGCTGGGCTGGGTCAGTTGGCGTTTCTATGTGGAGTTTGCATGTTCTCCCTGGGTTCGCGTGGGTTTCCTCCGGGTGCTCCGGTTTCCCCCACAGTCCAAAGACATGCAGTACAGGTGAATTGGGTAAGCTAAATTGTCCATAGTGTATGAGTGTGAATGTGTGTGTGGAAGTTCCCAGAGATGGGTTGCGGCTCGAAGGGCATCCGCTGCGTAAATCGTGCTGGATAAGTTGGCGGTTCATTCCGCTGTGGCGACCCCGCAAGGGACAAAGCCGACAAGAAAATGAATGAATGAATGAATAACAGCCATTAAATAACAGAAATTTACTGTAAAATAACAAACGTTAAATAACAGAAATTTACTGTAAAATCACAGGCATTAAATAACAGAAATTTACTGTAAAATAACAGAAATTTACTGTAAAATAACAGGCATTAAATAACAGATATTTACTGTAAAATAACGAACGTTAAATAACAGAAATTTACTGTAAAATAACAAACATTAAATAACAAAAATTTACAGTAAAATAATGGACGTCAAATTGCAGATATTTTCTGTCGAATTGAATTACAGTAAATTTCTGTTATTTAACAACCATTATTTTACTTTTTTTTTGGCACCCCAGCTGCCAGAAAAAAAGGATTTTTTTTACAGTGTATTTAACAATTCATTGTGCAACTTATATTGGTTAAAGAAATTCAACTGAAATTCCTAATGACTCTTTTCAGCAGTTCAGAATCAAACATTTTTTAAAGAAACAAATTTCTATTATGCACTTTGACCTCTAAAACCTTTCAGAAATTACATACACAAACAAAACGGGTGGTATGGTGGCTCAGTGCTTAGCACTGTCACCTTAAACCAAGAAGGTCGCTGGTTCAAGTTCCAGCTGGGCCAGTTGGCATTTCTTGTGTGGAGTTTGCATGTTCTCCCCATGTTCGTGTGGTTTTTATCTGGAGGCTTTGGTTTCCCCCACAGTCCAAAGACATGCGCTATAGGTGAATTGAATAAGCTAAATTGTCTGTAGTGTATAAGTGTGAGTGTAAATGTGAGTGTATGGGTGTTTTCCAGTAATCGGTTGCGACTGGAAGGGCATCCGCTTCTTAAAACATATGCCGGAATAGTTGGCGGTTCATTCCGCTCTGGTGACCCCTGATAAATAAGGCATTAAGCTGAAGGTAAATGAATGAATATTCACAAACAGCAAGTTGAAGGGTAATATTCAGAAAACCCCAATAGGTGCACTTTAAGAGATTTAGTTAAAACACAGTTTAGCTCAGAAAAAAAAAGCTTTTGCTTGGCTTTAGAAGATTTGAAATTCTTACTTTTGTGTTTGATCCCTTTGAAGCTTAAAAATTGTGAATCACTATCCACTTTAGTTGCATGAAAAATAACCACTGACATTGAGCTAAACATCTTCTGTGTTCTCGAGAAGAAAAATATACATATGGGTTTGGACAGAAAATATACATAAAAATATCGTTTTGACAGATGTATGCTCTCTTTAACAATCACAAAACACAAGAGAACTAAAAGAGGCAATTTATAGTCATTTGATTTGCTTATATTTTCAGTAAAAGGTATATTATGTAATACATAAATTGCTAAACAAATGGGCCAGTAGATTAGGCATGTTGAAAGGAACAGAAATGGTCTTTCATCTTCTCTGCCTTAATTACACATCGCATCCCTCTTAAAAGCCCCACATGGTTGATTTACAAAAGGCCCTCAGATTGAGTAAATACTTCAAATTTGACAAACAATGTTCTGCACTGTGTATTCCCCCGTTGGACGCATCTGTTCTTCAGATGCTGTTAAACACACAGCTCGGGTCTCAATGGGATGTTGTGTATGGTGAAGATCATCTCAAGATATCGTGACACACAAGCCCAGCTGTAAACAAGATTTTAAATACAGAGAGGCTTCACGTATCAGATATTTATACTGCACACAATAGTTATTCTATTTTTATTATACACATTTTATATTCAGTTGAAATCAGAATTATTAGCCCCCCTTTGAATTTTATTTTCTTTTTCACATATTTCCCAAATGATGTTTATCAGAGCAAGGACATTTTCACAGTATGTCTGATAATATTTTTTCTTCTGGAGAAAGTCTAATTTGTTTTATTTTGGCTAGAATAAAAGCAGATTTTAACTTTTTAAAAGCCATTTTAAGGTCAAAATTATTAGTCCCTTTAAGCATTATTTTTTTTCGATAGTCTACAGAACAAACCATCATTATACAGTAACTTGCCTAATTACCCTAACCTGCCTAGTTAACCTAATTAACCTAGTTAAGCCTTTAAATGTCACTTTAAGCTGTATAGAAGTGTCTTGAAAAATATCTAGTCAAATATTATTTACTGTCATCATGGCAAAGATAAAATAAATCAGTTATTGGAAATGAGTTATTAAAACTATTATGTTTAGAAATGTGTTGAAAAAAATCTTCTCTCCGTTAAACAGAAATTGGGGGAAAAAATAAACAGGGGGGCTAATAATTCTGACCTCAACTGTATATTTTGTACTCTGCAAAAGTTTTAGGCTGACATTAAATCTGTTGTTTTACTGATGGTATAATGGAAATATGTACCACAACACCAGTCAGAAGTGTACTTTTTTATCCATTTTTTTAATTTAGATTTACACAGGGTGAATAAATTATCTTTCAGTTTGGCTTGTTAGGATAGGAGTTAGGGTAGGTTAGGCTTAGAATTTTTTTGGGTCACACTTTATTTTGATGATCTTTTTGTTGAATGTAAGTTACATTGCAACTATGTGTCAACTAATTCTCATTAGATTATAAGTAGACTGTAACATTGGGGTTAGGGTTAGTGTAAGTTGACGTGTACTTGCAAAGTTTCTTATAGTCAGTTAAATGTCTGTTGAAGGAGCAGAATCAACAGATATTAAGCAGGCTGTCTACTATTACTCAAATGGACCATCAAAATAAAGTGTTATCTCTGAATTGATGGAATTGTACATGCTGAAAAGTACAGATATGTTTTAATCCATTATGTCATTCCTTCTGAAAAGCACTTCAGTGGTAATAGTTTTCATGTACAGCATGATAACGATCTGCTTATTGGAATGAAATCCTATTTGGCGAAAGAAAACAGCTGATGAAACACAGTCATGAAATGGCCTTCACAGGGTCCAGCCTTGAATATTACAGAGCAGCGGTGTCCTGGAGGCAGTGTTGCCATATATTGCTGACTTTTTCCAGCCCAAAAGCTATCCAAATCCCGCAAAAATGCACAGAAAACTGCCCAAAATATTAGATTATTCATTCATTCATTTTCTTGTCGGCTTTGTCCCTTGCGGGGTCGCCACAGCGGAATGAACCGCCAACTTATCCAGCACGATTTTACGCAGCGGATGCCCTTCCAGCCGCAACCCATCTCTGGGAACTTCCACACACACATTCACACTCATACACTATGGACAATTTAGCTTACCCAATTCACCTGTACTGCATGTCTTTGGACTGTGGGGGAAACCGGAGCTCCCGGAGGAAACCCACGCGAACCCAGGGAGAACATGCAAACTCCACACAGAAACGCCAACTGACCCAGCCCAGCCGAGGTTCGAACCTGCGACCCAGCGACGTTCTTGCTGTGAGGCAACAGCACTACCTACTGCGCCACTGGGTTGCCCATATTAGATTAATATTTTATTTATTTAAATAGAAATTAACCTAATTATTTTAACTGTCATAATTTTTAACCATACAGCAACCAACACCAGCAGTCACAAAACTACAACATCACCGGATCACACCGAATCACTGCCCCTAATAATGTTTAGATTAGAATACCTATTAGAGTATGTTTTACTTTCGAAATGGGGTATAAATTTGTCTTGTTTGGCATTTTAAATTCTTTTGAACATAATTAAGTGGTGCTTGTTAATCAGACAACAAGTGTTATGATAAACCACTGTGAACTGCAGGTGATGCGCGTGCACGTGAAGAGGAGTCGGATTTGTCTGGGAGTCAGATTTTGATACAACTTTCTATCACCTCCTCTTGCGGGTGGGCCCATGCGGTTTTGCGCTATGCACTGGTCATTACTAACTACTGCCCAAATTTTGTCAACCCGCCACTGCCATTTTTTACCCACACAATCAAATTCAAAACCGCCCAATCTGGCAACACTGGTCACCCTTGTGTTAGAAACACCTTGCATAAGCTAATTATTATTATTTTAGATTTTTGATATTTTTGATCATTTAATACAAAGTATAGCTTTAGAATTTACCAGTACTAGGTTGTGACTGGAAGGGTATCCGTTGCGTAAAACATATGCCGGAATAGTTGGCAGTTCATTCGGCTGTGGCGACCCCTGATGAATAAAGTGGTTCGCACACGGGATGCGCCGCTTAGTGCATATGACAGTTGGAAGTATTGCACACCAGACGCACACATTCGAATATTATTTAAAATGAAGCTATTTAGATGGCGCTCTAGGACACGGGAGAAACATGAGCAGTGTCCTGAGTCATAGTTGGGCGCCGTGGACAGCCACTAACTTGCGGCGCTGGTGTGCGTACCCTGATAGAAACCTATGGTTAGAATTCTAAATTGCATCTCACGTCGCATCACAGCGCAAATGGTGTGCAAACCCCTTAAAATCTTTTATATCATATCATTTAAAGGATTTTTTTTAATGTGGGGGAACTAAAAGAAATGTTTATAATATTTATAATATGTATAAACCATTTTTTAAATCAGGGTGGCACGGTGGGTAGCGCTGTTGCCACACAGCAAGAAGGTGCCAAGAAGAATGCCATTTTTTACCCGCACAATTAGAACAAAACAGTTCAAGCTGTGCTTGGTCCAAGGGAAGCCACATTAAACATAGACTTTTGCTTGAAGAGGAAATGTTTTGCTGTTGTTGTTTTTGAACATATTTTTTATATTTTCAGATTGTTTTTAATAAAGAGTGCAAAACTCTGGTGTAGTACTAAGGACTTTTGCACAGTATTATATATATATATATATATATATATATATATATATATATATATATATATATATATATATATATATATATATATATATAAAGTTGAAACCAGAAGTTTACATACCCTGTACTGTAAAAATAGGCAGATAACCATTTAATAAAAAGCCAGATGTTAATGTGACTAAACTTTTTCTCTTTTAGGTAAGTTAAGATTATCAAATTTGTTTCTGTTATGCTTAATAGCAGAATAATGAGAGAGATGTTTTTTGAGAAATTGTTATAACACTGCTTCCTTGTGTGACAACATGGGAAAATCAACAAGCCAGAATCACCAAAAAAGCCAGATTAAATTTGTTAAATTACACTGGGAAAAAGACAAGTGAAAAAGGAATTTGGAGACATGTCCTGTGGTCTGATGGAACTAAGATTAAACTGTTTGGCCATAATGACCAGTGTTACATTTGGAGGACAAATGGGAGCTTAGGAACACCATCCCACCTTTGAAGTATGTGAGCGGCAGCATCATGTTGTGGGGCTGTTTTGCTGCAGGAGGGACTGGTCAACTTCACAGCATAGATGGTATCATGAAGAAACAACATTATGTAGAAATGCTGAAGAAACATCTCAAGACATCAGCCAGAAAATGTAAACTTGGCCACAAATGGGTCTTCCAAACAGACCATGACAAGCACACTGCCAAATTAGTTCAAATGTACTTTACGGACAATGTTTTGGAGTGGCCATCACAAAGCCCTGACTCAATCCTACAGAAAATTTGTGGGCAGAGTTGAAAAAGCTTGTGCAAACTATTGTGAGAAGCTTGTGGAAGGACACCCAAAACATCTGACCAAAATTATAGTTTAAAATCAAAGCTAAAAAAAAATACCAAGGAACTGTATGTAAACGTTTGACTGTCTAGAAATTAATATTAAAAAAATTCTCAAAAAAAAAAAAAAATCTCTCATTATTCTGGCATTTAGCAAATGTAAATCATTTCGGTAATCCTAACGGACCTAAAATAGTAAACGTTTAGTAGGATTTACCATCAGAAATTTTTTTAAATGGTTGTGTTCCTTTTTTTTAGAGTGTATGTAAACTTCTGGTTTCAACTGTATATATATATATATATATATATATATATATATATATATATATATATATATATATATATATATATATATATATATATATATATTAAGGGTGTAACGATACGCGTATTCGTATCGAACCGTTCGGTACGAGGCTTTCGGTTCGGTACGCATAAGAACCGAACGATTCAGACAAATATCTAAAAAGATAAAAGAGAATAAATGTTTTCAGTGCAACAAGGCATCCCATGACGTGGCAGGCAACATCTGCCTTCCCCGCCCACCTCCAAACACTACTCTAGTCAGGCACACACTGCACTCAGGGTCGGAGTAAGCTCAACTGGCGCTCAAACCGAAAGTTATGCCGCTTTCAATCCGAAAAAGCCGGCGGAGCTGGGTGTTGAGATGATGCCGGGTTTGTCCCGGACGAAAGCGAAGCCTGAGGGGCGCTGAGATGATGCAGGGTTTATTGCGGACGAAAGCGAAAGGGTGGAAACGCGCCGCGGACTGACTGCACTATAGCTAGAAAAATGGCTAGGAACATTAATGTAATCCTCCTATAACCAACAGCGGGTCTGGCGTTTGGGAGCACTTTGCTTATTCCTGCTTTCAGATCCACTGAAATGGCAGGTGACGGTCAAAACAAGCAGGTCTCGGTTATATCCACATGTGCTGCCGTTAATCCGTGAGTCAGGTAATCAAAAAATAGGTCGCATGAGAGTAAAGGATATCGTGTATTGAGGAGGATATAGGCAAAGATATTGCAGAGAGCTGAGACCTATGACGACTTTAATATTTAGCTTGTTTCGCATTAATGTAGATATATTACATGTTTTAATTACATTATTGAATAAAATTAATAGCATTATTATTTTTAATCATCATCATTAATAATAAATAAACAAAAAATAATTTGACAGCTTCACCTGTTCACATCAACATGACCGGCACTTTCAGACTTCAGCACCACATGTCTTTAGCATGAATTGAAATAGTCTTTCCCTCCTAAAGGATAAAATACAATAATTTTTAAAATTGCAATGCGATTAGTCAAGTATTCGCAATTTCACATAAATCAGCATGCGAACATTTTATTATTTTCATTGCGCTCTTTCTCTCTGCAGCAGCAGTTCACGCGCTCTGGATAAGCGCACTACACAGCCACATCTCGTAGCAAATTAATTTGCAACTTTGTTGCATAAAAAATAGGCTAAATAACAAAATTTAATTAACAAACAAATGAAATAAAATTATTTGTAAAAATGAAACTACAGAAAAAAGAAAATGAAAAGAACTGAAACCAGCTCAAATGTTCAGTTCTGGAATAACAGGTATTGCAATCAAATTAATTCGATGGAATAATTAACACAGACAGGCGCATTTTTCAGAAAATAGCCTATTTTATTTTATTTAAAAATATGTTAGGCCTATATTTATTATATAGGTTATATATTTTTTAAATAGCCTATATTAAATTACCATTCATTTTGGCTTCAACGAATTATTGAACAGATTATTAATTAATTATTAACTTATCAAAAAACATTTTACTGAGCTCAGTGTCGGCCATCACCGGATAAAGTCCAATCTTTCTTTAATTTTTTGGACTTTTGTTTGAAAGCTTAGTGGCATTGTAGAGGTCCAATTTACTGTTGTTTGATTTAAATTATAGCCTGTTTGTGCGCCAATAAACAAGTCAAAGGAATGAGTGAATTAATAAAATTGTTCTTAAATGTCGATATTGTTTTTACTAAAAAAAATAACAAATGTTTTATAAAAATAAAATTAGCAATTTTCATAATTTATACGATTCAGTTAAATATAAGTTGGACATTTATGGGGCCATGTAACATGTTTTTGTGTTTGTTTTTTTGTTCTAGTGATCTTTAATATATACTGGGCAGCTACGCAAAATATTTTCTAAAATGTCAAGCAGGAATTTGTCGATTAGCTTTAATTATGAAGACAAAGAAATATTAAAAATAACAAAAATAAAATGATAAAAAAAATACAAAGATACAAAGAGCAGCATTTTGCTAAATATAATAGTCCTTTATATGCTTTAAATCCTGCTATGTGTTGTTTCATATTCGTTTTTATTTCACTTGATGAATTATTTATTTAATGTTTGAATGCTGAAAGAAATAACAGCCGTCCTTTAAATAATTATTTTACCATCAAAATGTAGTATATTTTATATTATTATCAACTTTTAATACAAAACCGCTGTGTAATTTAATTGATTGTTAAAAATGAAATAATTTTATGGCATAACCGTGTTTAGTAGTTGCTTTCGCTTTCGTTCTTCATGGAAGCTTTAACAGAAGCGTGTGCCGCATTCACCTCTGAAGTGGCTACTCAGCCTGTAGCCTATAAGTTTGGGATTTTTTCGTTGTGACGATTAAGCAAGAATCATAATGCATTGCATATTCGGCTCATTCTTCAGTAGCCTCAACACAGGCTGGTAGCCTAGATTTAAACGGATCGTTTATAAGAATGAGCGATTAATAGATTAATTGATCGTTAATTTAAATGATCATTGATCACTGGATTTTGTAGAAACTGACATCCCTAGTTCAAAGTAAAAAAAAAGAAAAGAAGAGAGATCATGCTTTTATGATGTTAGTTTTCATACAATAAAAAGATTTCAATCAGAGAAATCCTCTGGCTTTTTTCCTTTTTTTTTTTTTTTTTTTTTGCTGTTTCGAAAACATACCGAACCGTGACACCACTGTGTCGTATCGAACCGAACCGTGATTTTTGTGAACCGTTACACCCCTAATATATATATATATATATATATATATATATATATATATATATATATATATATATATATATATATATATATACCCTTCCAATTTAGCTTACACAATTCACCTATAGCGCATGTCTTTGGACTTGTGGAGAAATCAGAGCACCCAGATGAAACCCACACAAACACACAGAGAACATGCAAACTTCACACAGAAATGCCAACTGACCCAGCCGAGGCTTGAAGCAGCGACCTTCTTTCTGTGAGGTGACTGCACTACCCACTGCACCACAGCCTCTCACATATTTATTTAATTTGTTTTATATTTTGTTAAGACCCATGCACTTTCATCTGGAATGTGTTCCCAGATCACATCCTGAAGTAGTATGAGCAATCTGAATTATTTCTGTGTCAAATGCATTTCCAAGCTATCCAATCAGAAAAAAAGCATAAAGTGACCAGATGTAAACAGCCACAAAGTGACCAAAACTGTCAAAGCCTATAAATACATACATTAGTTTAGACCAGGGCTTGGGTAAGTTCAGGCATGGAGAGCCACAGTCCTGCAGAGTTCAATCTAGCTGTAATCAAACACATCTGAACAAGCTAATCAAAGTCTAAGGGCTACTAGAAAACTACAGGGAGGTGTTTTTTTTTATCAAGACTGGAAGAAAACTCTGCAGGACTGTAGCTCTCCAGGAAAAAACTTGCCAACCCCTGATTTAGTAGTGGCCACAAGAGGCAAGCTTTAAATGGAAAATCCACTGTCACTGGTCTCTGGTTTCTATGTGCCTAAGTGAGCATTTTGGACAGATGCAGTCAAATATTTGGCAACATGAGACTAACAGAAGTCCTACCAAGGTTGATATGTTTGAGGGAGCTTCAAAATGAAATAAAACAGCAATCTGAACACAACTGATCATTCACGCTCGTTCATCAGACTGTCATCCGTCTGACTGTTACAAGACTTTATCATGCCGCACAGCAGGCAGTAATGGGCACGATATGTGAACTACCCACTTAGGGGAAACAGGAGAGGTCTAGTATGGAATTTATTTTGATCACCTCGTTTCCTTCCCATTTAAGATTCTATAAAATTTGAATGACCGTTCAATCACAGTTGCAATGAATATGTACATGATGGAGCTTAAAGTCATTTTTTATGATCGTCGTAGTTGTTATTCTCTCCATTCATCATTTATTTTCCATTGCTTTATATAGTGCTCCTTCTTGAGTGTCCCCTACTGCAGTGATTAAGGACGTCACAGGGGTAATCAAGGATGCTGGTGCTAACCCACATCTCTGGTGCTGGTGCCCACATTTTAAGGGTGTTTTCACACCCGCCTTATTTAGTTCGGTTGAATTGCACTAGAGTTCCTTTTCCCTCTTATGGCCCATTTCTACTGAGTGGTACGGTATGGTATGGTTCAGTTTGGTATGCTTTTATGCCCATTTCCACTGTCAAAATGTATGCAAAAGCAAACCATACTGTACCACTTTTTGGGCACCCTTTGTAATGGGTACCTAAGCACGACAAAAGAGTACCAAAAGGCGGAGCTAGATGCACAGCTGAATGCTATTGGTTTACAGAGAAGCGTCACTCGTGCATACACAAGCAAAGAAACCGCCATTTTTAAAAACACAGCCAAAAAAAGACTTTACATCGTAATACTATATGCATATAATAACAAGCAATGATGGACCTAAGCTCAGACAAGCCTTGTCGTTGTCTTGATGTACAACCACAAAGCCAAGAAGAACAAACTCTGCCATGTCCTGTTTTTGTTTTACGAGGCTGTCTAAAAGTACGAGTGGTTTCATTTTCTCCAGGGAGCCTGCCGCATGTCTATATTTGAAATAACAAACTTCTTGAGCTAATGATAATAGTGTGCACGTGATTATTTAAGTGCTTCTGATATTCGATCATTTCATAATGAGTCAAGTGCGGAAAAAAACAAAGAAGCCCGAAAAACAAAGGAGCGAATGATTCTTTTAGCAACCTAAAACATGAACAAACTGCCATGTTTAACTACTGTATTATTGTCACCTTTTGGACTATTATGAACTTGGAATGACAAAATTACTCTCTAACAGAGGTTACATGTGCTGGTGAAGATTAAAGATACAGATGAGAGGTTTGCACTTACTGTGGGCTATGTTGTGTGTTGTTTTTGAAGCCAAATAAGGACTAATGTATGCTGTGTGTAGTTTATCTGTAATTGGTTACATATCGGAGACTGTAAGGGTCTGTATGTGGTACCCTTTAGGCAGTGGAAATGCAAGCCTGATAAAAGTGACCCGTACCATACCATACAGTACCAGTCAGTGGAAACGGGCCATTAGTGTGATTCATTTGGGCAAGGTTTGAATGTAGCAATCACACTCGAGTGTGCACCAAAAGCGGACCAAAAAACCCTGGAGTGGTTCGTTTGTGGTGAGAACATGATCCGAACTAGAACAGACCCAACCACGAAAAGTACTCTGCCTTTTTGGATTACTCCAGCTGCCATAGTCCGATCCGCTGTGCATTAAGGGATGTGAAAAAAAAATATTTGTTGACAACATTTTACCAACAATTTTATACAAAGAGAGAGAGAGAGAAACATTACCTGATGGATCGTTGGTAATATTTCTGGAAGACGACCATGTCGCAGTTCAGCTAAATTAATTCTCACCTTCTCCTGAAGTGACTTGCGATGCGCCTTTGCCATTTGCAATGCATTAAAACATTGCTTTCCAGTCGTAGCCGAGCTTGATTCTAGAAGTGTATAGTTTGTTTAAAGTGATGTATACAAACTATATAGTATACTATGAGCAGGGATACAATCAGCCAGCGCAGTCGTCCCTCCATAGTAAAAAGCAACATTTTGTGTCTGGCAGTTTGTTTACTTGTGGGAGTTCCGTTGACATTTTCCCGCAGGATAATTCTGACCAATCAAAAAGCAGTTTAGGAAATATGTTCATTAACATCTGGCCAATTTTGTCACATGACTGCATTTTGGTTCTTTTCAACTGGTTCGGACCAAAGCAATCAGTGTGGTGTGAAAAGGACCCAAAAACGGCAGAAAAATGGTAGTGTATCATTTGTTGCCCTTGGTCCGGATCAAATTAACCAAACCACACATGTGAAAGCACCCTAAGTTACAGTAGTAAAACAGCAAACTACAGTAACTAAAACTTAATAAATACAATATAGGCATTTAAAAAAAAGAGAGACCAATTTGAGAGAGAAAGAAGGACAGAGATTAACCTGTCTGCCCCGTTCCTTTGTTCAGTTTTCCCTCCATCTAATGTTTTGATTAGTTTGTACATCTGTTCTGTTTTCCCCTGATTGTTCCCTTGTGCGTTTAAAGACCAATTTACACCACACAGACAAATGCCAGCAAACTAGCTGGCTATTGTATGCAGGCCACGACCACAAGGTTTTCCCCACATTCATTTCTAAAACACTGTTCACATGAAAACGGCAAAACGCACTGTTAGGGGCATGATGAACCAACAGGCGGAGATAATGACACTTATGCTGAGTTCACACCAAATGGGGAATTAAGTATTTTCACAAGTAAACTGCATAAAAATTCAATGCAAACCTGAGAACAGAGGCAGATTTGCATCCCACATGCAGAGTTTACCTTATTCGCATCTGTGTTTAACTTGAACCCAGCCGTGTTGGTCAATGAAAAAGGAGAAAACAGCACGCACACTGACGTCATGGGGTGAAAATCTACACCCTGGTTGGAGTTTTCAGAGGAGTTTTTGTTCAGTCACCAATGTGCAAAAATACCTGTGTTCGTGTGGACAGGGCCTTAGAATCTTGTGGGAAAAGTATTGCCATGTTCACACTGCCCCAACAATTGCCACGCACACTAATTAAATATTGAATAGTTTAGCCTTGCAGGGCTAAAAAGACATTTACGTGAAACGTATCCATAGATATATACATTAGGTGTCGCCTACCCTGCTGTTGTCTATTAGAAGTGTAAAAGTCCATCTATTAGCCCAATGACGAAACTAACAGCATGGTCGAAGGTTAAATGCGTGTAAGCCTTTTCCAGTGCTTCTGAAAAGAATTCTGTTATTTATTAGAGTTTATTTATACTCATTTTCTAGCTCCGATCTTTATCTGACTCCATTTTTAAGTGATCGTAATATTTAGACTGTATTTCTAATTATAGGAACGGATCACAATAATCATTTATGACTTAATTTAGAGTTTTGATCTATCTGTTCCCATACTCTTCAATTTATACGTTCATTACTGGCCAATCCACCGCACAGAGTTCCACGCCCCGGGTTTTGCGTGCATTCTCACGAGCAGAATGCCGGCACTCTGAAATTAGTCAGAGGATACGGGATGAATTAATATTTAATTAGGCTGGTTGTACAATACTAACACATGCCAAAAGAAACATCTCACTTAATTCAAGAACCGCACTTGCTAGTTCCAGTGGTTAAGGATTTAAAAGATCTCTATGATACCGCGTGCGATACTGCGTGTAATCTATATGTCTAGAAAATTCCGAAATTATGCCGATCATAAAGGTAGCGAAAATGACTTCACATAATCTACTGGATATAAAAGATTTCAGGAGAATTCAGGATGAGTCAAAACTTAACATTTTATTCGTCAGGTAAAATTGTATAATGCCAATTATATAATAAAACAATCATCAAGCCAATTCAAAGATGATATCTGTAACAATATAACATCCATTAACTCAAATATAGATTAAAGAATTAAAGATGCATACCTGACCTGAGAAATACATTGCAGCACAAATGCGTGCCTACAATGGGGGTCTTGCCTACAAGAGTTCCCGTGGTTAGTTTTACACCTGATCCTTATATAGCCAACTGAGAACAAACAGTCATAAATTCAAGACAATAGAAGCGTCACAGAGACTCTTGCCTGGTTACTTTGAGATGTTAATCATCTATAGAGAGGGGGGAAACATCTGGCAAAGATTATATCAAAGTCAAAAACCAAATCAACATATAAAAATGAAATATCATCGTGAAATTAAGACCACTTTACCAATCACACAGAGACATTTAAAATGATACCAAACATGAATACAGTGCTATAACATACATCATATTAAAACCTTGAGCATTTTATCTGGAATGTGCTCTGATGAAGAAAAGGTCAAGAAGGGGCTTGAGGTGAAATGAGAGGGGGGAATCTTTCTCGCATTACCACCTGGAAAGACGGAGTCCTGTTGGCAGTCCACACCTATGTTTGATGTTTGAATGGTCAATAGTAATTAAAATAGAACAGTTGGACAGCTGTAATCCTGTAATCCTTATCTTCTTAGACTCGAGAGTTTGTTTTTATTGCATCTCATGAAATTCCATATCAGCTCTCAGGATCTGACATAGAAAAGAGGTTAAAAGCCATCTTACAGAAGAAATGCGAGAGCCGCCTTTTTAGTACAGGGTAGCGCTCCTTTGAAATTAATGTGGGACAAAGGTGTAGTGGAGGACTGTGGCCATCCAGAGCCAAAGATATACACACATATATACATATATCTATGATCGGGAGTTTTCCCGGTGGTCAGTATGCAAATATTTTTTTAAATTACAAAAATATATAATTTTACATCACTTTTCTACATTGATGGACGGGACCACATGGGCATTCCTGACAAAGAGTGTGTGTTTGTGTGCATGGAAATGTATTATCCTCCCTCCCTGTTTAATTTGATCCAATCCAAGTCCTTAAACACACCCCTCTCCTGCTTTCACTTCTCATTCTGACGGAGGGAGGGATTCGTTTCTGAAGGAATCCTCGTTATAATTACCCGTTCTCTTAGCCCATAATAATACAAGTTTCTGATACCGCAGCATCTTGTTTTCATATTTCATAACATTGTTGGCTTATTTTATTTACCAAAACTAGCATACGTCTAGAAATTAGTGTGAGTTGGTGCTCCTTTGCCTAATGGTGAATGCAGTAGGTGACTGTATTATCATCAATAACATTACTTGTTAACCACAAAAGTTCATAACATATAAAAACGTAGAAAACGAAATCTTACCTATGAAATGTTCTGTCTTTGTGCTCTGTTTTCTTTGTTTACTCGTTACTACACCCGTACACAGCTTTAAAGTCCAGCGTCTTCACATTGGCACACTGTCTTGATCAATGCGGTTGAATGACATTTGTCCTGGGAGCACTGTACAAATGTGGTGGCGCTATTGACGCATGCTCAGGGTCCGTATGTGATATCTAGTGTATATATCTATGAAACGTATCTAGTCCCTGGTCAGATTAAGTCCTCGTTTGTTGACGTTTGTCAGAAAATTATTTCACACTGCTCAGACATTCTACAACATATCGGCAATTGTATATACAATAATATTAACAATTGAACATGTTGAGTCGGGTGAAAGCATACTCCAACCTACTGTAACAGACGCTGACGCAGTTTCATTTTTAATTTGTCGACTTTAACTGCAGTTTGGCACTTTCACTTTCATTCACGAACATTTTGTGCATGCCCCCGTGACAAACGAGATATTGGATGAGAGTATGAACTGCGAAGAGTGTTGTTTTAATGGAATTTGATACCGCATGTCGTATGGGAAAAAAAAACTCTGCATTTTGTGATGCAGGTGTCTGTGGTCCTACACTGACTCGGTAGTTGCAGAGAATAGTGTCAAACAGCCGTCTGTATCATACCTGCCAACGCTCCCATTTTTCCCGGGAGTCTCTTGTATTTCAGACCCATCTCCCGTGTTGTTCTGTCTCTCGGAAAACACCCGGAATTTCAACACCCCCGCCCCCCGGCTCCTCAGCAATTTGGTACAGTCCGGCGTAAACCTGGTGCATGCATGTGCGCAAGTGTGCTCTTCAGTTCGCGCACAACCTCCCCGCTCTACAGTTCGCGCGCCCCCATCTCTCCACCCACCCCACCCCCTCTTCAATTCGTCCAAACACCCCACCCCCCGCTATTAAGTTAGTGCGCAACAACACCCCACAATTTCTGTTTAGTTCAATTGTGACCTTAATTGGATTAAATTAATAAAAAAATCACTGTTTACATGGTAGGTTTTTAATCAGAGTATTGTCTTCATCATATTAAAATCTGATTATTGGTGTCCATGTACTCATTGTTGAGAAACTGGTTTAGATGACCAATTTGGGGTTTATATTAAAGACTTTTCCTTAAGCTTTCATCATTGTGTCTTCCTGCTCATGTTATGCTACAGAAGAGTGGAAAGAAGAGTACAAACAGGGGTGCCACTAAGGCCACATTTACACTAATATAATTTCATTTTAAAATGCATAAGTTTTGCTACGGTTACACCTTCCATCCACACTACCCCGGAGTTTTTGAGTGCTGAAAACTGAGCTTTTTGAAAACGCTGCTGCTCCATGTCAGTGTGGATGGGGGAAAACGGAGACATTTGAAAACAAAGCTGTGGCTGCAGACATTCATTCTGATGGGGCTTTTTCCTCAATATTAAGTAGTCTACACAAAGTTCAGTTGTGCATCCTTTCCTTAAGTTCAGACTTTGCAAGTTTGATATGGAAAACAAACTCCAGAGGACACGTCGGGTAAATCTTCAAAGGGAACAATGTACTTTATAAACTCATTCACAACATCCTGGCTACGCTGTTTCACTATCTTAACAATAAAATGAAAACATGATATAAGAAACTACCTATTTTTATTTTAATATTAGCAACTTACTTGTAACAGACACCAAAAATGTTTAGGCGTAGTGTAGCTACATATTTATATGACCGTCACATCTTCACTGTATGCATTTTTGTAACAAAACGGAGCCTATAACATAACTGGCTCTTCATTTTTATTGAAAAATACGAAACATACCCTGTCTTTTTTGCTTAATATTAGTTTTAATAATCAATAATGGCCATTATAAAAGTATAACGTACAAGTCAGTCAAAACACTTGTAGCGAATTAGCTCAGAAGGAAGAAGAAGATTAATTTGAACGGGGCTTCAAAAGAATCAACTCTTTAAATCCGAACAAACGAATCGTCCAGCGATCGTTCAAACAGACAGTTGACTTTGATTTCGGCTATTGCGATCAGAATAAAAACCCATTTATGTTTAAGCAGGGTAGCAAGATCAAAGTTTAAGACATTAGATTCATAAACATGCACAGGCACCTTTCCTTACACGAAATTAAACTTCATTGACTAATCTAACAGAAACTAACACCTGACACCAACACACATTCATACAAGTGTAGAGAAGAGTAAAGGAAGTTAAATAAGAGTTTGAGAGAATGAAATGATGAAAAACCTTGGATTTTGTAAGACCAAACCAAACGAACCAAAAATAATCAATTTAACCCTTCTATGGTCTCTTCAGGGTTGCATTTAGTTTACACCAGTTCAGATGGAGGTGTTAAGCCGAAGTCACACTAGAGTTTGAGCTTGCGAAATTCTGTCGTACGGCGCTGCGAAAAGGGGCGGGATTAAACAAGATGATTAGACAATAAAAAAGCGAGCGATTGCTCCATGTTTTAAATTTCTGTTCAGAGAGGTCATGTTTTGATCCTGGATTGGTCTCACGCAGTCAAGTGATGCGATTTCGCAGGTCAGAGTTCACCAAGCTTGAACTTTGCACTGCAGCAACCTGCGAAACTCGACGCATGACCCTGCGTTTCCGGTCTGACGCATTTGCGTGCGTATGAATGGAAGTCTATGGAGAGAAAAGTCCAGTGTGACCGCGGCTTTACTTGTGTTCCTTGTGTGATGTGAAGAAACTCCCTCTGTGGAGCATGTGGCTGTCTGGTGGTTCTTTGTCCTCTCGAGGCTTGGAGTGGGGTGGAGTCGGTCGTTTCAAGTTTTGAAAGCGGCTAAAAGGCTAGCCGTGGTTGTCTACTGGTTTTGTGGCACACTAAACAATATAATTATGTGGCTGATCGGCCATATTCGTTACACACGTTACCTGAGAACAAATAGTAGATCCAAAAGACCAAAGTCGAGGAATATGTTGTTAGATGAACAAGATGAATTAAATATCACTTTTAACAAATATAGTGAGTTTAGATCCAGTGGTAGATTCTTGATGAACTGTCTGACGTGCACAGCTCTCTCCTGGAAAGCTCTGCTCAAAGCACCTGCTGGCTGCCTGGAGCTCAGACGCACCCATACGCTGCAGCGCATGCCAGAGAGTGTGTGTGGTCAAGTGATGTGCATTTTCAGTGGTGTAGTCTGGACGGAGATTTGTTCAGAAACATTAGGTGAAACGCCAGTGTGGACGTAGATTGTTTTCGCTCTAAAATGCCATTTTAAGGGCAACGCAGTGGCGCAGTAGGTAGTGCTGTTGCCTCACAGCAAGAACGTCGCTGGGTTGCAGGTTCGAACCTCGGCTGGGCTGGGTCAGTTGGCGTTTCTGTGTGGAGTTTGCATGTTCTCCCTGCGTTCGCGTGGGTTTCCTCCGGGTGCTCCGGTTTCCCCCACAGTCCAAAGACATGCAGTACAGGTGAATTGGGTAAGCTAAATTGTCCATAGTGTATGAGTGTGAATGTGTGTGTGTGGAAATTCCCAGAGATGGGTTGCGGCTGGAAGGGCATCCGCTGCGTAAAATTGTGTTGGATAAGTTGGCGGTTCATTCCGCTGTGGCGACCCCGCAAGGGACAAAGCCGACAAGAAAATGAATGAATGAATGAATGCCATTTTAAAACTAAACCGTATTTGTGTAAACAGGGCCTAAGAGGGGACAGTTAGGACGTTCGAAGTTCTAAGGGACCACAGACTTTGGGGACCCCAGAGATCTGCTTTATTAGAATTTAACAGTTCTAGCAATAACATTGTATTATTTCATGGGGCCCAAAATTGCTAGTGGCACCCCTACCTACAAAGTTGTTTTGGGCTCTTTCTCCCCTCACATATACATCCCAGTCATCCAGCTCTTGTGCTTGAAGCAGAAAAATCACTCCCTTGTGAACCATATGGGAGACTTTATTGAACTTTCCAATCTCACCACATTCCTGGACCACTCGTTGTGAAGATTCTATATAGTCAGCCCCAGCGAGCAGTCCTGTGCATGCAAGCCAAGCAGTATCAGTTCCTTGAGGGAGCTTTGCCGGTAACACCATTTATCACCATGGAAGTCTTGTGGAGATTGAGGGAATGAATTTAAGCCCCACCCACACTCCCACTGTTGAAGGTGAGCTGCCGTTAGCATTGGACATTTTTAACTATATTAATGAAGAGGATTTCTAGCCTCTTCTATAGACTAGATCTCAGGTTTAAGAGATAGTTTACTCAAAAAGGAAAATGTATTCAGTTTACTCACCCTCAAGTTGTTTCAAACCTTTATGAGTTTTTTTCTATTCACAAAAGAAGTTATTTTGAAAAACCTGTAACCAAACCTGACTTCCCCATACAGTAGAAAAAAAACAAAAAACTATGGAAGTCAGTGACACTTTACAGCTCATCGTGAATGAAAAGGTGGAGAGTGACTCCTTCCCACATTCTAAAACTGAATCTACCATGCTGAACACATTTGGGGCTTTTAACCGAATTGATTATTCTTAAAAATAAGATAACAAGTGGGACTTAATTATCTTGAAAATAGCAGTAGTTATCAGGTGGGACTTAATTGCTCTTAAGATATCAGCAGTCATCAAGTGATTGTCCTAACCATTTACAGTCTTTTCAATTTGTAGTTTGGGGCCATACGTACATGCAGTGAAGGGGAGGTTCTAAGCTATAAAATTCTGTATAAAACTGCTTGCATTTCTTTAAGAAGTTCTGCAAGAAATTATATTATTAAGGAAAAAGTCTGAATGTGCGAATATAAAACCAACTTTACCTCTATGTGTAAGTTCACATACCCTGCCGTCAGTTCAGGTATAGTTCGCTGTCAGAATGCAGTTGTTCTGCTTGTTGATGATCACCCTGGCCTTGTATAACGTTAGCTCCGTCTTTTTTTCCTTGTCTTTGGCTTGGCAGAACCTCGGTTTTTAGCACTACATAGTTTTGAATCTGGTAATCAGGGAACATTATTTCTTGCACATGACCACACAGAACAAAATTGTTGGCATCCAAACAATTGTAGGCCTTTAACTTCTCTCATAAAATCCTTTGGAGCTTCAATGAGATTGTATATTTCGGGCTGGATGCTTGGCTATTTCGTCTTATTCAATATCCATTGGGAGGGTGCTATCGCAAATGGACCTGTCAGACGAGCGCCGCTCACTTTAACGTTAATTTTGCCGAATCACTGTGTTTATCACTGGGTGACAAGCTGTTATAATATGCTTAAAGCATTATGTAAATAATATATATAATATGTAATCAATCTAACTTATTTCTAAGACAACAACAAACTCTGAACCGCATCGAATGTCATTCCATCGCTGTAAATGGTAGCGCTCCCGTTTTTTTTCTGCCACCTCCCTGCGCACGCATCCTAAATGTTTACAAACATGGTAATTGGTCTATTCCAATAAGAAAAGGTTAAGAAAGCTCTTTAATTTTGATATTTGGTTCAAACGTTTAGACCAAGCAGCAACCTCCCGCTCTCCCTCATGAAGCAAATACAGAAGTAACTGAAACTGCAATTCATCGAAATTCTGCTAGTCCTGGCTCCATAATAGAGCAAATTTCTATTGACCCCACTTTTAAAATTAAAATTTTTACAGCAGAAAAAAAGGTGCTTACAGGCTAGTACAAAGAACGATTTTGGTTCAAATAGCTAGTATTACCCTTCATGACAACTGTGAGGGGGTGAAATTTTTTTATAATTCATCCGTTTATATTAGGTTTTATTAAGTCTGCATAATTAAAGGCGTGGCCACTTGAGTGACAGCTAGGTCTCACTGGTCGCCATCACTTCACTTCAGCTGATTCCGGCTGATTAGCCGCTGAACTCGGCATGTACATCGTATTTTTGTTTTATGTGGCTTTACTCAGTCAGTTGCTTTTTGGAATTATTTCTTACAATTATCAGATAATATGGCATGCTGTGTGCACTTAATTGTGCTCACAAACTATTCATGGGGCCTCCATTTCCCAGGTGAGGGAAATTATACACTTATTTACCATATCTATAAATGTATTTGTTTTGTTGAAGATCATTTATCATTTATACTTTTCTTTAGACCAGTATTGCACTCTAGAATCTGACAGATTGATTAGCTGTAGGCTATAGAACAGTCATCTGAAAGGTTGTCATGCAGTGTTATGCCTGGATTTCATAAATAGCCTGGCATTTACTAACACAGAAGTAATTCGCGTTTTCCTCCTGTAGAAAAACGTCACAGGAACAATGCTTAGTGGTTCAATGTAGTACAACAGTGTTTTAAAAGTCTAAACACTTTATTGATATAGTATACAACGAAGCACATGTGGTCAGAACACAAATGTGTCACAGGTAAAGAAGTATTAAGCATTTCTGCCAAAGCTCCGACTTTTTGTCCTTGTTTGGTATCACCCGCTCAGTGCGATGATGCGCGAACAAAATGGCGATGATTGGCCACGCCTTCTGGTAGCTTCCTTTGCATTCTTTAGAAACCTATGGGTGACGTCACGGATACTACGTCTATATCCTTTACAGTCTATGGTTTAGACCTACCTATTTTTTATTGTTATTATTATTTACATAATTTCTTGATCCGTTTGTACTGTGCTTCTGTGTTAACCATCAAATATGTATCTACAGAATTCTGACAAGGTCAACATTCCATGTTCAGATCCACGCACAAAAAAAACCCTGGAACTACTCGGCTATTAAAAAAGAAATTAGTATGTAATTGTTTTGATTTCGACAATGACATGCATTCGTGTACACTTCCATGGTTTAATAATGTTATTAATAATTACTTTGGTAACACTTTACTTTGATGGTTCATTTGAGTATTGGTAGACTGTCTGCTTAATATCTGTTGATACTGCACCTTCAACAGACATTTAACTGACTAGAAGAAACTTTGCATGTACATGTCAGGTTACACTAACCCGAACCCCAACCCTAACCCCAACCTAACAGTCTACTTAAAATCTAATGAGAATTAGTTGGCATGTAGATGCAATGTAACTTAAATTTAACAAACGGACTATCAAAATAAAGTGTGGCCTTACTTTTAATGTTGGTTTCTACAGGCTACACTGGTCAAGGCTACCTGTAGGCAACAAATTTCAACGCAACAGTTAACAGCTTTTACAAGAAGACTTATAAATTCAGAGGCAAGGGTTTTGCGCTTGGAAATGTGTTTACATGAAAAAAAAAAACCCTCTCAAAACATTTTGTTTGTAACAATTAAAGAATGGCTTAATGATGGTTGAATTTTCTCTTTTTTTGGGGGTAAACTATCCTTTTAATGAACTTCAACTAATTAAGCATGTCACTTTTCATGAAAACACAAATTCAAAGTTTAACATCAGCTCTGCAGCCAGTTCTTGTTTCTTTGTTGGTTGACCAGTGGCACCAGTGTGCTTTTACCTGCATATAAACATCCATGGGTCCTATTTTGGATGGTAAACACAACTCCGAATGCGTATAAAAGCATAAATCTCTCAACTCTTTTACTCAGCAGTGCAGAAACTGCCCAATTCTTTATCTTTGTAGCTGTTTTTACAGAGCTGCTGTGAAAGTTTGTCTTCAAAGCACACAAAGAGAAAAGAAATTGATTTGTAGACCAGCTTCTGATATGCTCAGTGACCTATGCACTGCATTTGTAACTTTCCTGAGTTATGACTTCCTTCTGGACTACAGAGTCAACACTATTGACTGCAACAGAATTATTTTTGTCTTCTCTTGAGAGCTCTCAACGGGAAGATGACATTCATTGCATGGTTATTTCAGTCCTTTTGTGCACTATAACTTCTCAAAGACAGAAATGGAAAATTGTGTTTCTTTACAATGTTAAGTGAGCCATTTCTAACACAAACCAGAGCTACAGTGCTATAGCTACAGAATGTGAAAGAATGTGGAAACCAGAGCCACAGTGTTAAGCCCTGGTCAGATCACACGATTTTATCACGATTTCGGCACAATTTCCTTGACGTAGGGAGTCGTAAACAACAAATGGGCATTGTAACACAAGATTCAGTCGTGTCTTCTCCTGTAATGTGGCATAGTTTATGACAACCAATACCATGTCTGCGACGCTTCATGACACCATCACAGAAGGTCTAGCATGTTTAATTTTTTCCCCGATCTTCATGTCGAGTTCCGTCGCGTGAGTGACAGTGGACAATAAGAGCACATCATTTCTCAGTTATATCAGTGGGTGCTGTTAATTTGTGGGTCAGGTAATCAAAAAATAGGCTGCGTATTTACTTATCGGTGGCTCTCGGGTGGATAAGCACCATCATTGGTTATGCAAACTTTAACTACTTTGTCTAAAATATTAAAGTGTTTTAAGCAATTTTATTTGAATGACTGGCACAAATATGCAGACATCTTCATTTTCACAATGAGTTTCTGAGTTCTCTCAGCCTTCCAATAGAGTTGGTTCTTCCGAGGTAATCTGGAAAAAACGTTCAGTGCTGCGAATACTTTGTACTTTGTCTTGCTTACTTGATTAAACTTATTAAATTGAAACTGACCAGCGCAATGGATGATTTTGCCATTTAAAATGAAAACAGTTTAATATAAGTTTATCTGAATATGTGAATATTTCACTTTAATTGTATTAGGGCTAGATTTTATTTTATTTAACAAGCCAGTTTGTGCTTTGGTGCTGAAGCATATGGTTTTGAAGCACTTCACCTCAGATGTTATTCGTTATTCTTGTTTATCTAGTAGATAACTGCCGAATAAAAAATACATTCAAATTAGGATACAAATTATACCAAATAAAATTATGAAGTTATGAACCAAATGAAAGATATTTTTTACAAGTATTTATTTATTTAGTACAATTTATTTATTTTTTTTATTTGTGCCCGTCCACTACTCAACTGTGCGATGATGATTTGTTTCGCTCCATGGAAAATAAGGATTTAATTAATGCTTCACTGTAATTGCTGTAGCACAAACTAAATTTTTAATATGTCATTATTTTCATCTTGTGCGTCTGATTTTTCTTTGGTGCTGATGTGCTTTCGTTTTCTCTATCTCACTCGCGGTTAGTTCAGGCGAGGGAGTGTTTGATAAGCAACCCTGGGAGGAAAAGATACATTTCGATTTAAAAGAAATTTTAGGGGATTTTTTAGTCGAGAATCTAGATGTTTAGATTGCAACTATGCAGTTTATTTATGAGGATAGTGTCTATTTTTAAATATTTATAATATTTTAGAGTATCAGATTCAGTGCATTGGCTGCCATCAGCCTGTCATTCAAATACTATACCCGCTTGAAGGCAACTGGACCTAGTGTGAGTACACCCTAATTCCAAGTTCAGACTGCATGATTTTCAAAGTAGTCGTGTCACAGATGTTTTCCCACTGTATGACTATCTGGGTTAGCGTTTTGTGTTTACACTGTAGGATGGATCGGCAACAGGGGAGTTCACACTGCATGACTTTAAAATAGGAAGAATCACAGACAACTTTGTCCAAACTACGTCTCACAGCCAAACAAGTGACATGGAAACAACGCAAGGTTGCGTAATATATCTTTAGTTATTAACTACATAATGGAAAAAGAAGGCTTTAGCTTTAAAAACTTGTGTTGCTCACCTGGCTTTTGAAGAGAATTAACAATCTCTTCTCAACTTTTTTTACTTTTCGACCTGGTTGTGGTATTGCTCAGATGACACGTCAAACAGACACAGTGCTCCTGCTTAATTTACACTAGTTTTTCCTCCATTTCTTGGGTCCAAATAAACTGAAAATGAGCGCTCCCTCAGCCTCCCGCTGGCCTGCAGGTACCTGTACTTGTGAATGCTGCTCTCTCATTGGCTGTAGGTGATCTGATGTTATTTTCAATCATAACTCATTTCACACGGCATGATTAGAATCACCGACAGCTCCAGATATTTAGCATGCCAAATATCTCACGGGCATTGACAACTCATCAGCGATTCTCTCATATCGTGTCCTTGATAGTTCATACTGTGTGATTGTTACTCACGTGAACGAGCACCGATTTGCCTGTGATTCCAGGCATTTGTTGGCGATTTCTCAAAAACTGCCGGCGAGTCAAAATCAGGGCTAAAATCATGCAGTCTGAACTCGGCATAAGGAACTCTGCTTGTGGCCTCGAGCCAATGCACGCCTCCCACCAGTGCCGATATACAGCCATATCGCACTGCTACTCATGTGATATTACTCATATACTTGATTTTAACTAAATTTGATTGTTATGCAATTGTGTGCACATTTTTTAAAGCTGCTTTGAAACAATAATGATTGTAAAAAGCACTATACAAATACACTTGATTTGAATTGAACTCTCAAAACATACAAACGGCATTATTAAGAAAACATAATCTTCAAGCAATTAATTTTGAATCAGGGTTTTATGTATGCATTGATGGACATTAAATAATAGTTCTGGGGCAGACTGGAAACTTGCAACACAGTTTTAACCTTATTATCATCCATCCCAACAAAACGTACAAAATGGCACCCAAGCTGCACTTTGAGCCATGTTTATGTTTATTTTTTAGCTCAACTGTCAGAATTTAAACGTAGAGGATTGTGGGATTGAAGGCTACCAAGAACACATCTACTGTAACATTTACTGAAATTCAATCAATGTGAAGGTAACCTCCTGAGACAGGAAGTGAAGTAGAATTTGTATTCAGATGTAGCACGCCCGGCGTTGAGCTGGCGGTGCTGCAGTTTAAATTTCTAAAAGATAGAAATATGAGAGAGTCAAAGTTTCGTTGCTCTTCACAGTCGAGTCGCTCTCGTAATCTTTATTACAGACAGTTGATCACAATGTACTATAATTTCATAAATATTTCTATGCAGTAATACTTAAAACAGACTATACAACATCATTAAACAGTGTATTATACCCAACAAACCCTTGTCTTGTCTCAATAAATATGCATTATGTGCATATATATAAATAGCTCATTCATAAACATATTATTCACATACAGGGTATTACTTAGTTCTATACGATAACTATACTTACTATATCACATTAAGGTAGGCTTCATAAGTATTAAACATTTTGCAAAGTGTCCCTTTAAGCATAAAATATCTCTAGCACAGTATCAAATCTGCTCTGTATGGACTAGCTCTGAGAAATACAAATGTAAACAAATCCGTTACAGTCATTGAGTATAACTGTCATCTTTGGTTAAAAGTACATTTACACAAATAAAATAGTTATTAATACTCTTTTTAACAACCTTAGTACAAAAATATAACCTCTACATTGAACATAAGCGAGGTGGAGCTCTTTTATAAACTTTGGAGTTACCAATTAACACATCGGCCGCTGGCGGCTGTTTTGATACATTGTCAGCAAAAAGATAAAATCTTCGCTACAAAGTAACTATATATATATATATATATACTGTGGGGGAAACCGAAGCACCCTGAGGAAACCCACGCCAACACGGAGAGAACATGCAAACTCCACACAGAATATATATATATATATATATATATATATATATATATATATATATATATATATATATATATATATTTTTTTTTTTGTGTGTGTGTGTGTGTGTGTGTGTGTGTGTGTGTGTGTGTGTGTGTGTGTGTGTGTGTGTGTGTGTGTGTGTGTGTTTTGCAAACCAAGTGAAGGGCCACATGTCAAATCCTTCAAAAAATAACTTTTATTTATAGTGGCAGTATGCATGGAACATGTAATATTGGACAGAAACGTGTCACATTAACACACATTTTTTAATTGTTATTATTGAGTCATATTTACAAGTCAAATTAATTTGCACTGCTGTTTATATTTACTTATCAATCATCATAAAACAATAAAATAATCCCTTATAAATTATAACAATAATAATAATAATGTAATAATTTTTACAGTGGAGATTAGAAAAGATATTGTCTGATAGAAAAAATCTCATATTAACACATTAAAAACTATTTGAATGTTTGCGTGAAAAATGTCGACTTAGGTTGTAGTCTTTAAAAACAGCAATACTTTCTTGGCATATTAGACATACCGCTTTTTGTCTGATATTGGTTAAAGAAGTATTTTGGTGTCCATTCTTCCTTAAACACACAACATTCAGCCTGACTCATTTTCAGTCATTAACGGTCGAGTGCATTTTAATATCCGAGAGTGTGTTCTAATTTTACTGGTTGCGCTAACTCTACCGCGTGCAATACTGCCATCAAATAGCGTTCACTTGTATTGCATCATTAATTTACTAATTCTGAAACCAAACCGTTACTCAGAAGCAGCATTTTAAAAACTCCCTCGCGAGCCGGATGAAAGAGTTTAGTGGGCCGCATATGGCCCACGGGCCATAGTTGCCCTCCTCTGCTTTAAGGGCTTTGCTTTTAGGCTGTGTGTCTAGATATGCAGTGTCATGAAGGACGAGCAATTACAAGAAGGATGCCAAGAAAATGTCAAGCAAAATGCAGCTGGCAGAGAACATTATGCCAGAGCACTTCAAAAGTCAAGCACAGTAAATGTGAAGCCCGTTTAAGTCTGTAATGGAATGCCTTTTGGCAAAAGACAAAAAATGGTTCAAAATAGCACTAACCATTTCCTTTCACATTTCAGTATGTTTAAATTACTCTTTGAATGAAAATATTACCTTTGAATGGCTTGGGTTTGCAGAGCAGATCTCACAACATTTCACTGAGGCAAGTTGGGGATAAACTGCTAAATAATCATTAATTTTGTTAATAGAACATCATTTCTGTTGCATAAGCATTTCTCTTAATGTTGAAAGCCTCATGCTGATTTTAATAGAGCAACATTATTAGTATTTTAGATGTGGCTCTACTGTCTGTTATTTTTAATCATGGTATCTTTTTCATGGAGTGATGGCCTCAACAGTATGGAGAAACTAAGTTGACCATTCTTTATTTATAAACACTTTCATACATGCTTGACAGTTGTGAAGAATCTTGTGTGTTGTGTCACCATCTGTTCATACTCATGTTCTAGTCTGCTCTTTTGCTTTATATTTAGTGGCATCAAATGGAGAATACAGAGTAGAAACATGTGGGTAGATTTGCATATAAATACAAATAATGGTTCTAATTTCCCACAGGAATATTTTTTTTTAGTCAGTGTGGCCTTTTAGATGCTGCTACACACTTATTTTCAGAAGCATAATGGCCATTATATTTTTAAGTAAATGTCAAAGAGGTTTTTGAAAAGTGCCTTAACATTTAAGATTATATTAAAGTGAGTTGGTTGTAGGTGAATAGGTATAGATTAAATGTTTTGTGTGTTTATATGACACTGCTTTCAACTAAAAATGGAAAACCCCGGTGGGGACCCCTGGCTTTGATTTAAAGACTAGGGCTGGTTTTTGTTTCTGATTTTTGTATTCTAGCTATTATGAAAACAAGATGCTGCATTCCATTAATTTTATTTAAAGTGATGCTCTGTCACCCTTCCTGCATCCTCCAAATCTGTCAAATCATGCAATTTTTACATGACTGTTGAACATGCTCGATGCTTAAAAGGAAATGTTGAGTGATCCAAAGATGAACAATGTAAAAAAATGTATTGGACCTTTAGTGTTGTAACCAGGGATGGATGCTGACAACAGGATGCGGATCCAAATGCAGGTTTATTTAAAGGGATGGTCAGACAAGCAATGATCAGTACAGGAGCAAACAGATGTATGAGGACAATCCAGAGTCGTAGTCAATATAACAGGCAAAAGGTCACAGGGATGGCAGCAGACAGGCAGAAACAGAGAATCAAGGCGAGGGTCCAAACACGACAAAGACAAAACAAGGAAACGCTTAGAATTGACACTGTGAACAGATGAACAAGACTCGGCAACTGGAGAGTGTGTGTTTGCTGTTTATATACTGTGTGTATTCAGTCCTTGAGCGGTTTCAGCTGTGGATGTAATCAGTGAAGATGTGGAACCGGTTGTGTGTGATGTCAGAGTATGCATGTATGGGGGATGTAGTCCATATGATGGTGGATTTGTAGTCCATGGGTGTGTGTGCATGTAAACCAGCGATCTAAGGGGAGAAGATCGCTGGTGATTGTGACAGAGCCCCCCCTTTAAGGAGTGGCTTCCAGACACTCCTATCATAGTTCAGGCGGGAGGTGGAGCGGAGGCGGAACAGGGGGAGGGATGGAGGGCCAGGACCATGCAGCTGAGGAGTGTCTGAAGCATGAAGCAGCAGTAGGCCCAGAGAGTGGAGCTGCGGAGGGCCTGGAGCGTGGAGCTGCGGAAGGCCCGGAGAGTGGAACTGCGGAGGGCCTGGAGCGTGGAGCTGCGGAAGGCCCGGAGAATGGAGCTGCAGAAGGTCTGGAGAGTGGAACTGCGGAGGGCCTGGAGCGTGGAGCTGCGTAAGGCCCGGAGAGTGGAGCTGCGGAGGGCCTGGAGCATGGAGCTGTACAAGGCCTGGAGTATGGGGCTGCAGAGGACCTGGAGCGTAGAGTTGCAGAGGGACTAGAGCTTGGAGTTGCGGAAGGCCCGGAGCGTGGAGCTGCAGAAGGCCTGGAGAGTGGAGCTGTGGAGGGCCTGGAGAGTGGAGCTGTGGAGGGCCTGGAGCATGGAGCTGTACAAGGCCTGGAGTATGGAGCTGCAGAAGGCCTGGAGCGTGGAGTTGGAGCTGCAGAGGGCCTGGAGCATGGAGTTGGAGCTGCGGAGGGCCTGGAGCATGGAGTTGGAGCTGCGTAAGGCCTGAAGAGTGAAGCTGCTGAGGGCCTGGAGCGTGGAGCTGCGTAAGGCCTGAAGAGTGAAGCTGCTGAGGGCCTGGAGTGTGGAAGGCCCGGAGAATGGAGCTGGAGCTGCGTAAGGCCTGAGAGTGAAGCTGCTGAAGGCCTGGAGTGTGGAGTTGCAAAAGGCCTGGAGCATGGAGCTGAAGTTGGTCTGGGGCTTAGGTTCAGCAGGCACAGGCAGTTCATATAACCCCCCATGGATCAGGAGGTTTTGGTTCAAGGGGCACTGGCAGTTCATTAAACTCCAGTGGGTCAGGAGGCTTGGGTTCAGGAGATACAGGCATTTCATTTAACCCGAGTGGGTCTGGAGGTTTGGGTTCAGGAGACACTGGCAGTTCGTTTAACCCCAGTGGGTCTGGAGGCTTGGGTCAGGAGATACTGGCAGTTCATTTAACTCCAGTGGGTCAGGAGGCTTGGGTTCAAGGAGCACTGGCAGTTCATATAACCCCAGTGGGTCAGGAGGCTTGGGTTCAAGGAGCACTGGCAGTTCTTTCAACCCCAGTGGGTCAGGAGGCTTGGGTTCAAGGAGCACTGGCAGTTCGTATAACCCCAGTGGGTCAGGAGGCTTAGGTTCAAGGAGCACTGGCAGTTCGTATAACCCCAGTGGGTCAGGAGGCTTGGGTTCAAGGAGCACTGGCAGTTCGTATAACCCCAGTGGGTCAGGAGGCTTAGGTTCAAGGAGCACTGGCAGTTCGTATAACCCCAGTGGGTCAGGAGGCTTGGGTTCAAGGAGCACTGGCAGTTCGTATAACCCCAGTGGGTCAGGAGGCTTGGGTTCAAGGAGCACTGGCAGTTCATATAACCCCAGTGGGTCAGGAGGCTTGGGTTCAAGGAGCACTGGCAGTTCTTTCAACCCCAGTGGGTCAGGAGGCTTGGGTTCAAGGAGCACTGGCAGTTCATATAACCCCAGTGGGTCTGGAGGCTTAGAGAAGTCACTCGGCTCTAGTGACTCTTGGAAATTATACGGCTTTGCAGTCCTTCGTGGGACTGAGGTGGCGGCTCTGACCAGTCGGGGAACTCAGGTGGCGGCTCTGGCCATTCGTGGAACTCCAGGTGGCGGCTCTGGCCATTCGTGGAACTCAGGTGGCGGCTCTGGCCTTTCGTGGGACTCAGGTGACTGCTCTGGCCTTTCGTGGGACTCATGGTGACTGCTCTGGCCTTTCGTGGGACTCAGGTGACAGCTAGGGCCTTTCGTGGGACTCAGGTGACTGCTCTGGCCTTTCGTGGGACTCAGGTGACTGCTCGGGCCTTTCGTGGGACTCAGGTGACAGCTAGGGCCTTTCGTGGGACTCAGGTGACTGCTCTGGCCTTTCATGGGACTCAGGTGACTGCTCGGGCCTTTCAAGGAATTCAGGAGGATCTGGCGCCCGCCCTTCGGGGAATTCAGGAGAATCTGATGCTCGCCATTCAAGAGATTCAGAGGTTTCTGGCGCCCGCCATTCGAGGGATTCAGAGGTTTCTGGCGCCCGCCATTCGGGGAATTCAGAGGTTTCTGGCGCCCGCCATTCGAGGGATTCAGAGGTTTCTGGCGCCCGCCATTCGAGGGATTCAGAGGTTTCTGGCGCCCGCCATTCGAGGGATTCAGAGGTTTCTGGCGCCCGCCATTCGAGGGATTCAGAGATATCTGGCGCCCACCATTCGGGGAATACAAAGGGTTCTGGCGGCGGCGACTCTGGCAGCTCTGGCGGCGGCGACTCTGGCAGCTCTGGCGGCGGCGACTCTGGCAGCTCTGGCGGCGGCGACTCTGGCAGCTCTGGCGGCGGCGACTCTGGCAGCTCTGGCGGCGGCGACTCTGGCAGCTCTGGCGGCGGCGACTCTGGCAGCTCTGGCGGCGGCGACTCTGGCAGCTCTGGCGGCGGCGACTCTGGCAGCTCTGGCGGCGGCGACTCTGGCAGCTCTGGCGGCGGCGACTCTGGCAGCTCTGGCGGCGGCGACTCTGGCAGCTCTGGCGGCGGCGACTCTGGCAGCTCTGGCGGCGGCGACTCTGGCAGCTCTGGCGGCGGCGACTGTGGCAGCGCCGGCGGCGGCGACTCTGGCAGCTCTGGCGGCGGCGACTCTGGCAGCTCTGGCGGCGGCGACTCTGGCAGCTCTGGCGGCGACTCTGGCAGCTCTGGCGGCGACTGAGGATCTGGCAGCTCTGGCGGTGACTGAGGATCTGGCAGCTCTGGCGGTGATTGAGGATCTGGCAGCTCTGGCAATGACTGAGGATCTGGCAGCTCTGGCCGTGACTGAGGATCTGGCAGCTCTGGCCGTGACTGAGGATCTGGCAGCTCTGGAGGTGGCGGTGGCAGCTCTGGCAGTAACAGCTCTGGTGGTGGCAGCAGCTCTGGCAACTCAGGTGGTGGTGGCCATTCTGGTGGCTCAGGTGATGGCATTTCAAGAACAGGAACAGGAACTATGGCAGGAACAGACTCGAAACAGGAAACCATCTTTTGAGCTATTTGCAGATTGGCGCTTACCTCTGCGTGAGCTGGAGGGCTGGTTGTGGCCACTTTGTGAGCTGGAGGACTGGAGGCAGCCATTTTGTGAACTAAAGGACTGGAGACAGCCATCTTGTGAGCTGGAAGACTGGAGGCGACCATCTTGTGAGCTGGAAGACTGGAAGCGGCCATTTTGTCAACTGAAGGACTGGAGACAGCCATCTTGTGAGCTGAGGAACTGGAGGTGGCCATCTTGTGAACATGAGGACTGGAAGAGGCCATTTTGTTGGCTAGAGAACTGGAGGCGGCCATTTTGTCAACTGAAGGACTGGAGGTGACCATCTTGTTAGCTGGAGGACTGGAAGTGGCCATTTTGTGAGCTGGAGAACTGGGGGTGGCCATTTTGTTACATGGAGGACTGGCGGCAGCCATCTTGTTATCTGGCTGTGGTCTAGGCTGGTGAACAGGGGACAGGAGTATAGGAGATGCCAGCATAATGGTTTTACTGGAGGGAACAGCCAGCCCCGTTGCCGGCGGTCTCGCTGTCTATTGCCCCCCCCCAAAAAACATTTAGGGGTTTCCTCCACCTCGCCTACGGTGAAGGGGGACCCACTGAGTTTGAGTACAAGGTCAATGTAAAACTCTAGTGTCCAATGGGGTTCAGGAAATGGCATGTATGAATAAAATGGCTCAGAAAGTCCTCCACGGAAGAAAATCATTAGGCATGAATTGTTCATAGATGTTAAATGAGCTACCTGGATAAAGTCCTCCACATACTCCTCGATTGACTTGGCTTCCTGACGGAGACGCATGATCTTGACACCCGCTGGATCCATGTTGTGGCCGAGTCTTCTGTAACCAGGGATGGATGCTGACAACAGGATGCGGATCCAAATGCAGGTTTATTTAAAGGGATGGTCAGACAAGCAATGATCAGTACAGGAGCAAACAGATGTATAAGGACAATCCAGAGTCGTAGTCAATATAACAGGCAAAAGGTCACAGGGATGGCAGCAGACAGGCAGAAACAGAGAATCAAGGCGAGGGTCCAAACACGACAAAGACAAAACAAGGAAACGCTTAGAATTGACACTGTGAACAGATGAACAAGACTCGGCAACTGGAGAGTGTGTGTTTGCTGTTTATATACTGTGTGTATTCAGTCCTTGAGCGGTTTCAGCTGTGGATGTAATCAGTGAAGATGTGGAACCGGTTGTGTGTGATGTCAGAGTATGCATGTATGGGGGATGTAGTCCATATGATGGTGGATTTGTAGTCCATGGGTGTGTGTGCATGTAAACCAGCGATCTAAGGGGAGAAGATCGCTGGTGATTGTGACAAGTGTGTTTAAATGAAAGACCCTTCAGTTTGTTTTATTATTATTATTTTTTTTTACATTAAATCATCTAAAAATCATCTTAAATCCTTTAATCAGATTCTTGTATTAATTATTGTATATTTCAGATGTATTTTCTTATTATTATAATACTGTTGTCCTATCATTTGTAAAACAAAAAAACAATATATATTATTTATTCCCAATATTTATTATTTATTCCTGTTTGAACTGTTTATTGCTTGTTGACAATAAAATTTAAACTGCTCTGAAAAGATTAATTAGGCCAATTTGAGATTTTTATTAATCATATTTCTTCTGAGGCCTGTTTCAGAAAGGAGCTTTAGTGAAATGTCTGAGTAGGTTACCCATGAAATAAGGAAAACTCTGGGATTTCCATTTCAGAATGAAAGGTATGTCAAACTTGAGACAGTAAGTCAAGCCTGTTTCTAAAAGGGAGGTATCATATACTTTAGTTTCTGTATACTCATACAGTTATACTTATACTCAGTCAGTTACCATGGTACTGTAGCTTTATGAACCTAACTTGGTCAGGAGTAGGTTTTCTCAGTAAATCCAGAGTTTGTTTTGCTCTTCTCCCCATTTTTACAGCACAAGTGATGTTTAAATAATGAATACATTGCCCCCTGTTCCACACTTGTATGTGTGTGTGTTCCAGATAGTATGAAGCTTGTTTCTGTTGCAATTAGTTTATACGTCTTGTGGTTTGGGTGTACTGTAATGTACGCTAGTTACTGTAGTGCTTTGGAAAACTAGTTGGAAATTAATTTAGTAGTCAGTTATGTCCATTACAAAGGAATTAAGAAATATAAATGGTCACACACTCAAAAAAATAATTTGTTGAATCAACATGATTTAATTGTATAGCACCCATTGTGCCTCTAAACAAAACAAGTAAACTTGAACTTCTTTAAATGTGTTATACACTCTCAGAAATAAAGGTACGTGAGCTGTCACTGGGGTGGTACCTTTTCGAAAGCTACAAATTTGTACCTAAAAGGTCCATATTAATACCTCAAGGGTACATATTAGTACAAAAGTGTTCCCCCTAAAATTTGTAGGTACTAATATATACTTTTGAGGTACCAATATGGACCCTTCAAGTACAAATGTGTACCTTTTGAAAAAGTACCACCCCAGTGACAGCTCACGTACCTTTATTTCTGAGAGTGTATGAACACATTCTAAAATGTCTAAATTCAACATGGTTTTAATAGGTCTACAGCAGGGGTACTCAATCCTGTTCCTGGAGATCCACCTTCCTGCATAGTTCAGCTCCAACCCTGATCAAACACACCTGAACCAATTAATTAGGACCTGAACAGCACTTGATAATTACAGGCAGGTGTGTTTGATTTGGGTTGCAACAGAAATCTGCAGGAAGGTAGATCTCCAGGAACAGGATTGAGCACCCCTGGTCTACAGCATGTAACGTCTTTGCAGCTAATTGAATTCAAATGTGTGTATTGTGTTAGTCTGATTGAATTCATTCATATATGCTCAATGTCAGTAAAGCACTTCAACTCAACACGTTTTAGTCTTGTCCGTTTATGATTAATACAATCTATTGTGTTACTTCAATTAGATTTGTCATAGTTGGCAGTATTGAAGTTCAGTAATCTACAAAAAGTAAAACAAAGTAAAAAAATATTTTTTTCATTAGTCATTAACATAAAGTTTAAACTGTATTCTTCATTTTGAGGTCTTCATTGAAGTAACAATGTGTAAAAATTTAGCCAAGAAAACTGTGGCTCTTAAGAAACCTGATAACCAAGCAAAGACAATAATTCTGTCTTACCAACAAACCTTGCTCTGACAACCAGAAAAATAAAAATTAAACATTAAACATTTGGTCTTAATTTCTAAAAATTCTGTTATAACCAATATACCATTTGTGACATTTTTTTTAGCTGTAACAAAATAATAAAAATTTAAAATAACTTGCAGCCAGCTTGCTGTGACTTCACCAAATTATCAATAAAGCTATATTGCCTCAAATCCTCACAATATGTCTTAAAGTATCTTTTTAGCAAGTAAGTTAAACATTGGGCTATGCATAGGCGCAGTCGGTAGTGCTGTCGCTTCACAGCAAGACAGTCGCTGGTTCGAGCCTCGGCTGGGTCAATTGGCATTTCTGTGTGGAGTTTGCATGTTCTCCCTGCATTCACGTGGGTTTCCTCCGGGTGCTCCGGTTTCCCCCACAGTCCAAAGACATGCGGTACAGGTGAATTGGGTATGCTAAAATTGTCCGTAGTGTTTGTGTGTGTGTGTGTGAATGAGTGTGTATGGATGTTTCCCAGAGATGGGTTGCAGCTGTAAGGGCATCCACTGCGTAAAACATATGCTGGATAAGTTGGTGGTTCATTCCGCTGTGGCGACCCCAGATTAATAAAGGGACTAAGCTGAAAAGAAAATAAATGAATGAATGAATGAAGTTAAACCATGTCATGAGACAAAAAAGATAGTAACATTTACACATTAACATTAAATTATAACAAGAGCATTTGTAAATATCTTTTTTTTTAAAGCTGTAAAATAGTAACACAGAAGAAAACAGTGGTATTTATTAAAATACAAATTACAAAAGAAGATGTACTGAGCATAAATGATTGTTCTTGTTAAATTCAATTCATCTTTATTTGTATAGCGCTTTTACAATGTAGATTGTCAAAGCAGCTTCACATAGAAGATTATAGTGAATTGAAACAGTGTCAGTTCAGTTTTCAGAGATTAAGTTCAGTTCAGTTTAGCTCAGTTCAGTGTGGTTTAATAATCACTACTGAGAGTCCAAACACTGAAGAGCAAATCCATCGATGCGCAGCTCTACAGATCACGAACCATGCAAGCTAGTGGCGACAGCGGCGAGGAAAAAACTTCACCAATTGGTGAGAGTTAAGAATTTAAAAAAACTCGAGTGAAACCAGGCTCAGTTGGACACGACCATTTCTCCTATGGTCAAACGTCTTGTGCAGAGCTGCAGTCTAGGCGCCGGAGGCTGGAGAATGTAATGTCATCATCAACCGCCAAAGTTCAGTTCCAAAACTCAAGACCGCAAGAACGGAGGACGCGTGAAAGTTTCCGGATGTGTTCTTGATATGAAGGACGCATCGATGCAGACTTGAACGGAAAACTCCCTCGAGACGTCCCTGAAGTCATTGCAGCTGAATAAAAGAGGTGGGAAGCGCAGCATTTTATATAGATTTATTAATAAAGTTCAGAGATATAACTTTTTTGTCTCAGGAGTTTCCCTAAATGAGACGGTGAAAGTAAAAAAAAAGAATTTGATTACATTCAACCAGGTTAACACGTTCTTAAACTCCAAGGGGTGTTTAGACAATTTTCAATCTGGTTTCAGAGCACATCACAGTACAGAGAGCGCTCTTATAAAGATAATCAATGATATCCGCCTAAATACAGATTCAGGTAAACTAACAGTGCTGGTATTACTCGATCTTAGTGCTGCATTTGACACTGTCGATCACAGCATACTTCTGGATAGGCTGGAAAATTGGGTTGGGCTATCTGGGACGGTCCTCAAATGGTTCAGATCTTATCTTGAAGGGAGAGGTTACTATGTCAGTATAGGTGACCATAGGTCGAGGTGGACACCCATGACATGTGGAGTTCCACAAGGCTCGATTCTGGCACCTCTCCTGTTCAACCTTTATATGCTCCCTCTGAGCCAAATAATGAGAAAGAACCAAATCTCCTACCACAGCTATGCTGATGACACTCAGATCTACTTAGCCTTACTGCCTAATGACTACAGCCCTATTGACACCCTCTGCCAATGCATTGATGAAATGAACAGTTGGATGTGCCAAAACTTTCTTCAGTTAAACAAAGAGAAAACTGAAGTCATTGCGTTTGGGAACAGAGATGAGGTTCTCAAGGTGAATGCGTACCTTGGCACTAAAGGTCAAACAACAAAAATTAAGGTCAAGAATCTTGGTGTGACTCTGGAGTCAGATCTGAGTTTCAATAGTCATGTCAAAGCAGTTAGTAAATCAGCATACTATCATCTCAAAAACATTGCAAGAATCAGATGCTTTGTTTCCAGTGAAGACTTAGAGAAACTTGTTCATGCTTTTATCAGCAGCAGGGTGGATTACTGTAACGGCCTCCTCACGGGCCTTCCCAAAAAGACAGTCAGACAGTTGCAGCTCATCCAGAATGCTGCGGCCAGGATTCTGACCAGAACCATGAAATTAGAGCACAATACACCTGTCCTCAGGTCTCTACACTGGCTCCCAGTTACATTCAGAATAGATTTTAAAGTATTATTACTTGTCTATAAATCACTAAATGGCCTAGGACCTCAATATATTACAGATATGCTTACTGAATACAAGCCTAATAGATCACTCAGATCTCTAGGATCATATAAACTAGAAATTCCAAGAGTTCAGTCAAAGCAAGGTGAATCGGCTTTCAGCTACTACGCCCCTCGCTGCTGGAATCAGCTTCCAGAAATGATCAGATGTGCTCCAACATTAGGCACATTCAAATCCAGACTGAAAACACATCTGTTTAGCTGTGCCTTTACTGATTGAGCACTGTGCTACGTCCGACAAATTGCACTTTTACGTTTTTCTCTTCTTTTTCATTTTTTTACAACCTGTTTTAACACATTTTTGTCTGTTTTTATCTGTTTTTTATTATCTGTTTTTATTTTTATTTTTCTTATACTTGTCTCTTTTATTTCTGTTTATGTGAAGCACTTTGAATTGCCACTGTGTATGAAATGTGCTATATAAATAAACTTGCCTTGCCTTGCCTAATCAAATGAAAAATCTAAATGAGAGATTCATTCGCTGCTCTTTAATCAGAATGTTATACAGTGAAGAAAAGATTAATGAGATTTGATAACTTGATTCTATTTCTTTATAATAGCTATTCATTTTAAAGAGGCTAAGCTGTTTGCTAATTTATTTGAAGCTTTTTCTACTATTTTGTAAATAATAATAATAATAATAATAAGTCAAGGCAAGGCAGTGCAAGTTTATTTATATAGCACATTTCATACACAGTGGCAATTCAAAGTGCTTTACATAAACAGGAATAAAAAGACAAGTATAAAAAAAAATAAAAACAGATAATAAAAAAACAGATACAAATATGTTAAAACAGGTTGTAAAAGAATGAAAAAGAAGAGAAAAACATAATAGTGTGATCTGTTGGATGTAGCACAGTGCTCATTCAGTAAAGGCACAGCTAAACGCTCAGGTTACTAAAGTAACCATCGTTCCCCGAGGGGGGGAACGGAAATGCTATGTGGAAAAACTTCCACTATGGGGATTTCGTCAGAATCCAATCATCTGAAAGAGTATAAAAACGGGCCAATGAAATGCCAATGAGTTGGCAGCGTCAGCGTGCACAGCTGTCTTGAATGACAATCAGCCTGGCATAAAAGGCTAGCATGTGCTCAGCAACGCCATCCTTTTCTAGCTGAAGAGGCTTTCACACTCAACAGCTAAGGGACAATCATTGTGGCGAAGGAACATAGCATTTCCGTTCCCCCCCTCGGGGAACGAGGGTTACTTTAGTAACCTGAGCGTTCCCCTTCGGGAGGGGAACTTCAATGCTATGTGGAAAAACTTCCACTATGGGGAAATTTATGGAAAGCGCCACAACGAAAGAACCTTACCATGTCTCCAGTGAGGGGCGCGCCACGCAGCAGTACGAGCGCACCTGCATCGCTGGAGACACAGTCCTCCAACGTGTCCCCTGGCCCTTACTTACCTTACCTACCTTTTCTGGTTTAGATATATTTTTCGGGGAGTCGTAAAATACACCTAGTAGTTTCTAGGAATTTTTAAATACGACAGTACGTTGGGAAAGCGTTCAGTCCCGATAGGGAGGACGCTGCGGAGGCCACCTGCTGCCCGGAGGGGGAGACCTGGTGGCAAAATAGCATATGGACTAGCCCTGAGAAGGGGGAGTGCACATATGAAGAGGTGGTTAGCGGGGAGGAAAGACACGAGCCCGCCTAGGAGGGGGGACTACATCGTGGCTGAGTGAGCGTATGGGATCGCCAGCGGGGATCGCACATAGCAGGCACCTATACCCAGAACGCGGGATGACCAGCGGGCATACCTACAACGTAATGGGCCAACATTTGACTGCTCCGCTGAGTCAGATGCTGGGGGCCTCGGAGGAACTCTGCAGGGTTCGCCGAGTGGGGAACTCAACTGACAAAGCGAGAAAAGCGCACGTATCTCTGTGTTAGAGAGAAAGGCGCAGCAAGCGTTTTACAACACCTAACCGAATTTCCTCATTCACCGCTCGTGAGGAAATCAGTTCACTCGAAGATAAATCTCACAAATGCTCAGGTGTCGCCCAGCCCGCAGCTTTACAATGTCTGTTAGAGAGGCGCCGCGTGCTAACGCCCAAAAGGATGCGCGCTCCGAGTGGAGCGCGCTCCGAGTGGGGGACACGGCTCGCCCTAGCTCGATGAGCGAGGGAGATGGCATTCACTGCTCAGTGGGCCAACCTCTGTTTAGATATGGCACTTCCCATCTGCCAATCACCGTAACATATAAGAGCTGCTCAGAGGATCTAAGCTCTGAGTACGGTCCGTTATAATACGCAAGCGCGAACAGGACACCGCAATAAAGGGGCTGGGTCTGCCTCCTCCGTGGGCAGCGCTTGCAGGTTCACTACATAGTCTAAACGAGCGCTGTAGGAACCTAGGGCACCTAGGTGGGCCGGGGTCTCAGGTAAACGTGAGAGTGGGCCGGCCCAAAACGCTGGCACATTTCACTGACCGAAAATGCCTCCAGATACCCGCCCATTTGACCGATGCCAACGCGACCAGCAGAGCTGTCTACCTGGACAGAAATCATATAGATACTGAGTCGAGTGATCGAGCAGACCTCTCCTAAGAGAGATCTTCAAATGGGTAAGAGAGGGGACAGGATATATATCTACGTCTCGCGCCTCTGGGGACTGGATGATGAGGCGATGCTTTCCAGCGCGCCGCCATCGCCGCATCCTCAGAGCGGGGATGATCGCCACGCCAACCCCTCAGTGCGGAGGGGACAGCCTTGGCTCCAGCCAACTGAAGGAGGATAGCATCACACTGATCTGGCATGTTTGGGGTTTCCTTCTCGGAGAGAAGTACACCACACAGCGAATAGACTCCACATCAGGGCATAGGCATGCCTCATAGAGGGTGCTCTAGGCCTGAGTGATGGTGTTAACCACCTAACGGTAGGTCACCTAAGTCCTCCGAGCTCCATCTATGGGCCACACGTGATGTCCATAGAACTGGGCGCGGGTGCCAAACGGTGCCTGTCCCCAAAGAAGAAGTTTCTTCCATGGGACATGCCAGGGAGGGGCCATCACGAGGAGAGAGCTAGAATACAGGTTTGATTGGGCCTGAGAGGCGCAATGCATAGACCTGTTCCTCGTCCTCCCTGACTTTACACAGCATCTGTGCGAGTAGGCTCACTGGATAAATGCGTATTACGCACGCCCCGGGGCCAGCTGTGTAGCCAGTGCGCAGAACGCACCCATAACAGCTGGACAGTCGGGGGTGGAGCCTCCATTCTCCCAGGCGAACTGCCGTGAGAGCGCAGCGGCTGCACGGTTGAGCTCGGCGGGAAAAAATGGAATGCAGCGATTGCGCCGCGTATGACTCCGGGGGAGCAGACGGCGAGCGAGCTGAGACATGCGGCGACAGCGAATATCTCCCTTGCGGTTGATATACACCATCGCCACCATGCTGTTCGTCCTGACCAGCACGTGTTTCCCTTCTAACACCGGTAAAAAACGGTGCAGCGTGAGATACACTGCCAACAGCTCCAGGCAGTTAAGATGCCAATGCAACCAGTTTCCTACCACGGAACCACAGCTGCATGCCCGCAACACACGGCCCCCCAGCGTGAACTGGAAGCATCCGTCAAACGACGACATGCCTGGACGCTTGTTCTAGAGGCCCGCGGGCCTGTAGAACACAGGGTCCATCCAGAGGCTGAGGGCGCGGCGACACAGCGGAGTGACAGTCACCCGGTGCGCGCTCGCGTGTCATGCGCGTCTAGGGACCCGATCGTGAAGCAAATGCTGAAGTGGTCTCATATGGAGCATCCGAGCGGCGAGACCGCGGCTGCGGATGTCATATGCTCCAGGAGCCTCTGAAATAATATCAGTGGGACCACATTTTCCTGTCGAACTCTCTCAGACAGGCCAGCATCAGCCCGGCGCGCTCTCGGGGGAGGCGCGCCGTCATGGTGATCGAGTCCAGCTCCAACCCGAGAAAAGAGTTGCTCTGCACGGGGGCGAGGCTGCTCTTTTCTCGGTTGACCTGAAACCCCAATTGGTCGAAGTGCCGAAACACCCTGTCTCTGTGCGTAATCAATTAATCCCGCGAGCGCGCTGAAATCAGCCAGTCGCTTGAAACAATTGAGTATGCGGATGCCCGCAAGCCGAAGCTGGGGCACCCTCCGCGAGCTTGGTGAAAACCCGCGGAGACAGAGAGAGCCAAAAGGGGAGGACTTGTACCGCCAGACTCGACTTCAGACGCAAACCGCAGGAAACTGACGGTGGCGTGGAAGTATGGAGACATGAAAGTACGCGTCCTTCAGGTCTACTGCTGCAGACCAATCCCGAGGACGAACGCTCCGGAGGGTGCGCTTCTGCGTAAGCTTTCTGAACGGCAGCTTGTGAAGCCAGCGGTTCAAAAAGCGCAGATCAAGGATTGGCCGTAGCCCACCGCTCTTTTTAGGTACGATGAAGTGCGGGCTGTAAACCCGCTCTCCATCCCGGCTGGAGGGACCGGTTCGATTGCATCCTTCGCCAGGAGGACAGCAATCTCCTCTCGCAAGACAGGGGCGGACGCAGGGCTGACCCTGGTGAAATACACACCCGTGAACTTGGGAGGCCGTTTCGCGAACTGAATCGCGTAGCCGAGTCTGATCGCGCGGATGAGCCATTGCGATGGGCTGGCCCGCGCTAACCAGGCAGGCAGAGCCCTCGCAAGTGGCTTCGTCCGCACGATCGCTGACGTACCAGCGGTGGGGCAGCGCGGAGTGGGTGGGCTCAACCGGGAAGCCCTGGGGTCCCACAGGAGAGCAGGAGGCAAGAGCTTCACTCTTGTCTCGCACCCGTACTCCGGAGGTGGGGCTGGGAGGGGGAGAGAAAGGAGACCGTTCTCTCTCGCTCCGCGAGCCACTGGCGAAGTGCACCGATCCTGCGAGCTGGAAAGCATAGCGTCCCAGACTGGCAGTGTTCGGGCTGTCACATCCGGGGAAGGGAAAAATGCTCTTTCTCTGAGGTTTTGATAGCGTTTTTTAACGCTGTTTAGAAGAAGAGCCCCGCCCTCCAGCGGGGAAAGAGCAAATTTCCTCCTCTCCAGATGGCCCGTCTCAGGGACGCTTCGCGGTTCGTTTACCGAACTTAGCGGCGTCCTGGGGCGGGGAGCGCTGGTTGCCTGCGAGATGCTCGGCGCAGCCGCTTGGCCAGAGGCGCAGGCGGGGGCGACCGAGCAAAGCCGCAGGCGGGCGCTCTCGGCGTGAAGCAGTGGATGTGGATGGCTCGGCGGGGAGGAGCGGTTTTACGATCCCGCCGAGAGATGGTATTACCCATCGCCTCCGACTGCTCGCTCACCGGCGTGAATTCCTGGGCGAATTCACTGACGGTGTCGCCGAACAGGCCAGCCTGGGATATGGGTGAGCTAAGAAAGCGAACTTTGTCAGCATCACGCAGATCACCAGGTTTAGCCCGTGGTGGCGTTCCTGGGCCACTAATGTGACCATCGTCCTTCCCTGGGGCACACACAGCCGACTTCAGTCGATAGCTGTGCGGAGCTCATGCTCAGTCCTGGGTCGGAACCATCCCCGCGCAGCTGGGCCAGCGCCTGCGCTAGGGAGCGCTGGTAGGTGGCCGTAGCATGCATGGTGAGGGCGGAGGCGCACGCAGCGCACTGCGTGGGCTTCCTGTGCACATCCAGGAAGAAGGGGACGTGGAGGCTTAGAAGGTCTTGCCTCCTTTATCTCCTCCACATCACACCCCTCTAGTCGGTCCGTCCGCGGGGCTGGGGGATAAACCATCTCCAGACCCACGGCCGTAACAGCCTGGGAAGCACGGCTGCAAAGTCTGCTTCTGGATTCGACGCCACGCCCATCATCCCGGAGGAAGAGAGCAGGTTCGAATCCTCATCAGACAATGACAACCAACCCTCCAAGGATGGTGAGGATGAAAGCGCACGCAGATCGGGCAGAAAAAAGTGCCCTCCAAGACTGCGTGAGCTTACTGCGCACTTTCCGGGAAGAAGGGGACGGAAGGCTTAGAAGGTCTTGCCTTCTTATATCCTCCACATAACACCCATCTAGTCGGTCCGGCCGCGGGGCTGGGGGATAAACCATCACCAGACCCACGGCCGAAACAGCCCGGGAAAGCACGGCCATCATGTCTGCTTTTTAGATGCCAACACCGTGCTCTCCACCCCGGAGGGAGGGAGCGAGCGGGTTCGCATCCTCATCAGACAATGACAGCCCATCCTCCGATGCAGCGATGGACATCTGATCCTCGGTGTCATCAAGTGAGAGGGCGACCACCCGAGGATGGAGCGCTTCTCTCACCTGAAGCTTGGATGGAGCGCGTGGAGGAGCGAGAGGTCCGCGAGCCCGAGGGCGGCGGATTTACTCCCACTGAAACCCTCAGATCTGCCCGAGTGCCAACCGCAGTGCGGGGGACAACTGGGGTGGGTCGCTCTTTTGCAAGAGCGAGCCGCGATCTTAACTGCGCAGCAGACATGACATCACAATGATGGCATACACTGCCCGCGAGCACCGCATCAACATGCTGGACCCCCAGACATGAAACGCAGTGCTCGTGCCCATCATCCGGGGACAGGAAACCACCGCAACCAGAAACGCACGGTCGGAGCGACGTCTTGAAAAAGACGCGCTGCACAACCGTGTTGCTCTTTTAGGAAACTTGCTTCCTATATACATACCGCTCTTGGAGGACCGGACCCAAAGGACGCCAGGCAAGGGAGAACAACCCAGCTCGACCATCTGCCACTGCGTATACACGCTCTGGACCGGGAGAAGCTGCTTCTCGATCTCTCTCTGTAGACACAGGTTGGAGATACCCTCATAGACTCTCTCAGAAGCTCGTGAAAGGCTCTGAAAGCGAAAAGGATGGCGTTGCTGAGCACATGCTAGCCTTTTATGCCAGGCTGATTGTCATTCAAGACAGCTGTGCACGCTGACGCTGCCAACTCATTGGCATTTCATTGGCCCGTTTTTATACTCTTTCAGATGATTGGATTCTGACGAAATCCCCATAGTGGAAGTTTTTCCACATAGCATTGAAGTTCCCCTCCCAAAGGGGAACAGATGTGTTTTCAGTCTGGATTTGAATGTGCCTAATGTTGGAGCACATCTGATCATTTCTGGAAGCTGATTCCAGCAGTGAGGGGGCGAGGTAGCTGAAAGCCGATTCACCCTGCTTTGACTGAACTCTTGGAATTTCTAGTTTATATGATCCTAGAGATCTGAGTGTTCTTCTAGGTTTGTATTCAGTGAGCATATCTGTAATGTATTGTGGTCCAAGGCCATTTAGTGATTTAGCTCATATACAGTAGCTCAATAATTGAAGAGTTCAGATGCAAAAGCCGCTAAACGTCACTTCCGCCAAAAATGAGCTAATGACTCTGAGTGAATGCTTTCAGGCATGTAGTACACCATCAACAAGTAGATTTGGATGATTTGCTTTTTAATCATCCAAATCCCAGCTTCAGCGCCTTCAGCAATAAGTTTGTTGGCAAAAGCCAAGAAACGTCATTTGCTTTTGACAGCAAAAGCCGCTATATCCTGAGAACCAATCAGAAGGCGTGAATCAAATGATATGTTTTCAATGTAGCATCGTGCTGATACGACGGGTTTTATGAGGAGATATTTTCCGCTTTCGATTTTAAAAGACGAAGTTTGATGAACTGACTGAGCCTGTCAGTGAATGGCAAATGAAAATGTCCCTTACCTCAAAACTCTGCATTATAAGAAAAAGAAAACACAATGTACAGTCGGAAGTGTAGCATGCATTCATAACGTTTTATTGCGCAGCGACGCTACTTTGAATGAGTCGATTTACTGTAAATTAAACTGCAACTACGTTTCACGAAAGAGAGTTAAGATGCCGTTCTTTTATCATACGTGGATGCTATGAGGATAAACAAGACCTTATGTATGGTGAGAATGAATGAATGACAGCTTCTAAAATTGTCTGAGAGGCATGCCCTTTTTGCCCAGTAGACCTACCTTGTGTTTTATTTGCTAATTTAAGCTATTTTTAAAAAGATAAATATAATGTATAAAACTATACAATATTTATATTACTTCATAATACCTATACGTGCTTTTTAAATTAATGGACAATGCACAGATATTGATGTTTCACAATGTTTTACACTACATTATTTGAATCTACCAAGCTTAGTTTACAATGTTTGCAATGTTTACATTGCTCTACTTACATTAAATCTAAATCCCAAATATCAGAAATGACAACAAATTGTTAAGATTTAATTAATGTCAGTTTTAATGTTATTGATTAATGCACTTACTTGACAGATTTCATTCATTCATTTTCCTTCTGCTTTTTTCCTGGTTTATCACAGCGGAATGAACCGCCACTTACTTGACAGATTTATATATTTAAAATTTCAGGTGGTTTGTGTAATGTGTTTAATGTTTGGTAAAATAACTTCTAATCGCATCTTTAGTGATTTTCAACTCATTACACTGTCTTGTTACAATAGGTGGATTTAGAGGGTTTTGCATAAAAAGCAGAAGTAGATTTAGTTGGTTTTGACGCAAAAGAAATCTACCTTGTTAAAAACCAAAGAATTGTCTAAAGTGACATTTTTGAAAAAAAAGGTATTTTATTTACTAGCTAATAACCTTATCATTACATATAAAATAAAACTTCTAAACCTAATTATAGGAGCCTGATAGAAAATGCTCATTTACAAGAAGAGAGGTCTGATGGATTTAGAGGGTTTTGCATATGAACTCTTCAATTGTAATAAAACATGACACTGACCATATTAATGTTTATTTACAATGAAACAGCTCTAGATGAACATATAGTAATTTGGCCATTTATTTTGGGGTGCTGTGGGGGGGAGCGCATCCCTTATTTTCACATCTCAATGTTGACAGGTATGGGACAGAGGGATGAAGGGAATCCTCAACATTCTCCATGTTTGGTTTTATTATTTTTTTGTTAATTTTCTATTTTAGAAGCTTTTAACAGTGTTGCACATTTAACCGAAAAAAAATGTGTGTTTTTTTTTTCGAGAAGGCCACACAAAGTGAAAATGGAACAAGAGGATGTGGCAGTGGAAGACACAATCTGCCTCAAAGAGAGAAAGAAAGAGAGAAAGAAAGAAAGTCATCACTAAAAGACAACTTGACCCGGACTTAAAGAAAATGATGTGATGGATAATAGAATAAAGTAATGGAGATTACAGTAGTCGACATTTAAAGTGGATCAAAACCTTTCATCAAAGTTGTAGTAAAACTATTGAACAAGACTTATTCTTAATCTTATTCTTGTCAACCTGGGTCTAATTCAAATGCTTATAGTCTGTGTTTTTAAAGCCAAGATTATTTTTATACAGCATTCTTTCTCAAAAGACATGCAAGCTTTGATCATTCATTCATTCATTTTCCTTTGGCTTAGTTCCCTATTTATCAGGTGTCACAACAGTGGAATGAATCACCAACTATTCTGACAACCCAGTACTGGGAAACACCCATACACACTCACATTTACACACACACTCATACACTACGGCCAATTTAGCAATTTAGACTCTAGCGGGAACCGGAGCAGCCATGAGAACACGGGAGAACATGCAAACTCCACACAGCAATGCCATCCGGCCCAGCCGGGACTCAAACCACTTATATTCTTCCTACCCTTTGATCAGCCATAAAATCCAAAATTTACAAAGATAAGTCATTAAGAACATTAATTTACTGGTGAAATTGTGCTTCTTTATCATTTTTTTTGATCCATAGCATCACTCCACATTCTCTCTCTAATTATTCCAGCCAAAAGAACAATCTCTGCCATCTGCCTTTTATAACAAGAGAAGCTGAAGCATCTGCTTCGAATCAATGTCCATAACTAATACAGACTCCAAGTCTATAACAACTACAACTTCACCAGACGATGAACTGATGTCCATGTCTGTCCCAGACTTTCAGCCAGAAGCTGTGTCTGTCATGTAATGCTCTAGGTTACATCTGTTTCTGCTTCTAGTCCTATCCTGCTCCAGTCCGAAGCTTATATCTCCATTTCTCCCTTCAGCAGCAAAGGTTGCCCCAGGGTGGACTGTCACCATCATTATTGAACTGTAGCACACCAATTATTCCATTAAGAAGAACTTTACTGACATGATGCTAAACCATGGCTGTGTTAGAAATCTCTATAATTGTACCCTCATTTACTATTCCCTACACCAATCCTTTAATTAAATGGATTTCAGTATTACAGGATATACTGTAAAAGCATTAGTTTCATGTCTCATTCAATGATTTGCTTGAAGGAGTGAATGAAAAGAGATTAATGCGTGATCCAGCATCTCTTGATGAGACACAGTCATTTGGCATGACATCCTCACAAATGGCTTTCCCTTCCAATAAGAACCTATTTAAGGGCATGGGGACCATTTTAGACATAACTAGTGTTGGGGAAAGTTACTTTTGAAAATAATGCATTGCAATATTGAGTTACTCTCCAAAAAAGTAACTAGTTTTTGTTACTTACGTACTGTTTATAGTCAGTAATTCGTTATGTTCTTTTTGCATTACTTTTGAGTTACTTTGTGGGGTTTGTTTACAAACTAATTTCGAGAGGATCACGTGCTTATGATTGAACACAGCTGGTATCGCTTAACTCCGCATATTGCGCCAATCAGATGAACACAGACACACTATAAATTACCAGAGCGCTTTGCTCCAGTCATCTTCGTTTGAAGAATCCCCCCCCCTTCCACCCCTACTCCTCCCCTTCTCCGATAGGGCGGCACGGTGGCCAGTGGGTAGCACTGTTGCCTCACAGCAAGAACGTCGCTGGTCCGTTTTCCTCTGGGCCGGTTGGCGTTTCTGTGCGGAGTTTGCATGTTCTCCCCGTGTTCGCGTGGGTTTTCCCCGGGTTCTCCGGTTTCCTCCCACCGTTCAAAAAACAGGCACCATAGAAATTGACTAATCAATAGCATTTTAAGGCAACCCTTAGCCAGATATATATTCAGTAGTTCACAGCAGGGGAGTTCTCGAGACCACCCGAGCTCAGACTCTCCTGTCGCCCTACAAACGGGAGGAAGCCCCGGGCTCAAGGATATCCTGAGCTCAGGGCTCTCTCCCGGGACAGCATGCCAAACACGCTTTATTATCAATCATCAGCTAAGTGTGAACTCTTGAATGCGTTACTTTTTCTTACCTGGCTGAGGGTCGATCTCCTTCAGAACTTACAAAACTGTGTAACCTACACCTACATTTTCCTTTAAAAACACATAAAAAATATATATTAATTTAGAATAATGATATCTTCTGAGAATTTCCTGACCCCAGAGCTATACATGCCATATATAGAGATTATTGAAAGTTTAAAGCGATATGTTTGCTACTTTTGTACTATTTGTCTTATTAGTTACGTAAAATTACTGTTCATTGAGATAATGCCCTTTTCCTTTTTCTTTGATGTGTTTAAAATAATGAGACACTTCCATTGGAGAAATGTAAAGCTCTGGCCTGCTATCTTCTATTCTGTCTGCTCCCGTATTCTCTCATTGAGTGCGTGATTCAATGTGACTACATTCATTTTAATTCAGCAATTTAAAAAAAATGAAAAGCTAATTAAAAAAACTAAAATGTAACTCGCATTACTCAAATATTATTGCGTTACTTTTTACTTAGAAAAGTAATAATATTACATAACTTGTGTTACTTGTAAAGCGTTACCCCCAACACTGGACACAACCCATAGAAAAATGAGCAAGACATGGTTTTGTAATAGACTGTACAGTGGAAATCCAAATTACAGAACAACTAATGAACACTCGGTTTTTCAAAAACAACGTCTTTCCTAGCTTAATGAAAAAAACATAATCTTTCTCATTACCCGAAGTAATTAAACTTGCATACAGTAAACCTTAGAATACTTTGCTTCTGTCCACGCAACATGCTCCTAAGCAATATATATCCACAGATTTTTTAGCCCTTCCCTGAGTCTATTTATTTACCTATGTGAATGTGTGTAAATATATACAGTATTTATTCAGTTTGTATATTCATTTCAGTAATATTATTGAATAATTTGCATATGATTTATTTGCATATAATATGCAAATGAAAATATTTACATGATTTATATACAATACAGTGTGTAAAATAATATTTCTGTCTTTTAGAGGATGTGAGGCTTCATTGTTTACCAAACAAGTGGTTCTAATTGGATTAGCATGGTAGACCTTAAATAAAAGTTATATATATGGATGCTTCTTCTTTAGCTCTTGGCAAAGGCGGTCACACATTTTTTTTCCTCTCCCTCCCATATCTCTCTTGGCTGGCTCCTCATGTCTCATCTTTTTCTATCTCTGAGGCTCTCCTTTCCTGCTCTCCAAACACATAAGATATCATGGATTAGATCAACTGGTCTCTGTTAGATCAACTGGTCTCTGATCAACTGGTCTCTGCAATTGACACCGTCTTCTCGACGAGAAGTTTGGGTTCGGGGGAACCCAACTGTCCTGCGGGGATGTTCACAGCTGGATACATGATGGACGGGTGGGAGAAGTGGCGCGTCGTGTGCCTGGCTGCTCTGTCCCTGGAGGATATTGAAGATATCTATTTATTCGGAACTTTGATAAAAGGGTTTCTGCTGATTGGCTTAAGCGGAGCCCTGGGGTATCAACGATTGATAAAAGCGGTCAGTGCAGCTCAAAACCCCAGCAAGCTGAAGAAAAATAAAGACAATAAAAGGCTTTTCATCATAATATATATATATTACTTATTTATTATTTATTTCATGTGTTATGTTTTTAGTTACTAATCTTAAAACTGTTTCCCACCAAAATCTACAAATATGTAACAAAATTCTGCGCAGAAATAGCAAAAAGAACTATGGATATAATCAATATAATCAAGTCCTGACCTAATTTTTTGCGTTTAACTTAGGCATTTTGCATTAGTAAGGGAGATGAAAATTCTATAAATTCTTTAAAGAGTACAAAATGTCTTAGGTGCATACTGTAAATCTACAGTACATCATTTATTGTGTCATTTAATAAACACAGATAATATAACTTTTCAATACATATTCTGTATTGGACTAATCCAAAGTAACAAGAAGATACCTCTTCTGAAAATATTTCTGTAATAACATAGAAATCATTATGCTGTCTATGAGGCTGTTTGTTATTCATATGTTAGAAATTACATTTGCTTTCATTCACATAAGCCGATGTACTGTAGGACTATATGTACTGTTGTCACTGTTCATCTAAAATTAAACTTTCTGATTAATTGTTTCATGTAAACACGTTTCCTGGTGAGGCGATGCAATGAGAACACTGAATGAATGAATGAATTAATATCGCTCGCCTGGATTTCAATTTCATTTCTGCAGGATCTTCATTATTATTGTCAGCCTGCACTACAGCTCACAGGGTTTTCATTATGTTGTTCAGTTACGCTGCGGTTTAAATATCTCTTTCTAGTGTGAAACGTCCTCAAGGGGATTTCGCTGAGGCTTTGGAAAGTGAATAGTTCACTTTTAGATTCAGCAGCTGCGCTTTTTATCTCAAGGGTTCAAGTAATTGCCACTGCATCGTGAAAAGTATTACTCTGAGCAGCAGCTTATGTATGTGGGCACTGGAGCTACTGTATGTTTGAAATGTAATATTAGCTTACTGATACTACTGCTTTCTGTGTTTACTATAGTAAAAATGCAGTTCAATTGTAAAATTTGAGAAGTTTCTGAAATTGAAAATCTGAATTCTCACTCACAGAAAAGACACTTGACAATAGAAAAGTACACATAAAACTACAATCTATGAAAGATGAACATAATGTACGTCTTGATACAAATAATAAAGTAATGTTATGGTAATGCATATTCATTATGTGCTTGATGGACATATTTCAGGAAACCTGTGAGGCAGATGGACATTATTTTCACCTTTATTCAGAAAATAGGCAAATGCTTACAGATGATTTAAAACAAAAGCTTTGATAAACACCACCTCTTCATTAAACAAAGCCTCAAAATCAAAGTAATAGGATAAGTTTCAATGCTTAATAAAAAGGGATTTAGTTCAGTTATGAAAATGAACTTGAAAGGAATTGCTGGGATTTTAAAGCACAGCAGAAACGAGCTCTAATACTTTGACAAAAGGACAATATCAGTCCAATTTTCAAGAATTTTTAATAAAAACTAGTGAACAATCATGTATTAAATGTGACCCTGCACCACAAAACCAGTCATAAGTGTAATTATTTTTTAATTAAGATTTATGCGTCGCATGAAAGCTGAATAAATGAGCTATTAATTGATGTATGCTTTGTTAGGACTATATTTGGCCAACATACATCGATTTGAATATCTAGAGTTTGGTTAAAAAATAGTATAGAACAAATTACCTTATTGTCTCTTTGTGTACCTTTAATTTTTTGATATATTTACATTAAAGTGAGGGGATTTTCTGTTTTATGTGCTCACAAATGTATTCTCATGGCTAAAATAAATAATAAGATTGAACCACAGTAAATACATGGATTGTTTTGATGATGTTTTTGGTACCTTTCGATGGATTGCTCTTCAGTGTTTGGACTCTTAGTGAATATTAAACCACACTGAACTGAACTTAACTGAAGTGAACTTAAACTCTGAAAACTGAACTGACACTGTTTCAATTCACTATAATCTTCTATGTGAAGCTGCTTTGACACAATCTACATTGTAAAAGCGCTATACAAATAAAGATGAATTGAATTGAACCTTTCTGGACCATTACTGTCTATGGAGGGTGAGAGAGCACTTGTTTTATCACAGCCATATCACCCTGCAGCCCTAGACCGGTTACTTACTGAAGCTAAGTAGGGCTGAGCCTGGTCAGTACTTGGATGGGAGACCACATGGAAAAACTAGGTTGCTCTTGGAAGTGGTGTTAGTGAGGTCAGCAGGGGGCGCTCAACCTGTGGTTTATGTGAGTCCTAATGCCCCAGTAAAGTGAAGGGGACACTATACTGTCAGTGGGCGCCGTCTTTCAGATGAGACAATAAACCTAGGTCCTGACTCTCTGTGGTCATTAAAATCCAATGGCACTTCTCGTAAAGAGTAGGAGTGTAACCCTGGTGTACTGGCCAAATTCCCGCTCGGCTCTTAACCATCATGGCCTCCCAATCATCCCCATCCACTGAATTAGCTGTTTCACTGTCTCTCCACTCCCCTTATAGCTGGTGTGTGGTGAGCGCACTGGCTCCGCTGTCCTGTGGCTGCCGTCGCATCATCCATGTGGATGCTGCACACTGGTGGTGGTGTGGAGAGACCCCCCTCATGACTGTGAAGCGCTTTGGGTGTATGGCCATACACAATAAATGTGGTACATAAATACTAGGGAGGTGACAAGATCTTGGGCTATGAGATCTCGCGAGACTAAATCGCGACTAAATCGTCGAGGTGAAAAGTTGTCTCGTGAGTTGTGATGTTATGAAGGAGCGTGAGTGTGAATTTAGCACTGAAGATTGGAGGCAGGATTGGATTAAAACCGCAAATCAAGTGCTTTGCACACACCTGACAGGCTGGCCTCGGAGTTGCGCGTCACTCGTTTGGGGCGGGTGAGTGTAAGGTAACCGATTTTTCAAATGGTGATACAACTGCACCCACACGCATTAACCATGGCTCATAATATACGATGGAATAAAACTTTAGATATGCTTAAAGCCATAATCGTCATAAACACTAATGGAATTAAGACATGTGGAGTATTCCTATTTCAGCCGCATTATTGAAGTGCAGTACAGACATGTAAACGGCGCAATCAAAACCTTGTGTTGGAATTTGAACTGCATTTTATGACAGGATAAGCCATACACATTCAGATGTTTGACAATTCTCTGCACCCATCGAGTCAGCAAAGGACCACAGACACACATCTCCTCCGAGTGCACACACACACACATACACACACACACACACAGTGAACTCCTGGAGACACAAACACCCATCGTCGTCATTATCATCTTCATTGAACACACGTTTATGCTGTCCGGAAAAAAAAAAAACTGAAGCTGTTGCTAAATGAAAGTGAAACTGTTGAAAAATTAAAAACCAAAAATGACATGATTACTTTTTTTTTTTTTTTTAAAGTTCACTTTGTGGAAAGGAGTTCGATTCTCGTGAAATTGTACAGGGAAGAAGCCAGTCAGTAGAGTTTATAGCAAAATATTTAGCAGTGTTTGCACATCCTTAATGGCACAAATCATTAAATAAATGTAAAATAACATTCATTACAAGTTGATTTTAAAAAGTTCCTGAATTGTTTTACATTTTTGTGATTTGTCTTTAGTTGAATAAAAATCTATTTTCCAATCATATATTAGCAAATAGTTAGCTAATGTTTTAAATTATATATAAACACTATTTTCCATTTGTATATTACTGCATAGAATTCATTAAAATAGAAGTAAAATAACATTTATTACAAGTTAATAAAAAAAAACACCTAAATAGTTTTGCAATTTGTGATTTTTTTTTCAGTTGAATAAAATTATTTTAAATTTATATATTTCATGACTGAAGATTCGGCGACGCAGTGGCGCAGTAGGTAGTGCTGTCACCTCACAGCAAGAACTTCGAGCCTTGGCTGGGTCAGTTGGCGTTTCTGTGTGGAGTTTGCATGTTCTCCCTGCGTCCACGTGGGTTTCCTCCGGGTGCTCCGGTTTTCCCCACAGTCCAAAGACATCCGGTACAGGTGAATTGGGTAGGCTAAATTGTCCGTAGTGTATGAGTGTGAATGAGTGTGTGTGAATGTTTCCCAGAGATGGGTTGCGGTTGGAAGGGCATCCGCAGCGTAAAAACCAGCTGGATAAGTTGGTGGTTCATTCCGCTGTGGCGACTCTGGATTAATAAATGGACTAAGCCGAAAAGAAAATCAATCAATCAATCAATCATTGAAGATTTCTTAAAATTACTGTAAAAATTTCGTCTTGTCTTATTCTCATGAACCCAATCTCATGTCTCGCCTCGTCTTGTGGAGTAAGGGTCTCGTCACACCCCTAATAAAAACAGACATTACATTATATTATTCATTCATTCAATTCTTGTGACTAAACATAATAGCTTTAAAAACTAAATTGTAACGACTGATTTCTTTTATCTTTTCCATGATGACAGTGCATAATATTGTACTAGATATTGTTCAAGATACTTGTATCCAGCCTAAAGTGACATTTAAAGGCTTAAGGTTAGTTAGGCAAGTTAGGGTAATTAGGCAAGTCATTGTATAACGATGGTTTGATCTGTAATCAAAAATATTGCTTAAGGCAGCTATTAATATTGACCTTAAAATGGTGTTAAAATTTTTTTAGAAATACTTTTATCCTAGCCTAAATAAAGCAAATAGGGTTTTTTTTCCAGAAGAAAATGTATTATAGGAAATACTGTGGGAAAATTCCTTTCTCTGTTAAACATCGTTTGGAATATATTTGAAAAAGAAGAAAAAAATAACAGGATGGCTAATTATTTTGACTTCAACTGTATGTAAAATGTGCAGTTATAAACTATGTGAAGTTTATTTATAAACTAATTTCGAGAGGATCACGTGATTATGATTGAACACGGCTGGTTACGCATTAACCACGCATGACCAACCAATCAGACGATCCCTAACCCACTAAAAAGAGCCAGGGTTTCTTACTACAGTCATCTTCAATTTGAAGAATCCCCCCCTCCCCCCCTCCACCCATACTCCTCCTTCTTCCTAGATGGGTGACACGGTGGCCCAGCGCTTAGCGCTGTTGCCTCACAGCAAGAATGTCAATGGTTCCAGGCTTTACCAAACCAGCGGGCATTTCTGTGTGGAGATTGCACGTTCTCCCCGTGCTCACGTGGGTTTCCCCCGGGTCCTCCGGTTTCCTCCCACCGATTAAAAACATGCAACCTAAATTTTTGACTAAACAACACTATAGACTTGCTCCCTACCTAGTATCTATCTCGTTAAAGAGAACTACTATCTGCTCTTCAATCACTACGACAGGGGAGTTCTCGAGATCTACCTGAGCTCAAAGTTCCCCTCTCGCCCTGCAAACGGGAGGGAGCCCAGGGCTCAAGGAACTTTTGGCCTCAGGGCTCTCTCCCGGGACAGCATGCCAAACTTTCTTTATATTCAATCATCAGCTAAGTGTGAACTCTTGAATATGTTTGAAACAAATATTGCATAATTATAATTTTGACCTATTTACTTTGATTAGCCAAAACACGAGGTGGATTTTATTATTCAGTAGCTTTCCTGCACTGCATTCAGTGCTAACTGGTGTAGAGTGTCATGATATAAGAGTGCCTCAATGAAATCTGAATGCTTCTGGTCACAGAAGACGCATTTGATGCTAATAATAGATGGTAACAGTAATGCGTCTCAACTGACCACTTGAGCTCATTTAACTGCAAATGCATCAGAAGTTTATTCAGGGTAAAAATAGTTACATTAAAATACCACATTAAACATCAGCTTAGACTAATGATGCATCACAAAAATCTCTGTGAAAGCATTTCCGCATGTTGATTTGATACACTAGTGTGAATGACAGATTTAGGTGAATGGCAAGATTGCTTCGTACCAAGATCCTAAGTTCTCAAATTGCACATATACTTCCTAGTGGAATCTTTTACATTTCCCCAAATAACCTAGATACCTGACACTGAAGCAGCTCTGTCTCGGCTGATGAAATCCTTTGTAATGTTTCAAGTCAACACTGACGGTTGTGTTCTTGCTAAAGCGGCACAGAAACTGTAAACTTGAATTCCCCTTCAAAGACAACATGTCAGACTGCCACTCTGGTCTCCTTACCCTTGCAGATGCCGATTATCATCAAACTTCATTTGCATTTAAAGAATGTGTCAGGAAAATTTAGTAGTTTGCTGCAGTAACTGGAATCAAGCAGTAAATCCACTGAAAGCATCTTGCAACACTTCCAAATCACTTTGGATTGGGGCATCAGGGTAGATAAATCATTGTCTGTTAGTAGTGTGCAGGTCACAACCCTGTACGCGTTTTCACTCTTCGTCTCTAAATCTCTCTACCACCTCCATTGTTAGGATGTTGTGAGGCTCCTCTAGATGTGACAATCAGATGAACTGCACTTGGGACTGGTGATGCCTTCAGCCTGATGAGTTCTGACACCACCTGATGCCCTCAAAGCAGAGCTGAGAGAAAAGGAAAGAGGAGAAAAAGTGTAAGAGAAAGAGAGAGAGAGATGGAGGGCTCTGTGGAACTGCTCGGCTTTCTGGATCAGAGCACAATAAAGGCCGATGGGATGGGGATCACACTAAATTAACACCAAGAACAGAAAGAACCCTCCCACGGATAGAGATTACAATCTCTCTTTGCTTTTAGGCTTCTGCCTCTCCATCTATGAATGCAATGTGGACAATGTGCAGTTTTATTTTATCTCTTCTAACACCAACGTCCAGATGTATGATTAACATTCAAGGATGAATTCACTAAATTGCTGTGCTGCTTTTTGCGCAGAAGCTGACTTATCTTGCTTAAGTGACATTAGACACAGATTTATATTTAAGTTTAATAATTATAGGGGTGATCCAGAGGTCCTCACTCTGTGTGGTTAATAAAAATCCACTTGGCATGGCACTTCTTGTACAAGAGTAGGGGTGTATCCCTGGTGTCCTGGACAAATTCCCTCCATTGGCTCTATTACTGTCTCTCCACTCCCCCATGGATGGTGTGTGGTGAGTGCACTGGCACAGATGTACTGTTGCTGCCATTGCATCATCCAAATGGATGCTGAATACTGGTGATTGTGAGAAGAGACACAACCCATACACCGCAACCCCCACCCCCCTCCCCAACCCCCATGTTTGTGAAGTGCTTTGGGTGTATGGCCAAACACAATAAATGTGCTATATAAATACACATTACTTACTTACTATTTTAAAGGCTTGGTTGTGTTTATAAGATTCAGAGTAATGTGTGCTTTTGCTTCATTTGTAAAAAATTATGTTATTTTTTCATATATCTTACTTTGATTATATACAACTACTCAGCTAACATGAAAATTACTGTCATATTCCTAGTTACTCGAAAAAGCCTGCCCTCTAGAGGCTCTGATTGGTCAGCTAACATAATGTGTTGTGGTTCGTGGATCAGCTCCATGCAATAATATTCAGCTGCAGGCCCGCAGCACACACGTTTCAGGCACACACAATCCAGCACACACGTTCTAGGCAAGCCATATATGGTAACTAACTAACTCCTTAGGAGCGTTATCGCCACCTAGTGTATTTCACAAGTACGGCGATCGAGAACGCCCGTGCTACGATTAACATTCATTAGACTGTCAACAGTTTATGGTTTCACATTTCAGTCATTATTTCATTATTGTAAAGATCATTTTAACATCGCTACAGTTTCTGAACTCAAATTATGTAAATAAAAATAATTGGTTTAACACTTAAGACTTTATTCATGTATCCACATACACAAAAAAACATAACAAACCGTCTAATTGTATTAAGTGTAATAAACTAATTTAGGATCCTAATGTTGTCATACTTGGTTAAAATCGTTTTGTTGTAAAATATAAAAAAAACAAAACAATAATGTGTCACATTAAAAATGAATTACTATAGATAATAATTTAAAATTAATATAGTTATAAACTGATTTAAACTACTATCTTTTACTAAACTGTAGCAACTGTTAGTAATATATATATATATATATATATATATATATATATATATATATATATATATATATAAAATTTATTTTAATTCATTATTAATAGTTAAATTGTTTGTATTGCTAAATTTGTTGCAACTACAATTACCACAAATTACCAGTACTTTATGGTTTAAAAACAATATATTACTTACTATGAATTACTATAGTATTTAATGTGGGAAATTATTAATAAAAAAGTTATTAGAAAATTAAGCAAATAAATACTATTAAATCGCTTGAGTAAAATATAGTGTTCAAGTTTATTAAATGTAAAAAGATTTTTTATTACATATAAAAATGTTATTGCCTATGCATATTAACTTGCTATTATTACCTTCAACCATAATATAAATTAAAACTGTCCAATTTAGATAGTTCAGCAAGGCCAGCAAACGAGTATCTGCTATATTGACTCTGTCATATAATAATGACTGATCATCTATATTGACGGATAGAAAACTATTTAGTCTATTATATTGAATATATAGCGATCAGAAACAATGTTCCCCATTTGCCCGCCTCGATCGTAATATTTGTGAAACAGTAAACACTATTGTTTAATGTGTACAATATTTATCAACTATATATATAAAAATATATTGGTGACGATGCCCGAGAAGACGTTAATAACATTAACTTTCGTCGTAACCATATATGGTTTGCCTAGAACGTGTGTGCTGGATTGTGTGTGCCTGAAACGTGTGTTATTCTGCGGGCCTGCAGCTGGATATATTTCGCTCCATGTCAGCAGGAAGCGTCACGCCTCTACAATCACGCACTTTGCTTCTGCTGTGTAAATACTGTCAGTCAGAGTAGCTGTTAGCTGCAGCAATTTGTGCCTGATTAAGACAGAAGATAAAGAGAACACAGCTGAACCTGATGCCTGCTTGCCTTTTAAAATAAAATCTGACAAGTTCCTTTTACATATATTCAGAATAAACAAGTGCAAGTAATATGAAACGTTCACATATCTTCTGCGAGTTTATTATGTAAGATGTAGAACGCAGGGAAAGCGGCCGCATAGAGAGACACTGCAGCACTGGTGAAGATTGTGATGTTAACATGTGTTCGTTAACGTGTGTAACATGATACATTTGTAATGTTTGTGGCCTCTTGATGACAGAACAGTCTCATTAATGTATTATTTGTTCAAGGGCAAACAGTTCTGGCTAAAGGCACACAATGTAATGCTGTATCTATTGTTGCTTTGAATAAGGATGCGCAGGTCATCTCATAACCCGTGGGTAACCCACAGGTCAGGTTGGGGCAGGTAAAAAAATTGTCACTTTATTTAATTAAAAAGTCCATGTTTGTTGCGTGTAATTCTCTGTAGCCTTTATTAATATTTTGGAATTTTCATATTTCATTAGGTTACTTGATAAGGTTACAATACGAAGGCCTAGTACATCGCAAAGTAACTTTCGTGACGTGACCAAACTTTTGGCATCACATAAATGTCATGAAAGCATCAAACAACTTCTACTGCTAGCCACAAAAACGGAGAGATAAAAGTGAAGATGGAAGACGAGGTGTGGGAGAAATTGAGGTCAGGAATTTTTATCATTAATTGAAAAAAATTCAAACTGCTAAATCTAATGTTTGCAACATGGTTTGGAACCAGTTTTCAGAAGTAGTTGCAGCAGGAGACAACAGCTGTGTCAGCTCCTCGAAGTGCAACTCTCGTGAAAAATCAGTGTTGGGCAGTAGCGTCGCTACCAGTAGTGACGTGACTAGCTTAACTACATTTCTCAGTAGCGTGGCAGTAGCGTCGCTACTTTCTAAATCAAATAGCTTTTCTGTAGCGAAGCTATTATTTTAAGCATGTGGTGAAGTAGCATCCACACAAGCTACATTTACATCGCGGTTCACTAAGTGACAACACTGGCATTCATAAAGCTATGAGGCCGGTGTCTAGCTGATGAAAGCAAATCCATTTGATGGCAAGAATGACGATTTCTTCTTTTCTTGTTTTATGGCGGTCCTCTCGCTCTGGTCGGTGACGTCGCCAACCAATTAGGCTAACGATAAATTTGCTTGATGGAAAGATGACTGAGGGAGAGGAGTTCCTCGTGATCATACCTCAAGAAGTACATGTAAAGATGCAAAAACGTAAAATTTTGATGCTGTGCTCAAAAACCTTTAGTAATTTATAGTAAGTACTATAATGTTTTTGAACTACACAATAGTGAAGTACTTTAATTTGTTGGGGTACTTTTTTATTATTGTATATAATTATTATAAAATTATTATTATATATATATATGCTTCGATTTAAAAATGTACATTTTAAGTGGAGTAGCTAATAGCTTAGCTCACAACATTTTTCAGGTAGCTTGCCCAACACTGTAAAAAGTGAAGTTTATTTATAAACTAATTTCGAGAGGAGCACGTGCTTTGGAGGTGGTTGGAGCTAAACTATGCAAAGCTGCGGCCCTCCAGGAATTGAGTTTGAGACTATTGATTTAAGCAGACTGGTTTCACTAGCACTTTGCAAAGTCTTGTTTGCCTCTCGTTGACAATTCTAAGAGTTTAAACCCTGTTTTTGCTTTCCTGTCATGACCCTGCCATCCTACTGTTTGTTATTGTGCCCTGCCTGCCTTTTGTATTGCTTATTCGAATCTCGGACTCTAATTGTTTGCCGCCAGTCCTACCATTATAGCCTGTTGTTTGACCACGATTCTGTTTACCCTGCTTTATTGTGTATGCTGGTCTCTCACCACTGCCTTTCTGACTACGATCTTAATAAAAGCCTGCAAGATGGATCCCAATCCTTGTGACGAATCATTACAATAATAGTGTTTAACATTGATTTGTTCTGATCTCAACCATCTTCCACTGGAAATGAAGAATGGCCCTATTTTTGTAAGACTTACTGCCCAGTAATAAAAAGATTAAGAAGTGGCTTATAACTGGTCAAGCACATATTCTGGTTTTTAAACAGCCAATTCATGGTGTGGATTGCCAAAATAGAATGACATTACAAAGTCGTATGAAGGTTATTAGCCTACGTTTAGATTACTAGATTGTTATGACTGCTAGATTACACTGCTGCAGTCTAACTCTGGTATGCAGAAGGCAAACTGCGTTTATTACTAATTTGTTGGGCTTAGTATGTTAACTGATTAGCATAATTCTATTAGTGAAATGGGCGCTAAAACAACACAGACATTGTGGACAAATAAACATTGCTGTCAGCGGAATATATTATGCTTCAAGTGCCCTTAGATGATTAGTAAATCTGCTGTTAGCCATTTTGCTTGATAGCAGTGTTATGGCCTAAGGATTTTGAGAGAGGCGTTCTGTCAAGTGTAAAGAATGGCCCTCAAACTTGATGATGACACGAATGCTTTAGCATCTAATGAGACTACAGAGAGGGGGAGGAAAAGGACCTGCCTAATCTGATTTATGCTCACAGTCACAATCTGTCTGATCACATCAAACTGGGGCACAGTGTTGATCGTGTCCTTATTGCCCCTTTGGTCTGATCTGCTCAGCTTCCCTCAAATTGTCTCACTAATTATCTCACTAATTATCTCAGCAAAAACTATTACATTTAATGTTGCTTTTTTCAGATAACATTTGGAAACAATTGTTTATCAAAATCCATTTTTCATACTATATAAGGAACAGCCGTTGGTTAAAAACAGCATGGGGTATCTCAAATTATCTTTGACGAACCTGACTGGATATGCTGAAGTAATTAACGAGACAAATTCCAATTTTAGATAAGCAGGTATGGTGTCCATTGTGATGTTTTATATTCTGAATAACCTGTGTGAAGATTATTTTAATATTGTTGTCTCTGGTGTTTGAATATTTTCTTACACAGGATGTTTTGTATTATGCATTTTAAAGTTGCATCGTGTCTATGAAATAATGTGTAGAAGTAAAAAAGGAAAGATAAATTTTATTTTAATTCTAAATTTTACAGATCATATTTTTACTTCCAAATGCCAACTGCTATATAGATAGAGTTATATACAGTGCATCCGTAAAGGATCCATGTATCCTCATTTTTTTATGTTACAGCCGTATTCCAAAATGGATTAAATTAATTTATTTCCTCAAAATTCTACACACAATACCCCATAATGGCAATGTGAAAAAAGATTTTGAAAAAAACATTTTTTTTTAAATGGTTGCAAATTTATTACAAATAAAAAACCCTGAAAAATCACATGTACATAAGTATTCACAGCCTTTGTCGTGAAGCTCTAAATTGAGCTCAGGTACATTCTGTTTCCACTGATCATTCTTGAGATGTTTCAGCAGCTTAATTGGAGTTCACCTGTGGTAAATTCAATTGATTGGACATGATTTGAAAAGGCATATACCTGTCTGTATAAGGTCTCAGGGTTGACAGTGCATGTCAAAGGACAAACCAAGCATGAAGACAAAGGAATTGTCTGTAGACCTCCGAGACAGGATTGTCTCGAGGCACAAGGCTGGGGAAGGTTACAGAAAAATTTCAGCTGCTCTGAAAGTTCCAATGAGCACAGTGGCCTCCATCATCTGTAAGAGGAAGATGTTTGGAACCACCAGGACTCTTCCTAGAGCTGGCCGGCCATCTAAGCTGATTGATCGGGGGAGAAGTGCCTTAGTCAGGGAGGTGATCAATAACCTGATGTTCACTCTGTCTGAGCTCCAGCGTTCTTCTGTGGAGAGAGGAGAACCTTACAGAAGGACAACCATCTGTGCAGCAATCCACCAATCAGGCCTGTATGGTAGAGTGGCCAGACGGAAGCCACTCCCCGCCTGGAATTTCCCAAAAGGCATCTGAAGGACTCTCAGAACATAAGAAACAAAATCCTTTGGTTTGATCAGACTAAAATTGAACTCTTTGGAGTGAAGTCCAGGCGTTACGTTTAGAGAAGACCAGGCACCGCTCATCACCAGGCTAATACCATCCCTACAGTGAAGCATGGTGGTGGCAGCATCATGCTGTGGGGATGTTTTTCAGCAGCAGGAACTGGAAGACTAGTCGGGATAGAGGGAAAGATGAATGCAGCAATGTACAGAGACATTCTGAATGAAAACCTGCTTCAGAGTGCTCTTGACCTCAGACTGGGGCGACGGTTCATATTCCAGCAGGACAATGACCCAAAGCACACCGCCAAAATATCGAGTGGCTTCGACAACTCTGTGAATGTCCTTGAGTGGCCCAGCCCGAGCCCAGATCTAAATCCTATTGAACATCTCTAGAGAGATCTGAAAATGGCTGTACACCGTCAATTCCCATCCAACCTAATAGAGCTTAAGAGGTACTGCAAAGAGGAATGGGCAAAATTTCCCAAAGACAGCTGTGCCAAGCTTGTGGCATCATATTCAAAAAGACTTGAGGCTGTAATTGCTGCCATGGGTGCATCAACAAAGTATCGAGCAAAGGCTGAGAATACTTATGTACATGTGATTTTTCAGGTTTTTTATTTTTAATAAATTTGCAACAATTTTAAAAACTCTTTTTTCACATTGTCATTATGGGGTATTGTGTGTAGAATTTTGAGGAAATAAATTAATTTAATTCATTTTGGAATAAGGCTGTAACAAAAAAATGTGGGAAAAGTGAAGTGCTATGAATACTTTTCGTATACACTGTATGTAATAATGCATTAGTAATGGATTACTGATATGTTGCATGGTGATGTTAGAGCCATATTTCATAATTTATTATTTAAAAGAATTATCAAAATTTTTGCGTTAAGTTTTTGTTCCAGTTAAATTAAATTTGCACATATTTTTCCAACATAGGATCATTGGGAATATGTGCCCAGGGCTACATATTTGAGAAATTAGAAATATGTGGCCGGGGTACAAAATGGCTGTATTTTATTTGGAAAATGAATGCTACAGTTCATGTCAATACCTGGATGGCTTTTCTGCCCTGACTGGTTTTCTCAGTAACTTGCCACATAGGGTCCAGGTGTCACCATCGCCAGCAATCGAGCAGATGCAGATCATTCTCGTTCACACTCGTTCCTGGAGGTCCGGTGCCCTGCAGGGTTTAGCTCCAACTTGCCTCAACACACCTGGCTGGGTGTTTCAAGTATACCTAGTAAGACCTTGATTAGTTTGTTCAGGTGTGTTTGATTAGGGTTGGAGCTAAAATCTGCTGGACACCGGACCTCCAGGAACAAGTTTGGTGATCCCTGATATAGAGGAACGTTTTCAGAATGAGCCTGGGTTGAATCCACCACATTATGGACTACAACTCCATCCATGCACTTCGCATATACACCTGTTCCTAGTTCCGGTCATGATATACACAAACATTCACCGGTTCCTGATGCCGTTTGATTTCGCTTACAGCTGAAGCTGCTCATGAACTGATTACTGGACTATTTATAAAGCACACAAACACAGAGAAGTTTCTGAGCCTTGTTATACTGATTGTGAACATTACAATGCATTTTTCTTGCTTTGCCTCCCGTGTTTGAACCTTACTTTGTTTTGTTTGTTTTACATTGTCTGCTGCCTGCCTTCTGACCACTCGCCTGATATTGACCACGACTCTGGATTTCCTGTATACATCTGTTTGCCCCTGCGTTGACCATTGCTTGCCTGACCATTCTGTTGAATAAAACCTGCATTGCGATCCGCACCTCTATTGTCTGGCAAAGGAATCAAGCACCCCCCCCCCCCTCCATCCCAAAAAAAAAGCAGTGTGAAGTCATGATAAAAGCAATCAGCTGCGAAAAGCTTTTCTCTTCTGTCGGAAGATAGGAAGTGGGTAGGTGGGTCAATATAAAGCTGATATACAATATTATGCACAACAAGGCAACCGGTGCCTCTTTTATGGACGCTCTAGAAGGACGTTGAAAATTATACAGTGGCTTCAGGTGGTTTTGCGAGAAATGACATGTATTAGATAAACGTGCCTCAGACATATTTGAGATTGTCAAAAATGTACACAGCGACCTAAAGTGGATATGTGAAATCAAGACGTAGCCCCCAGTACATAATTCTTGGTTCTCAAAAATGTAACCCTGGGCATATATCTCCAATGAGCCTGGTTTGCATTTTTCAGTTCAAATAAGTTTTTTAGTCACACTTTATTTTAAGCTACATTATTTTCACTATTAACAAACCATTCACTTTTACTTTTAGCTCAATAAACTATTAATTTGCTGCTTATTAATAGTCATTAAAATAGTAGCTGGCTTTAGGTATTGGGTAGGATTAGATATGTAAATCAGAATATTCATTCATTCATTCATTTTCTTTTTGGCTTAGTCCCTTTATTATTCTGGGGTTGCCACAGCGGATTGAATCACCAACTTATCCAGGATATGTTTTATGCAGCGGATGCCCTTCCAGCTGCAACCCATCACTGGCAAACATCCATACATACCTATTCACACACATACACTACGGACAATTTTAGCTTACCCAGTTCACCTTTAGCGCATGTCTTTGGACTTGTGAGGGAAACCAGAGCACCTGGAGAAAACCCACTTGAACACGGGGAGAACATGCAAACTCCACACAGAAATGCCAACTGACCCAGCCGGGGCTCGAATCAGTGACCTTCTTGCTAGATCAGAATATGTACTTTGTTAGTACAAATAAACAACCAATTTCTTAGTAATAGGCAGCTAATAAGCCACATGTTGATACTGAAAATTGGTTCGTAATCTAAAGTGTTACCTTATTTGTCCTTCTGCGCATGTATGTTTTATTCATGCAAGAAGTTAATTTGTTGCACATGTTATGAAGAGCATAAGCTTTAGACCATAAAACTAATAAAAACTGGAGTTAGAATTCATCAAGTTGCAACTAAATAAGTTTTTGCAATGCAAGTGCATTGATGTGACAAGATCGACAGACATTTGAAATGTTTGTTTTAAAAATAAAAAACCTCATGGGCTCTTGTGTCATTGGTAAGCCAGTTCAAAAATACAGATGCACATCAAAATCAGCACAGATCTCATGGGAAAGCGTCACTATTTTATGCATTTTCTAAAAAGTGCATAATTCAAACAAATTCATATGATTTTATTTGTATGAAAACATACCATTTTAAAAATGATGTGTGCCCCTAAACCCCACTCTAACCTTAACCCTCATTGTGAAATGAGCAAATTGTACAAAAAAGGTATGAATTAAATTCTACAAATAATACATATTAAACATTAAATCAAAAGTTGTCATTTATATATGTTGTCAACATTGCATTAATTATAATAAAGTTTGCATGTCCCATAAAGGTGGTGTTGAGACTGAAAACCAACACTGTAAAGTTCTCTTTGTGTGCCATTATGTAGAAAGTGTGTAATGACATATGATGTGTGGAACAAGCTGTTGTTTTTGTAAAGTGAGGTGGCATAAATGACATGTTATTCTCCTTCCACTCTGTGAAGTGAAGCAGAACAACGAGCCATCAGTCCACACTTCATGATCTCAGTCAGTCACAGACTGCTTGTTTTGGCAAGGGACAGTTTTACTGCTTGATAAATAAGCAGCACAGCACAAGCTTCATGTGCTCATTGTCAATAAAGAAAATGATGGAAGGAGAACAGTGTGTGCAAAAGGTGGGAAAGTGTATATTTGTGCAGTGTGCACATCCAAAGAACAAGTCTGGTATGAGGCTTGTCCCATATAAACCCACACATCAGAGCGATCACTTTATTTAGTGTTCATGTAAACACTTGGACTCAGTAGCAATGATTTTATATTGATTAAAACAAATGTTCAAAATGTAACCTGGGATACATTTGGTGTAATTACATGCTGGTAAATGAGGGATTTTTTGAGAGGGGTTTGACTGCATATGCAAGCTGAGACTGCATGCAATGCTTTTAATGCATATATCTAAAATCAGCCCTAACCCTACCCCTCACAGTGACGTCACTATAGTTCTATTGAGTGCATGTGTCTGAGACTGCATGTCGGAGATTGCATGTGCAAGTCTGCAGTCAGGTACTATTGGATTTTTTTACCTTTATTACAAGCACAAATCAGAAAAAAATGGCCTTAGAACCTAATTATTGCCACTTCTGTGTCTTAAAAAAACAGACAGCATGTTGATCATTTGAAAGAACGAACAAATTAATGTATTTTCCAACACAGGCTCATGAATACGTACCCCCGTATTTCTGGACAGCACAAATTTTGCAGCCAGAGGTACGTATGGCTGCATTTCGTCTTTCAAACGAATGCTACGGGCAGTATGATGCCGCTACTAGCTGACCGCTTACTACCGTGTAGTCAACTTTTCCGCTGTTACCAGTTTGCCCAGTGGCTCACATTGTAAGGACGGAATTGCAGAGCAGAGTGGACCATGTTGACGGGGTTCAAGTCTGACAAAGAACGGTTCCAGAAAGGAGGTAAAATAAATGGCAAAAAATAAAGTCAACAAGTAAATAACAGGGTAAGAACACGGTAAGATCTGAAAATGTGGTAAAAAAAAAAAAAAAAAAGAGTACACAGCGGCCTCTGGTGGATTTAGGTGAAAACAGCAAGTGTGATTCGCAAGAGAAATTTGAGATCTCAAAAAGCAAACACAGTACCCTCTGGTGGATCCATAATGAGCCTGGGTTGGTATTTTACCATATTGATTGTATTTTTTAAGTACATTATAGATCAATAATTTACTTATGTCAACCATTAGTAAATTACTGTGAATGCTTTTTATAATATTCCTGTCAAACTATGTTGGTTTAACTAAATTTCTTTTTTTTAATGTCTCTCCTGTGTCATTATAGTTGGTGATTTGGTTCATGTGATTCATGTTTCGTGCTTCAGAACATCCATTAGGGGAACATAGTGTGCATCAATGCTCTTTGATTTGCACAATGCATTGTAGGACTTTGTAGGAGCAAATGTTTTGGTGCACTGGAAGAATTTTGCGATTGAGACTTAAAATGGCAGACTCCCTGATCAGTGCCCTGAATACTGAAGAAGGGAGCTGATTGAGACCCACCCCTTGTCTTTCAGTTCTCAGGCACATCATTAAATATAAACTTTAGCCATGCATTTTTAATCTTAAGGAAGTTTTTGGGGGCACAGTTTCTTTACATCCACATGCCGAAAAAATGTCTGAGTTTGATGGTCTACTTAACATCTTTATCAGCAGTAGTAGTAAACACACTTTTTCAAATCAAATCAAATCAAATCACTTTTATTGTCACATCATCAGCAGCACGTGTGCTATGATGAGTGAAAAGCTTAGGTGCTGGCTCCAGACAGTGCAAAATACAGACAGTGCAAATACAACGACAGTGCAAAATACAGACAGTGCAAATACAACGACAGTGCAAAATACAGACAGTGCAAAATACAGACAGTGCAGGATACAGACAGTGCAGTATACAACAACATACTCACCAAAACACAAGACAATGTAAAATTGGCAATGTTGACAGCGATACGTAGGCAGTATTGTTTTAAGTATGGATTTGTTAAAGTGCAGTGCATGCTACATCTTGACGGTGTGCAGTGCGGGGTATGGAAGAGTTTGTGTGGGGTGTGTTAAGTGTTCATCAGCCTGATAGTCTGAGGGAAGAAACTTTCCTTCAGTCGGCTGGTGCGTGACCGGATGCTGCGGAACCGTCTGCCTGAGGGTAGCAGAGAGAAAAGTCTATGGCTTGGGTGGCTGGAGTCGCTGATGATTCTCTTGGCTTTCCTCATGCACCTCCTGGTATAGATGTCCTGGAGGGAGGGAAGCTCACCTCCTACTACGCGTCCAGCAGTACGCACGATCCTATGTAGACCTTTGCGATTGCTGCTGGTGCTGCTTCCATACCAGGTGGTGATGCAGCCAGTGAGGATGCTCTCCACAGTGCAGGTGTAGAACGAGCGGAGGATGTGGGGGCTCATTCCAAACCTCCTGAGACGCCTGAGGAAGAAGAGACGTTGTTGTGCCTTCCTCAGCACTGCGTCTGTGTGGGCAGTCCATGTCAAATCCTCAGCGATGTGTACTCCAAGAAACTTGAAAGTGCTGACTCTCTCCACTAGTGTCCCGTTGATGGTGATGGGAGTGTGTTCTCTCTTCTCTCTCCTGAAATCCACCACCAGCTCCTTGGTTTTGCTGATGTTGAGTGAGAGGTGGTTTTCCTGACACCACTGCGTCAGAGCGTGCACCTCCTCTCTGTAGGCCGTCTCATCATTATCGGTGATTAGGCCCACCACCGTTGTGTCATCAGCAAATTTAACGATGACATTGGAGCTGTGTTTGGATGTACAGTCATGTGTGTACAGGGAGTACAGGAGTGGGCTGAGAACACAGCCCTGTGGAGCACCAGTGTTGAGGATCAGTGTGGATGAGGTGATGTTGTTCATTCTGACCACCTGGCGTCTGCATGACAGGAAGTCCAGGATCCAGTTGCACAGAGAGCTGTGTAGGCCCAGAGCCTGGAGCTTCACCACCAGCTTGGCAGGCACTATGGTGTTGAATGCTGAGCTGTAGTCCACAAACAGCATTCTCACATATGTGTTTTTGTTTTCCAGGTGAGACAGAGCAGTGTGCAAGGTGAAAGCAATAGCATCATCTGTGGAGCGGTTGTTTCTGTATGCAAATTGCAGAGGGTCAGTGTTAGCGGGCAGTACAGAGCAGATGTGGTTTTTAATCAGCTTCTCAAAGCACTTGCTGAAGATGGGTGTCAGTGCAACCGGACGCCAGTCATTCAAGCATGTGGTTTTAGCTGATTTCGGTATTGGCACGATAGTAGCTGTCTTAAAGCATGTAGGAACCACAGACCGAGAGAGCGAGAGGTTAAAGATGTCCGTGAAAACCCCCGCTAGCTGGTTTAAGTACACGTCCAGGGATGCCATCTGGGCCCGTAGCTTTTCGGATGTTCACGCGACGGAAAGATCTCGTTACATCCGCTACAGAAACAGAGAGTGTGCTGGCGGTTTCTGTGTCGGCCGCGGGAGCGCGCTGTGTATGTGCGCTGTCCTGGGCTTCAGAGCGGGCGCGTTGTGTATGTGCGCTGTCCTGGGCTTCAGAGCAACCGCGCTGTGTATGTGCGCTGTTCTGGGCTTCAAAGCGGGCGCGCTGTGTGTGTGCGTTGTCTTGGGCTTCAAAGCGGGCGTAGAACGAGTTGAGCTCGTCCGGGAGAGACGCAGCAATGTTCACAGTGGCGGATTTGTTACTTTTAAAGTCCGTGATGTAATTAAGTCCCTGCCACATGCTCCTTGCATTATTGGTGTTAAATTGACCCTCTACCTTGTCTTTGTATTGACGTTTTGCTGCTTTGATCGTTTTCCTGAGGCTGTAGTTTGCTTGTTTTAGTTCCTCAGCATTTCTGGATTTATAGGCGGAAGTTCGCACTGATATGGCTGTTCGAACTTCGCGATTGATCCATGGTTTTTCGTTAGGGTAGATACGGACAGTTTTTGTTGGGACTACGTCTTCTATGCACTTTCTGATGAAGCACGTAACTGTGTCTGAGTACACTTCGATGTCGTCATCAGAAGCTGCCCGGAACATCTCCCAGTCAACGTCATCAAAACAGTCTTGAAGTATGGAATCCGATTGGTCTGACCAGCTCTGAAACGTCCTGACGGTGGGAGGTTCCCGTTTCAGTTTCTGCCTGTAAGCAGGCAAGAGCAGAACAGAAGAGTGATCTGATTTGCCAAATGGTGGGCGGGGGAGGGATTTGTAAGCATCCCGGAACGGAGAGTAGCAGTGGTCCAAAATACGATCCCCACGCGTGTTTGTGGTGATATGTTGAAAGTATTTTGGAGCGATTTTCCTAAGATTGGCGTTGTTAAAGTCTCCTGTAACAATAAACGCTGCCTCCGGGTGTGCGGTTTCCTGCTCGTTTATGCTCCCATACAGTTCCCTGAGCGCCTGCTCTGTGTTGGCTTGAGGATGAATGTAGACAGCCGTAATAATCACCGATGTGAATTCCCTTGGTAGCCAGTATGGTCGACACCGAAGCATAAGGTATTCCAGATCAGGAGAACAAAATGATCTAACTGAGTGTATGTTTCTCTCATCACACCATAAGTTGTTAATAAAGAAACAAACACCTCCTCCTTTGCATTTCCCTGTGAGTTCCTTCGTTCTATCCGCGCGGTGCAAGGAGAACCCCGAAAGTTCAGCAGCTGTGTCTGGTACCTCCGCAGATAGCCAGGTTTCTGTAAGACAGATAATGCAGCAGTTTCTTGTTTCCCGTTGGAAGGAAATGCGCGCCCGTAGCTCGCAAAGTTTGTTGTCCAGTGACTGAACGTTAGCCAGCAGAATGGTGGGGAGCGGAGGTCGAAGTCCACGGCGTCGTAGTCTGACCAGAACCCCGGCTCTTTTCCCTCTTTTTCGGCTTCGTTTACGGCGCCGTGTCGGTTGTGTGGTCCAGACAAAGGGCTCTGTTGTTGTGTTTGTAAACAGAGCGTCGTTGAGGAACTCAAAGTCCGGTCTTCGGTGTGCGACGAGGGAGCCAATTTCCCGAAGTGTGTGTTTGTCGTAGGCAATAAGAGTGTGTACATCCAGCACGAAAAACAACAAAAATACAAGAAAAACATACAAAACGCAACGAAGTTTGCTGGGAGCTCGCAACACGGCAGCCATGCTCGGCGCCATCTTGTGACGTGTCACAAGCATATAAAGTGATTTATCCATAAGAATTGTGACTACTATTCTCCCAGTTTCAAAAAACAGAGTTTTAATGGAGTAAGTGGTAGAATAGTTTAAGTTTTACACAAGGAAGTTAGTGAAATATTTAGATGTTTCATTCATTCATTTTCTTTTCAGCTTAGTCCCTTCATTCATCAGGGGTCGCCACAGCGGAATGATTCAACAACTTATCCAGCATATGTTGAACGCAGTGGATGCCCTTCCAGCTGCAACCCATCACTGGAAAACATCCATAAACACTCATTCATACACACACACACACACACTACAGACAATTTTAGCTTACCAAATTCACCTATACCACATGTTTTTAGACTTGTGAGCGAAACCGGAGCACCCGGAGGAAACCCAGGCAAACACGATGAAAACATGCAAACTCCACACAGAAATGCCAACTGACCCAGCCAGGGCTCAAACCAGTGACCTTCTTGCTGTAAGGAGATTTTGCTACCCACTGCACCACCATGCTGCCCATGTTTCATTTAAATTTTCCAAATAATGAATTCTATAAGCTCATACTGTATCAGGATAAGATATTTTTTTAAAAATCAAAAAAAAAAAATCTCAAATTAAAACTATTCTTACACCATTTGTAACTTGTGTTTTCTTGTTATAAGCATAAACTCAACATTGTAAGGATTGTTTACAACACTACTAAAATTTATACTTTTAGCAGGCACGTTTATCCAAATCTACATACAAGTGAGAATAAATGAAGCACTTCATCCTTCAAATAAAGGATACATCTAAACTACTTGTAAGGCGTTTCATGTCCTGTCTTTTATCTTGTAATTGTTTTGTCTTGTTTCATGCCCTGCTTCCTACCTTGTGGTCTTTTAGTATGTGTTTCATGTTTTCATTGGTTTATCTTTGTCATGTGTTTGGTTTCTCATTGGTTCTTTCATGTCATGTGATCCCTTCTGTTTGGTATATATACACCCTCATGTTTCCCTGTTCTGGATCTAGCCTTGTTTATCATAACCCGCTGTTGGTGAATTGGTTGTCTCTTTGTTTTTGCCATGCCTAGTGGTGGGCAAAGCGAGGCTTTATGAAACACTGAAACAGTCGAAGCAAATCTGTCGAAGCTTCGAAATGTTTCGAAACCCCACTCTACTGTGACACCTAGTGGTCATTTTTTTAATGTATTGCACTGGAACAGCTTCAGCTAAGAACAGTTGAGCAAATTGAGGTATTAAAACCCCACTTTGTAGGCTTGAACATTAAGTGCTTTAGTGTAGCGGTTAGGGTTCCTGACAACCATGCGGGAAATGTGGGTTTGAATCCAGGCTGATACAGCTGTTTTGAATTGCTTTAATATCAGTTTGAATTGCTCTATTCTTGTATCAACATTGGTCTGACATCTGGATGAACACTTTGTGAATAAGTGGGGTTTATTTATAAACTAATTTCGAGAGGATCACGTGCTTATGATTGCTAGCAGCTGGACCCACATTATCCAAATCAACATGCACCAATCAGATGATCCCTTAACTACTATAAATATCCCGGGTTCCATATCACCGCTATCTTCGCTTTGAAGAAGCTTGGCTCGCTGCAGCTGATGCCAATACTACTGATGCCAATACTACTGATGCCAATACTACTGCTGGTAATACTACTGCTGGTAATATTATTGCTACTGCTAATGCTGCTACTGCTAATGCTGCTGCTGCAACTACAAAAAGATCTTTGCTTTGAAGACAGCTCGGCTCGCATCAACTGCTACTGCTACTACAACAACAACACAACAAATACTTCTACTTCAAAAACAACTACTCTCCGACATCAACTTCAACAACAACATCAAAACCTTCCACTAAATGCCTCACACAACGCATCTGCTGTGTCTTCAACCTAATTCTCTAGCAAGATCACAGTCCACAAACTCCACCTAAACTCAAGAAACTGGCAATTTCAGCCATTACAATGAAGCCAAACTCACCGCTCTCATAGGGGTGCACCTGCGGTAACGTGTATATTGCATACTTCAAGGGAAGCCTCACAGAAAATAACCACTCTCCAACAAAGACTGAACATTCTTGAAAGACTAGCGCGAATAGAATGACTTCCAAAGAAACTTACCTCTGAAGCCTCCCGCCTGTCTACAGATCCATATCATTCCGATAGCATGAAGTAATTCATCTGCATAGGTCCAAGCAATTCAATCCGCATATTAGTCCACAGCATAATCCACGTTGATCTCCAGTCATAACAATCGTCATCCTGTTCTACAAAATGGCCGCCAGGCATTTTCACTCTTGATTGACACGCCTTCAAGCCAATAGCTGAAAGAGAAGCACCACTATCCAATGAGCTTAAACTTGAGACAGTCCCGCCCTCTCTCTCGTCAGGTTAAGAATGAACTCTGACATCATGAATGAACCGGGCCATATGCTTGTGAATTCAATCACATTAGGATTCCAACGGAACGTTATTTATTCATGGATTAAAGTAAAGTCCATAACTAACATTCACACTAAGTGGTGACATAGTCTTTAAGCACAGGATTTGATGTTGGCAGTTTGTTTAAATAAATAAAATAATAATAAATAAATTATTTATTTATAAATTAATTTAAAAAAAAAAAAAAAAAAAAAAAAAAAAACTCTGCCACATCTGATAGCCATATAAATTCCAAAGATTATTACTCGGATATTGAAAACTTTCAACACAGAAGTCCAATTACAATATGCCAGTGACTCAAATGTTCATACACAAGTGTCATACTTGAATTCATAATAGCAAGTCGGTTGGATGTAAATGGCAAAGAACAAACTTCCCGCTTCACTGCTAAATGGGAGGACACTCCTGACAAATGGAGCAACGTTTCATCCATCGACTCTGTTTAGATACATTTGTATTTTAATCATTCAAACTTCACTCCACTACCACTTCACCTACTCGGTCTTCTAGAAACACTCCCAGGACCACCAGAAAAGCCACCCCCTATATCTTCAGCTGTCTATCCATCTGTCCTCCTGCAGGGGGTTGGATGCCCACCTCAACCATCTTCGCATTGCAGCTATCGTACCATGCATTAACAAATGGCGTTCCATTCACAGTTGCCCATGCCCTCATTAAGACGCCTCGCATAGATATCAGCTAAAACAATTCATTGTGTCTGCCATACATGTATCTTGTTGCATTTAATTTCTGATTCTCTCTTGTTTCTCAATTCAGAGTCTTGATAGCCAGCATCAGAAGCTGACCCTCATCCAACCTATTACACTCTACATACATTCTAAAGCTACTGCAAAACCCGGAGCTGACAATCATCTTATAAAGAGATCGACAACCCCGTTATGATTGGACCGTTCTCTGCCCCATCCTTCAAGATGTCATGTATTAGTCCCATAAGTAGTACAACTCTCAAACTCTTTAACAAAGGATTCTATCTAATAATTACAGATTAAGGAAGCCACAGTACATTGCATTATAAAGGCATTTCTATTCACCACCTTTAACGCCACTTTAAGACGCCTCATATGGACATCAACTATAAAACAATTTATCATGTCTGCTGAATATGTGCCATGTGCAAACCAAATAACTGACGTGTTTTTCTTTCCAGAAAATCTGGTCATTGGCTTCAGAAGCAGACCCCAACCCAACGCCGGTCCCTCCGTTTCCAGAAATGACACCTCCACATTAACATCATAAACTCATGGTTCCCGCAGGAGTCAATACGAGCTTCGGCTCTCGCAAGAGTCTCACCTATCCCCTCACATTTCTGTTTCCTCTGACAGCATTGAGTGCTTTCGCTGTTTCCTACTAGCTTTTACTCCTTGCTTTGACTCTCACCTAACCTCCTTCCTCCATCTTAACATCACCCTAAGCTAGACTACCTCAGGAGTCAACAAGAACCTCGGCTCTTGCAAGTATGTATGGATGCAAGTACGTGTGTGTGTGTTCTAAAACCCAACCTATTACACTCTACATACATTCTAAAGCTACTGCAAAACCCGGAGCTGACAATCATCTTATAAAGAGATCGACAACCCCGTTATGATTGGACCGTTCTCTGCCCCATCCTTCAAGATGTCATGTATTAGTCCCATAAGTAGTACAACTCTCAAACTCTTTAACAAAGGATTCTATCTAATAATTACAGATTAAGGAAGCCACAGTACATTGCATTATAAAGGCATTTCTATTCACCACCTTTAACGCCACTTTAAGACGCCTCATATGGACATCAACTATAAAACAATTTATCATGTCTGCTGAATATGTGCCATGTGCAAACCAAATAACTGACGTGTTTTTCTTTCCAGAAAATCTGGTCATTGGCTTCAGAAGCAGACCCCAACCCAACGCCGGTCCCTCCGTTTCCAGAAATGACACCTCCACATTAACATCATAAACTCATGGTTCCCGCAGGAGTCAATAAAGACTCCTTGCGCTTGCACGATTCCCCTTCTCCTTTTCTTCCTTCTGGCGTCGAGATCCTACGCCCCCCCTTTTTTCTCTCTATCTTATTTCGGCGAGTTAACCCGCCACCCTTTCCTCTTCAGCTAGGCCCTCAATCTCCAGCTCTAACTCCCGCAGGAGTGACTAAAACGAGCTTCAACTCCCGCAGGAGTTCATGCCCCCCCCAGCCCACCTCACACCCCTTCTTGCAGGAGTCTTCACAGTCCAAAAACTTTTCCCGACCCCTGCAAAATTCCGCCCACCCCAGCTCGCTCCCGCAGGAGATTTCCGAGCTTCGACTCCCGCAGGAGTCAATCCCGCCCCTCCCACACCCCCCGCTTAGACTCCAGCAAGAGTCTACTTTTCGCCGCTCCCGCAGGAGCCTCGCTTTCCTAAGCGATCAATGTTATATCCAGCAGCCGGATATGGCATTGTTCCATCTGCATTTGGGGGGGTTCTTCAATACGCGGCTGCTGTCCCGAGCTTTGTAAGGCATTTTGGGGAGTTCTCGAGATCTACCTGAGCTCGATCTCCCCTCTCGCCTTGCAACGGGAGGGAGCCCCGGGCTCGAGGATCTCATGAGCTCAGGGCTCTCTCCCGGGACAGCATGCCAAACAAGCTTATTATTAATCATCAGCTAAGTGTGAACTCTTGAAGTGGGGTTTATTTATAAACTAATTTCGAGAGGATCACGTGCTTATGATTGCTAGCAGCTGGACCCACATTATCCAAATCAACATGCACCAATCAGATAATCCCTTAACTACTATAAATATCCCGGGTTCCATATCACCGCTATCTTCGCTTTGAAGAATCCCCCCTTCCACCCCTACTCCTTCCCTTTTCTAGATGGGTGACACGGTGGCCCAGCGCTTAGCGCTGTTGCCTCACAGCAAGAGTGTCAATGGTCCTAGGCTCTACCTAACCAGCGGGCATTTTCTGTGCGGAGTTTGCATGTTCTCCCCGTGTTCACGTGGGTTTTCTCCGGGTCCTCCGGTTTCCTCCCACCGATTAAAAACACGCAACCTAAATTTGATTGATCAACTTTATAGATTTGCTCCCTATGTAGTACCTATCTCGTTAAAGAGAACTACTATCTGCTCTTCAACACTACGAAGGGGGAGTTCTCGAGATCTACCTGAGCTCGATCTCCCCTCTCGCCTTGCAATGGGAGGGAGCCCCGGGCTCGAGGATCTCATGAGCTCAGGGCTCTCTCCCGGGACAGCATGCCAAACAAGCTTATTATTAATCATCAGCTAAGTGTGAACTCTTGAAATATGTCTTGTTTTGGTCATAAAACAGGGTTGTTGCTAGATCAGACACGGTCTTGTTAACAAGAATTATTTAGATTATTCATTAAATTTCCTATTTATTGTACTTTATAAATGTCTACCTAAAACCTAAACCCAACCATCACAATACTGTAAAAATAATAATTATTGTTTTACAGTGTTACAAAAATGATGTTAAATTGACGGCGTATCAGCAGCACCCTATCTAGACTACATCATAAAACAGTAACATGATTAAAATACATAAAATCATGATTTCAGAGTATTTGTACAAGTCGGGATTCAAACCCAAAAGTCATTTAAAGCACAGTAACAACATGCACACGGACGGTCCACTAGGCCACATGAGACAGAAGTGATTTTTGACCCTGTCAGTCAAATGCAGATTCACCAGGTCTCGAAACGCTTCTGAACTGATCGATGCTTTGAATCGCTTTAGTCACATGACCAGGTGTTTTGAAACACTTTAGTCACGTGACCTGGGTGTTTCGGATCATGCTTCGGTGCATTGTTTCGAAACACTTGCGCTTCGGGATCTCGACACTGTGTCGAAACGTCCGTTTCAAGTCAGCCATCCCTAGCCATGCCTTGCCATGTTTTTATGTTTCAAGCCATGTTCATGTTATGTTTGGAGATTAGTGTTCAGTTTTATGTTTGTTTTGCACTTTGAAGAATAAACTGCACTTGGGTTCAGATCGCTTGCCTCCAGTGGACTTGTCTGCGTTACAGAAAGCTAGAACTTCACCATTAACCCAGCAGTAAAAATTTTTGAATTAAGACAAGGCAATAGTCAAATTGAGCAGTATGTTTTAGACTTTTGTGAAGCCTGCTACCATGTGTATTTTAATGAAGTGGCACTTAACGACATTTTTCGTTTTGGACTAAATGAGCCCATAAGGTCTAAGTTACCAGGGGGAAAAATGCATCTAACCCTGGTACAATATATTGACTATGCGCTGTTGCTCAGTGGTTCACCTTTTACTGTGGGCAAAGTGGAAGAAGACCACATCAAATCTTCAACGCCAGGGCCTGCTCAAGCCACGCCAGGGCCTGCTCAAAGGCAAGTCCATCCATATAAAATTTTTTTGGAGGGGACAATGGTACTCAAGCTCCAGGGGGCGTAGAGCTTAAGTCGCCGCCCCTGTCGACTGCTCTATCTGCGCCGCCCACTCTGACTGCTCCACCGGTGCCACCCACGAGGCCTGCTCTGTCGGCACCGCCCACTCTGACTGCTCTGCCAGCATCGCCCACGAGGCCTGCTTTGCTGGCGCCGCCCACTCTGACTGCTCTGCCAGCGCCAACCACGAGGCCTGCTCTGCTGGCGCCACCCAGTCTGACTGCTCTACCAGTGCCACCCACAAGGCCTGCTCTACCGGTGCCACTCACGAGGCCTGCTCTGCCGGCGCTGCCCACTCTGACCGATCTGCCGGAGCCGCCCATGTTGCCATGCCTGCCTCTGCTCCACGGCCCGGGGCCGCCTCTGCTCCACGGCCCGGGACCCCCTCTGCTCCACGACCCAAGTCTGCTGTTGCTCCATGGTCCGGACCCGCCCCTGCTCCATGGCCCGGGACCGCCCCTGCTCCACGGCCCGAGACCGCCCCTGCTCCACGGCCCAGGACCGCCCCTGCTCCACGACCCAGGCCCGCCTCTGCTTCACGGCCCTGGACCGCCTCCGCTCCTTGGTCCTGGCCCTCCATCCCACCCCCTGAACTATCTCCTGCCCTTCATTATATGGAACTTTGAGTTGTGGGTGTCAGAGCCACCCTTAGAGGGGGTGAAATGTAAGGCGTTTCATGTCCTGTCTTTTATTTTGTAATTGTTTTGTTGTCTTGTTTCATGCCCTGCTTCCTACCTTGTGCTCCTTTAGTATGTGTGTCATGTTTTCATTGGTTTATCTTTGTCATGCGTTTAGTTTCTCATTGGTTCTTTAATGTCATGTGATCCCTTCTGTTTGGTATATATACACCCTCATGTTTCCCTGTTCTGGGTCTAGCTTTGTTTATCGTAACCCGCTGTTGGTGAGTTGGTTGTCTCTTTGTTTTTGCCATGTTTTTTGTTTCAAGCCATGTTCATGTTATGTTTGGAGATTAGTGTTTTGCACTTTGAAGAATAAACTGCACTTGGGTTCAGATTGCTTGCCTCCAGTGGACTTGTCTGCGTTACACTACTAAATTTTTTAAAGGTCAAATTTATTTTTCCAAAAAAAAAAATATAAAGTTTTTTTATTTCATTAATAATTCAACAAACTTGTTTTGTAGTCACACTGTAAAAAGTGGAAAGAAATTACTTTGACTTGTTACAATTAAATAAATTAGGTTTGACAAACTTGATTTATGACAGTTTTCAGTAATAAATTAAGTTAGTCGTTTTAGGTGTAACAAGTTTTAGTCATCTATTTAAGAAAACAAGAATGGAACAGTACGTACAGTGCAAATCATTCAATATAATATTGTTAATATAATAATAATAATAATAGTAAAAATACTTTTATTACAGTACAAATAATTCCCTTCCCATGTTAATATAAAAATAATACTTTTATGTTTTGTGGCAAATACAAGTATTGCTCATTATTGATTAGTGAACAATACTTATACTTGCCATGAATAAATTACTAAAAACTTGTTTCACCTAAAATAACTAACTTAATTTATTACTGAAAACTGTTATAAAGTTTGTCAAACTCAATTAATTTAATTGTAACAAGTCATTTAATTGTAACAAGTAATTTAAGTTTCCACTTTTTACAGTGCATATGAAAAATATTCAGTTTACCAATATTTTTTTTACATTATGTGGTGATTAATTACCTAACTCTGGGTCATTCTGAAAATGTACCACTATACATTTCTGGAGACCACCAAATATGTCCCAGGAGCTACTTTTTTTTTTTTGCAGTTTTTGTTTTCGCAAATCCATCAGAGGCCGCTGTGTACATATTTTGAAATCTCAAATTTCTCTCGCAAGTGCCATTCTGTTCTCACATAAACCCACTAGAGGCCGATGTCGACTCACTGACCGACTGACTGACTGACCGTTCGACTGACACACCCTAGGCCTTCCCTAAACCCAACCAATTTAATTGACTGACCTATACCAACCAATTCAATAAACCCAACCTACAATTTTCAAAAGCAATCCAGAAAAAAAAGACCTTGTATTTTTATTTTTTATTTTCAGATTTTACCACATTCTCACCCTGTTATTTACTTGTTTGTTTTATTTTTTAAATTCTGTTTTTGTCTTCCCTTCTTTCTGGAACCGTTCTTCACCAGACTCAAATCCCGTTGTCATGGTCAACTCCTCTTTGCATCTCAAGTCTGCTGACGTACATGGCAAGCTAACGGGACAAACTTGTAACAGCGAGAAAGCCGTCCATATGGAGGTAAACGGTCAGCTGGTAAACATGAAAAGGAACGGATTCATAGTGTACTGTAGCATTAATTTAAAAAATGAAATGCAGCCATACGTAGCTCTGGCTACATAATTCACAATCTCCAGAAATGTATAGGGCTACATTTTCAGAATGAGCCTGTTGCAAATATCACACAAAAAAATAGTAAAATTTTGAATCACAATGTATATTTTTAAATGTAAAAATACTTTGTTTTCTGTAAGAGTTTTGAAGGGGAAAAAAATGTAAAAGTTGTACAATATAAAAAATTATATTCCTATGCAGAGTCCTCATGAAACATAAAACCCAGTGGAGATTAATTAGTTTGCGTGATGCAGTTATTTGAATTGGATCAGGCCCTGTGGATCTCACTTTCTAGGATAAACTTCTCACCATCTCCTCCTTGTTGATTTTCTCAAGTGTGTCTCAGGGGAAATGTCAAACTCAGCACTGCTTTAGTGATTTTCAGACTTTTAGTGACTTGCAAGCACTTCTTGTCCATAAATTTGGTTATAGTGCAATCTCTTGGGTTTTTAGGGGGGGTGTCCTGATCAAATACTTGATGTTAATATATGAGACAGAAATGGAGGTAATTTGTTAACAAAGGTTTGGCAGCAGAACCACGGCTTACTTTGTCTCCTTATGCCTAGTTCACACTACAGGATTTTAAGCATCGGCAGATCGCTGTGCAGTTCACACTACATGACTTGATTTTGTGTCTTTTAATCTCTGTGGTGTTCACACTACGTGACACTACGTAAATGATCCATAAGAGGGGGGTCACACACTACATGATCTGACAACAACTTGTTCGCCAACAGCTCAGTCAAGCTACCAAACCACAGCCAATGAAATTTTGAGGGAGGAGTCGTCAGAAAAAGCTGAACACTATTGGCTGCTTGTGTGCTGATTACATCACTTACAGTTTCAAGCTTTCAAGGGAGCATTTAAAAACATCATCAGTCAGCTGATGCATCAGCGGATCAATCACTCATCTGCAAAGTTCAAGTGGAGAGATACACAGAGAGATTTAAATTTTTGCAATTTTATAACTCTTTAAAATAAAACTAACATATCTATAACACCCTGACAGTTTCTAAATATCAGTGTATGTCTTTCTAACACTGTTATTTTTTGTCTGACTTTAATTACCATATTGGTTAAAATGACTGTGACTTTAAATATGCATGCATTTTTTGCCTAGCAACTCCCTGCTAAAATAAACAAAACTTTCTGATAGCAAAAACATAAATTTACTTCAGATATATCTTTCAGAACAGCATATTCTGTGCCGCGAAATAGCTCCTGTTAGAAAGTGAAAATGAAAGCGAGGCTCAGACCTTTGCATGTTCTGGTATCTTAACTACATATTTATAGGCTGTATTACCGAAAAAGATCATATTTTTAGGGTAATGCTGTCATAAAATATGATGACAGACATTCAAAGCTTAATTTAGTATCTCAATATAATTTTTGAATGTAAATATGATGTGAGAACTGTCAGAATAACCAGTATGGTAATTCTAATAGTTACAGAATTCTAGTTCCACTGTTAATAATATAGCCTACTCTCGTGTCCGTGTTAACACAGAATGAAGCGAGTGCATCAATGCCCATTCTAGCCAATCACCGACGTTTCTGTTCAGCTCCTGAACACATGGCCATTCGGCTCATGCTGCTATGCTCTCTCATTGGCTGCAGCTCGTCACTACATCTGACCACACGTGGGGTCGAGTCGGCCGACTGCTTTGGAATATTCAGCATGCTAAATATTGGATTTTCGTCTGCAAGGTGTCGGCGACGCTTCAGCGAGCCTCTTTGACGCGTTGTTCAGTGGTTCACACAAAATGACTGCCGAGCGCCGTGCACCCGCAGATTTTTCCCCGATCACAGCCCGATCTGTCGGCGAGCTCGTTAACTTCCAAATCTGGCTCAAAACAGGCTTAAAATCCTGTAGTGTGAACTAGGCATTAACCAATCCCCTACTCCCTAAAAACTTATTTAAGGCAGACCAGCCCTCTAGCACTGTTCCTCGCATTCTCTTGAACCCATCCTCCCTCCCTCCCTCCCTCTATTTCCTCGCTTCCCATTAACAATCCTATAACCCTCTCTTCACTCCTAGGTTGAATTAGGGGGGTCCAATCACTCTACCAAAGTATTACAGAGACGGTACCCCCACTCTGAGTCTCTGGACATCATCGTAGGACGCCCAATCTACCTACCTACCTGTTCACGGTTTATCTTTTTACTTCCCTTCCCCTTCATCCCACTGTTCCCTTACCATCCCTTTCGTCCCTACAATAAAGTCTAGCCTAAAGTGTGGCATGGTCCATGCTGGTGAAATTAAAGCTAATCTTAAAATGTCATTTTATACCAGGACTACACACACACACAAACAAACAGTACACGCAAAATGGTGAGAGTCTGACTTTCCAAACTATAAATTAATCATAATACTCCAAAATAGGCAATCGATAAAATTGGATGATGATTGATGATCACAGAGAGCTGAACAGATCTTTTAATCCCAGTTGCTTTGTGCACGTCCTGTCTGGTTGATATGATTAGATGTTTATACGTGGCTGTCAATCAATTCGGTGGATAGGGAAACTGCACTCCTAAGTCACATTGTGGTGGGCCTCAAAATGGGGGGGATTTGGATCCTATTTTAACGACAGGAAATTTCTAAAAAGAGACTTATTGTCTTATTGACATCACTCTAATATGACTATGGACACACTATACCTATACAGTTCTATTCAAACAGATTACAAAAATTGATTTTCATCATAGGTGCCCTGTAATACTGAAAAAACAGGCCCTTGATCATCAATGTATAATTTACACCCTGCATGTAGTGTATAATCTGGTTATTTTGTCCACCTGTGACCATTACAGATTTCTTAGAGGTAAATATCTACCCACATAACAAAATATCTCTGGCCCACACAATCAGCTTTTGCTTGGCCCACATGCCGCAGTGAATTACGGTACATGACTGGACTAAGTCTGGCTTCCAGACAAGGGTCAAACATGGACCATATCTGGGCCAAGTCTCAGCCAAGTTAATAACCCATAACTGAGCCTGAACTGACTGGGCCAGATATGATGGTGTGTCACGACTGCATTGAAATTTATAAAACCATGAATCATTGTGCTTTAAGCGTGCTATGGGCGTTCTTGAAGCGATCTGATTGGTAGATTTTTTTTTTCTTTACTTGAAAATAATAAAAATGTATTTTAAATGTGGGTCAAGACAGGCCAAACTTACATGGCCCACGTATCAATTTTTAACATCTGGGCCAAATACTACAATTTACATCTGCCCCAAGTATTGTGTGCCGCCTTAAAGACGGTGCCACCTCTGCCAAACCAGGGCCATTTTTGCCCCACATGCTGTAAGCCAGTGCCGGATGAATGCCTGCTGTGCCAAATTTATGCCAAATCTGGGCCAGAATTCTTTGCTACCCGGGTATAGGCAGGTGTATAACTTCTTTAATCTTTTGATCTAATATTTTGAAATAAGCTTAAACATGAATACGAAAGAGGAAAGAATGTGATCAGATTGACAAAAAAAAGCATGCTAATTTGAAGAGTACACTGCCTTTCTTTGAGTGCCCTTTGTGTCTGTGCACTTAGAAAACCTTAAAGAGTTTAAACTGACAAGACTTTATTATGCACACCAATGTTTTATTTGAGGTTCCTTGATTTCCTGGTCAAGTCATTTTGCTAAGGACTAAATGTAAACTCAGCAGGTAGATCTCCAGGAGCAGGATTAATCACCCCTGGCAGAGATTACAGCAAGCAGTTTTTGAAGTCTGTTTTTAACGCATGTGGAGTGAAGGTCAAATCATCTACCTACAGTAGGTCGATAATGAATATTATTTCTTGACAATGCAATATTAATGTCAAATTAGAGAAGAGGTATTGAGTTCTTTTTTTTGTTGACCCACTTTCCTGTTTAACTCAGCATTTCTTACTCCTAAAGACCTTTATAACATCTGATTAAGGTGTTCTAACCACAGTTTGAGCTAAGTTCTGCAGGAAGCTGAGCCTTCATGGGAGGGATTGAATACCACACGTATACAAGATTGAAAGCATCATGTGGTGCCTAAAAGGGTTTGATCAATAATACTTCACCTTTCTATCCACATCTGACCACAAGATGGCATACACAGCAGAATCCTAGCGATGTAAAAATAGTATTATTTATAGTTTTTCTCAGTGGCTTTGGTGCATTTCTCATAACACTATTTACATTTGCACAACAGTTAATGCATTTCTCAAAACAATTAGTACAAACTGCAAAACCTAGTGGATAACATGCAAAAGCGCGTCACTTGCTCAAAATGGAGAGCTCATTCCTCAAAAGCAAGTATTGATGTCAATGAAAGTGTCATCAAGATGAAAAGTCCTGACACCATTGTTTATAAACAAGATAGTCAAATGGCTTTGTCCTGTTTTCATTATGACAGTTTACTCTGGACATTTTTTCCAATGCAAAATTATTTTGGTGACACTTGCTGAAAATGCTCAAGACAGCACTATATACTATTTGCACAGCCATTTGAAAACTACAGTAAAGTTAGACATCACTGCATTTAGTGAAGGATCTGAGTACAACACACTGAATATATATGTTTCACATTTTTACTGCATTTGCTCTTTACAATTCTAATTTATTCACAGCATTGTGCAAAAGAATAAATACACCCTTATTTACAACAAACATAAACTCCTTTGGGTAGAGCTGTGCACAACTGTGAACAATATTACAGTACATATTAGAACTGAACCTACAACATACACAGGTCTGTAAATCATTCATCAAATTCTTTGATTTAGAAGATATTTTCAGGGGAAAAAAAAGATGTAATTTTATTTTAATAAAACTTTCTTGACAGATTTTGACAACTAGTTCAACATTTGTGTATGTAATGACTCCAGTAATGAAATGAGGACTATTAGTTTTATATGGCATGACTATTCAGCATTCACAAGTTTAGTTAATTCTGACTGACATGACGTAAGCAAATGATAATATTATAAACAGCAGAGAGTTGTATGAAAGTAATTGATGCATGTCCAAAAGCATTTGCAATTTGTTGGAAGGAATGAGAAACTGCTACTATGATGTGCGCAAATGACTAATTGTTTTGAGAAATTCATTAACTGTTGTGCAAATGTAAATAGTGTTGTGAGAAATGCACCAAAGCCACTGAGAAAAACTGTAATATTACACAAGTATTGCACAAACTGCTGACTCACCCCACAAAGGTATAACGCTTTCTTGTACCGAAGTGACTTAAACACACCTCACATCATTATTATGACTTATCAACTTGTAAGAAATAACATCACAGAACTTGAACACTGCATATATTAGTGGACTAATTGAGGGAATAGTGAATGAGGATATAGGGGGCGATTTCAGCTACAGCACATGAGATGGTGTTGCTCATCATTTCAAGCCCTTTTTTTAGTCTTCAGTGATGATGCATGCCTTGTTACGCTGCTGAGCGTCTGTGGCAACAGTTGCCTAAGGCAATGCTGACAGGTATGAGAGAAGCTTGCTGCCTTACAAAACACAATAAAAATATATCTTCAGCTGTCTAAAATAACAGGGGAAAGTTGGGGAAAGCTGTCAATGAATATTTGAACTTTTATTTTGAAATTGTGTTCCTGTTTCCTGCCCTATTTGCATGTTGCCCTTGTTTTGCTTAATTTGTCTGTGCATAAAAATTTAATTTTTAAAAATGTCTTTGCTGTCCCTAGTGTTTAGGGGTATGAATAATTTTGGGCTTATTTATACCCCTGGGGGTATTTTAGATTTGACATGATAGATAGATAGATAGATAGATAGATAGATAGATAGATAGATACCCAGATAGCAAAATGACATCATTTCAACCTAAAATCAACGTTTCTTTTGACATCGATTCAACATCGTTTTGCTCATCGGGGTAATGTTGAAACGACGTCAGGCACTCCATTCAAATCTAACCTGAAATCGACACAATTGGTTACTTACCCAACGTGGAATCGATGTTGATATTCAGTCGATCGAAACGACGTTATAGAATCCACACATTTTCAACATGTAATCAACCTAATTGGTTTGTCCACCTGACGTTGAAATGATGTTGATTTATAGTTGATTGGAACAACGTAGAATCCACACATTTTCAACATATAATCGACCTAATTGGTTTGTCTATCTGATGTTGAAATTATGTTGATTTATAATCGATTAGAACAACGTAGAATCCACACATATTCAACATATAATCGACCTAATTAGTTTGTCTATCTAATGTTGAAACGATGTTGATTTTAAGTCGATTGGAACAACATAGAATCCACACATATTCAACATAAAATCTATCTAAATGATTTAACGTTTAAATGAATGCTTAAACAACATTTTCAACATTAAACCAATCCATATGACCTAAATCACCATTTTTTTTACAAGAATACATAATATAATTTATTCTGTATATATAACAAAACACACCACAATCTGTCATCATTTTTTATTGATACAAACACACAGCTGTGAATATCTGTTAAGAGCATGAATTCATTCAAACCTTCTACACTTAAACAGAGAGAACATTTAAATTACTGACTAAAATAGTCAAAACCATTTACTCAAAAAGTAAAACTGTAGAATATTAAATACATTTGTCTATTTGTGTTCTATTTCAACATGTATTTTTCATTAGAGTAAAAAATGCATTTTATTTCAGATGTGCATAATAACAAAATTAACTATTAGGGTCAAAACACAGGTTTAAATCACAATGTTTAAACTGTTTAAAGAACAACATTTATTTAATGAATTTAGAAAGATACAATCACAGAAACTAAAATTCAGATGCAACCATAGAAAAAATATTCTTGCTGGATTAGCAAGGTCAATAAATAAAAACAAATTATTTTAGGTTGTGTGAAACTATCGGGAAGCCATTCGTTTACAGTGCCAACATTTACTAGAATTCCATCTCGGATTTTCCAGAAATACGAAGTATTAGTGACCCAGAGACTTGTCTGAGAACAAGCTTCAAATATTACAACAACCGGTAAGAATGGCAAGCTTGTTTATTAATTACAATTATTATTTTTTTTTCAAAATATCATCGTTTAATGACTAAATGCAATAAATAAAATACAGTGCTGCGACCAAAGAATGTAACGTATACTGAATAATCATATGCAATGCACATGATCCTATTATAACGATCACTGCGAACAATAAGCTAAGCGTTCATTTTATATACAAACTGTAAATATAAAAACATTAAAATATTTTAAAGCAATGAAAATCTATATGTAAAAAAACAAAACTACTTTAAACTGTGTCTCGTCAGAGCTGAGCATACATTTTATTTCAGTAAAAAACGGTCCTCTTCATAATATTTCTATTTATTTCTCCTTTGTAATATGGTATGAATTTAAAAAATACGGACTTTCCTTTACGTCTCCTATTCAGTTTTTTTTACTTCCTGCTCTCCATCTTAATTTCAAATTTAAATTCCACACCAGGCCAGTAAAAATTTTTTTTTTTTTTTTTTTTTTTTTTTTTTTAAAGTGTTGAGCCCTGTTGGGTAATTCTACTTCTCATTAAAACTCAAATGTGCATTGTGTTGTGACAATTACTTAAGATTTTTGTAACAATAAAGATGCATTTAATACAACCATAAAAACGCTAAAAGATTGTCAGTACACTGTACTATAGGCACAACCAGTTGTTTGGTCTCTTTGTGTGAGAGAGGAAAAAAAAAAACATTTGCAACTTGTTTAAAAAAAAAAAAAAAAAAAAAAAAAAAAAAAAAAAAAACTTTCTCAGACTTCAAATATACTGGTCACTAACAGAAACTTCAGTCATGGGTGCTGTTCTTTCGCTCCAGTAATACCTTCAGAGAACATAATAGTCAGTGATCCATACATAGGCAGAGAGATTAGTGTGGTGTAGGCAGAACTGGAATAGACGTCTGTCCAGGCACAGGTTACAGATCTTGATGTCTTCAACTGGAGATTTCAGAGAAACTGCCATTAAAAAAAATTGTAAGAAAAAAAAACATGTTACTCAGTAGGAAAATCTCACCAGGTACAGTATCTACTATTACAAAGTACAATTCCAAGGTAAATTTTCAGCTCAACCCACAGTATTGGTACCATAAAATTGCCACAATTTTTGACTCCTCCTCACACAGAATATTAAGTTAACATGGTATTTTGTTAGAAATTAAATGATCTTGGATTTTATTTTCTTGTGAAATTCTAAAAAGCTTAATGATATTAAATATTTTTAAAAATAAATGCGTTTACAAACATTTGTTTTAGATACTTGTACAAGTAAACTGCAGTAAACTCAAGAGAAAAGCATGTAGACAAAATAAATTTTAATAAACAGGAAAATAAAAAAAAATGCACACCAGAACATAGCACTACAATCAGAAAAAAAAAAAACCCAGACAAGCATGGTTTGTGAACAATTGAGGTAAAGTTGGTTTTATATTCGGATATTCAGACATTGTCCTCAATAATATAATGTCAGAAAAGTATTCTTTGCAAATTCTAAATAGGGAAATCATATTAGCAGCAAATGACTATCAAAGTACAACATTGTTTACAGTCAACTAAACAGTGTTTATGTTGTTTTGAAGTCACACTTACATGCTAATTTCGATCGAATATTCAAAGTAACATGGTAAACAATATAGAGACTTCTAAATGAACGAATGTGCGAATATAAAACCAACTTTACCTCTATAAGCTTTTCCCATTCAATGCTGTGGACCGTCTCTGGCGAAGAGTTCGTCACTAAATGTAGAAAAAAATAGAGCAAACAAAACAGTAAACTGACAGCGATTCACTTCGATAGCGTAATAACGTGTTGAAAAATCTCGTTTAACGTTAGCTCGATGATGCGTAATGTTATTTGCGAACCGTTTCTCATAACTTAGCCTATACGTTAGCTAGAGCAACTTACATATGTGTTTTATGCTCATTCCAAATCGATTTGACAGATCATCTTATATTTTACACAGGTTAAAAAGCATTGAAGTCATAAAGTGAAGTTAATCGTGTTGAAATCGAAAATTAAATAACCAAAACAGCTTTTCATTTACCTTAACGTTACCTTTATAGATCAGCTGCAGTTAATAGCCTGGGTACGCACAGGGCGACATGGGCTTACTAAAAAACGTATAGGAAGTGGTAAAGTGTTAATTTACACATCTAAAAAGTTACATTTTGACATAAATTCTTGGGAAAACGACAAATAAAACATGTGAATCGTCGAATACGACGTGCTTACCTTACAGTTCCGTCCGCTGCCTTCGGTTTGTTAGTTGATTCAAATGATGAGCAGCACCTGCGCCTCACGCTGACTCGCGCAGAAGAACCGACTCCGAGTCCACCAATCAAGTTTCAACATCGAACCAGTGTTATGATTTCGACCAGATGCGTCGGGTAGCCTATATGTTGAAGAGTCAACTTCATTTCGACATTGAATCAATGTTATGATTTCGACCAGATGCGTCGGGTAGCCTATATGTTGAAGAGTCAACTTCATTTCGACATTGAATCAATGTTTTATTCTCGATGTAATAACCTTCCGACGTACCGACCAAATAAAGAACGTTGATTCAATGTCGAAATTTGATCGACGACTGATACTGACGCTTATAACCAATAATCGACATTGATTCAATGTCGGCTTGCTATCTGGGTAGATAGATAGATAGATAGATAGATAGATAGATAGATAGATAGATAGATAGATAGATAGATAGATAGATAGATAGATAGATAGATAGATAGATAGATAGATAGATAGATAGATAGATAGATAGATAGATAGATAGATAGATAGATAGATAGATAGATAGATAGATAGATAGATAGATAGATAGATAGATAGATAGATAGATAGATAGATAGATAGATAGATAGATAGATAGATAGATAGATAGATAGATAGATAGATAGATAGATAGATAGATAGATAGATAGATAGATAGATAGATAGATAGATAGATAGATAGATAGATAGATAGATAGATAGATAGATAGATAGATAGATAGATAGATAGATAGATAGATAGATAGATAGATAGATAGATAGATAGATAGATAGATAGATAGATAGATAGATAGATAGATAGATAGATAGATAGATAGATAGATAGAACCAAAGCATGATCCAAACCACCCACGTGACTATGGTGATTTGAAACATCCAGGTCATGAGAATATTGCCGCAGTCACACTAGAGGTTGAGCTTGCGAAATTCTTTCGTATGGTGCTGCGAAAGGATTAAACAAGATGATTAGACATTTAAAAAGGGAGTGATCGGTCCATATTTTAAATTTCTGTCCAGAGAGGTCATGTTTTGATCGCATGTGTTTTGATCACATGTGTGACCGCAGCTTTAGGTGATTTGAAACACCCATGTCACGTGACTAAAGTGTTTGGAAACACCAGGTCACGTGACTAAAGCGATTCAAAGCATCGGTTATTTCAAAAGTGTTTTGAGACCAATGTTAAAACAAAACCCAATACAAAAACAGAGCATTTAACTACTAACTAACTAACATTTATAGCTGGATCACGCTGGAGTCGAACCCTTTACTTCTGCATACCAGTCAGGAAGTCTCACCGCTTCACTTAATCACTTGAATCCTCAACTCTACAATGTGAGGTTTATTACCTAAAACAGTTAATTTGCTTTACTGGAGTCCGTTCTTCATACGTGGATTCAGTACCGCCGCTCCCTATACGCAGAGTACGCAGGCTGAGTAGGGCCTCAGCTCCGGAAGGGGGCACCATCTCGGACGGTTGCTCAAAAAAACTATATTAACATTTATTTAATAATATTAACATAAACTGAGTGTAAATAAAATGTATATTGATAATATGTTGTTAAATACATTCAAAAAATTTCATTTTATGACGAGCGCACAAACATGTGACGTAATTTTTTCCGTGTACGCGCATAGACGCGTACGCGCACGCGGTCCGGTCCACTATCTGTGCGGCTGCTAGCAGCAAATATTTATAATTGATGCAAGTTGCAGCTCTATCCCCGGGAAGACAACAGCAGTCTGGAGCCGAGAAGAGAAAAAAAGTGCCAGATGAATCGCGTGCATCATTTTCAGGTAACTTCCATGAATCTGGAAAACATATTTTTGCTTGTTCACTAGTGAGGCTAACATTTAAACTTCGCAACAACTGCACCAAATCTGCCTTATTTGTTGTTGTTTACATTCAGTTTATTTGCTTTGCGGCTCTGCATTGTGCTTTAAACTATGACAGGACATGTTTTATGACTTTTCGCATTTGCCCCTCTTCCCTATGTTGCTGGTAAATACACAAACTCAATTATTTTAATAACTTGTGCAATACTTTACAATTCTGTTTGCACACCAGCTACATACACATGCACTGCACAATTATTTCACTGTATGTATTATTTATTATTATATAGTTATTATATTATGTTATATAATTATATAATTCTTTGCAGTTGTTTATTGTTTTGTCTATTTCTATCCATTTCTTATTGCTGCTGTTGTTATTGCTTGTATCACTGCAATGACAATAAAGTCTCTTTAGTCTTTACGTCGGTGGATTGGTGTGTTTTAGGCCGGTTTTTCATTTTTGTACATTACTATATGAAATAACAAAACTGACTCATTCTGTAATTTCTGAAAGATCAATAATATAAAATCTAATATAATATAAAAGCATGAATTCATTAATGATTATTTTTTTTTTCTGAATGTTAAAGTTTTTGTTTAAAAACACACTAATTTTAATACACTTTTTAATTCTTAAAAACCTCAAATGTCTTTGATTTATACCGACATTGAGTCAGTGTTTGTCACCATAGATTATAGTGCAAGTTTAATCCACATTTTGGTTGTAGTTTAGACACATTATGAAGAGTGCTTGACTAGCTCATTGTTTTAATGGTATGTCATGAGTTTTTCTCTAAATGACTAATTTCTTCTGTATTGTATATGGAGGTTCAATGCTGAAAAATGTCACAAAAGAAGATGAGGTGGCCTGATCCAGCACTGCTCCAGAGGCACCAGCAGCAGCACAGGTACAGACACAGAGACAGGATGCAACCCTGAGGACCGCCCATCTCTACAGGTAGAGAGAGGGTTTTATTCCTTACCTTTTGTAAACTATTATTTTGTAATCAGAATCAGAAAGAGCTTTTGTGCCAGGTATGTTCACACATAGGCTACGAGGAATTTGTTTTCGTGACAGAGCTTCTACAGTGCAACAGAATTACAGACAGGACTAAAAAACAGATAATAAATATATTTTAAAAAGTAGTGAATGCAAATATACAAATTGACAAGTGTATGTACAGCTATATTACTATATACAACATAATATGTGCAGCTGTTATGTGCAAATTGGCATGTAAAGTGTGTTGTTAAATAAGTGTATGTGTGTATAAAAAAATTTAATATTTGAATGTTTAAGTATAATTTTGAGTGTTTAAATGCACATTTATCCATATAAATAAATAAATACATTTTTAAATATATGTTGGTGTGTTTTTGTTCCTCTGTGGGGGCACCACAGTAAAATTTCGCATAGGGCACCCTTTTGGTCAGCAGCGGCCCTGCGTGGATTACTCAATTAGCTGGATTTGATTATTGACGATTTGACACGATCCAGGATCATTTTGTTCTTCAAAACACATCAGAAGGTTATCATAGCGACAGGTTTGGTAGCACAAACCTGCTCGGGAGCAGGCTTATTTCATATTAACAAGAATAAATTAGGTCATTTCAAGCAAAGGTGGTATTGAAATTATTTACAGAATGCTGATATTTTTGTACAGTAGTAACCTATAGGTTATATACACTGTGGAAAATAGTAAAACAGTTATAATATATATATATATATATATATATATATATATATATATATATATATATATATATATATATATATATATATATATATATTTATTTATTTCGGCTTAGTCCCTTTATTAATCTGAGATTGCCACAGTGGAATGAACCGCCAACTTATCCAGCATATGTTTTACGCAGCGGATATATATATATATATATACAGTATATCACAACCATTAGTAAACCATTCTAAAAAGGTGCCTCTCAACGCAAAACATGTGTTGGGTGTGATCGGCCCTTAAATTAGGTACAAAGAATGGACCCGTTTCTTTGCTGAAGCTGTTCTAGAGTAATATATATAAAAAAAATGACCTCTAGGTGTCACTGTAGAAATGGGTTTCAAATCGTTTTGAATCTTTGACACATTTGCTTCAACTGTTTTAGTGTTTCATGAAGCCTCGCTTTGCCCACCATGATAGAGAGAGAGAGAGATAGAGAGATAGACAGACAGACAGACAGACAGACAGACAGACAGACAGATAGACAGATAGATAGATAGATAGATAGATAGATAGATAGATAGATAGATAGATAGATAGATAGAGCTGATTCTTCATATGAAGCTGCAGTGGTTTCAGCATCAAACAACATGAACTGGTGCATGAGGTAAAGTTGAGAAGCAGATCCACATACAGCAAATGTTTATTGAAAATGAAACCGAAACAAAACAAAGGATACAGCAACAAAAGGGCAAAAAACTTGGACTATAACCCACAGAGAACAACATTGCTCAGCTACCACATTCAACAACACACCATCACTCACTTAAACACAAGGGTTATTTAAACAGGTTGCAACAATTAGGCTAATCAAACACATGAAATAACAAGGGAAGGAGACAATGACTCACCAAGGCAACTAACAGGGGTAACCATGATGACAATTAACATAGGTGTGGCACGAGAGAGAACAACAGCGAAGAGTAGCAGAAACACATGATAACAAAACAGGGGTAGACACATACAAAGACAGGGTCGAACCTGTAACACTAATGGATTAACCACTGTCCACTAACATAAAAGCCAAAGCTCTTAAATCTGGTATCACAACCCTCTATACAATGTTCATTTTTGAGTAAACAGTTACCAGGATTTTACCAGAAACAAAGAAATAAATGTTTAATGAGCACAATTAGAAAGCAATTTGACAGATCCTGTTTGTGTACAGTCGCAAACCAACATGGATGTGCATATTTGAAGTATTTTCGACTGTTACGTATTTTGTTTTTGTTACATATTTCAGATAAATGCTGCTATAAACCTCATGCAACGATGAAGTAAATTGTGGTTGAATGATATGCCTGTCGATCATAAGAGGGCTGTACTCATCCAGTATTACCTGCAATCATACATTACACAGTTTTACAGCCAGTATTTTACACAACCACAGACCAGTGATTCTCAATTCCTGTCCACACGGCCCAGTGATCTGTAATTGTAATATATCTCCAGATATGTCTCTTATCTAACACGCCTGAATCAGATTGTCAGCTATGAACTCCACTGAGGCTGTCTGATAATAAAGAAAACTGTTCTACAATATTTGCAAAACACTGGGGTGCCAGGACTAGAAACATCACAAGTTATTGTCATTAAATCATTTCATTTTTAAGTATTTGTGAATTACTTTTGATTTACATCAACACATAATTGCTCCTTATTGCAATACAATAATAATAACAATAATAATAATAATAATAATAATTCCTTGCATTTATATAGCGCTTTTCTAGAAACTCAAAGCGCTTTACACATTGGGGGGAATCTCCTCATACACCACCAGTGTGCAGCATACCTCTGGATGACGCAACGACAGCCATATTGCGCCAGACCGCACACCACAATCACATAATAGCAACACTCTTCCACATTTTTAGCTATTGATGCGGCCCTTATTTCCGTTTTTGGTATAAGATTGCAGAAGGACGGTTTGACTAGAAATTTACAGTGTTTCACCATCATACTGACAACTTTTTAGTAATTCGGCAAAACTACAGTTCGAACCTAACTAATAACACTTTATTTAACATTTTTACAAAATGTATTTGCAGACTTATTGTAACATTTTCTTCATTAACCCCGATCAGGAATATCAGTTCAGCTTACATTTTTTGCTCTTTATTACCATTTAATCAACACTGACTATAAGAACATCACACAAAACACTGTAATTTATAGTACTGATGACCACACAAATAACAATATTCGCTGTATAATTAGAAACTAACAGCTAAACCAATTAGCAGGTTTTTAGTATCATTTTTAGAGTGTGTATTTTGATAATGCAGTACATGCAAAACACTCCTTCACTTAATATTAATTATTCTGTATCTATAGATTCTGCTTCACATCTCTGAATCTCAATGATATCAAGTTCAAAGCTCTCAGACATCAAGTGAAACGTCAGTCACTTTATTTTGATAGTCCATTTGAGTATTAGTAGACCGTCTGCTTAATATCTGTTGATACAGTTCCTTCAAAAGAAATTGAACTGACTATAAGAAACTTTGCAAGTAAATGTCAACTTTCACTAACCCTAAGCCCAAACTAACAGTCTGCTTAGAATATATAGAGAATTAGTTGGCATGTAGATGCAATGTAACCTAAATTCAACAAACAGACCATCAAGCGTGCATGCAGCGTGGCAAAACAACAGGTTAAAAGCAATATGTTTCATTCTATGCAAATCAGCTCATTAGAATGCTATTATTTGTATATTTTGTCCTTTATTTATTTATATATATTTTGACACATTGACATATTGGTATAATTTTAATATTTAATAATGTTCAGAAACTGATTTGGGAGTCATACAGCACCAGATAACTCTAAACAGCAACCACAAGTCTCTCCTCCATCTTCAAAAGTCTCCTTAGTTGTCTTGACAACACAAACACTGCAGGCACCTCAACGGAAACCCCGCCTCTGTTTTCATTTGATTGGAGAATAACACCACTGACATAACACGCTTTTTACGCTCAGAGTTGACTTTTTTCAACTGCGAGTGCACAGCACGCAACGGCAAAAATGCAAGGTGCAGCACAAGCATAAGCAGCATGCAAAACGCTCACAACCATTAGTAAACCATTCTAAAAAGGTGCCTCTCAATGCAAAACGTGTGTTGGGTGTGATCGGCCCTTAAATGAGGTACAAAGAATGGACCCGTTTCTTTGCTGAAGCTGTTCTAGAGTAATATATATAAAAAATGACCTCTAGGTGTCACTGTAGAGATGGGTTTCAAATCGTTTTGAATCTTTGACACATTTGCTTCAACTGTTTTAGTGTTTCATGAAGCCTCGCTTTGCCCACCATGATTGATAGATTAGACAGACAATTAGATAGACAATTAACAGTTACCAGGATTTTACCAGAAATAAAGAAATAAATGTTTAATGAGCACAATTAGGAAGCAATTTGACAGATCCTGTTTGTGTACAGTCGCAAACAAACATGGATGTGCATATTTGAAGTATTTTCGACTGTTTTTATTTGATTGGAGAATAACACCACTGACATAACATGCTTTTTACGCTCAGAGTTTACTTTTTTCAACTGCGTGTGCACAGCACGCAACGGCAAAAACGCGAGGTGCAGCACAAACATAAGCAGCATGCAAAATGCTCACAACCATTAGTAAACCATTTTAAAAAGGTGCCTCTCAATGCAAAACGTGTGTTGGGTGTGATCGGCCCTTAAATGAGGTACAAAGAATGGACCCCTGCAAAAGTATGCCTTCCAACATAATACGACAAAGTAGTTTAGTGAAAGCAGGAAATAAGCCATTTGGCCAATAGACAAAGCATACCCCCAATAAAGGATGATATCTCCAGCAAAAGGAAATTAAAGGTGTTAAGAAGAGACACGATTTCAGAAATCCAAAGCTGTTGTGACGTTCGACCCTCTGTGTCTAGAATGCTGCAGTACATATAAAACAATTGGATAAAAGACCATGAAACACCTGTTAGAAGTCCATATGCTTCATGTTGGAGATTATTTGGTGGAAAAGACATACAGTCCCACATGCTGCTCATGTTGAACCATCACTGAGAATTAGTGCCTTAAGGCAAAACCACCCTCAGAACTGTTGCACAACTTTGAACTCAGGTTGCTCTCAATAAAGACTTTGTAGAAAAACGAATTTGCTACATGAATAATAGATTCATAGTCCGACTGTCTTAAAACAATATGGAAAAGCACATATATCTATAACAGGGCATGTATCAGATTCCTGCAGTGCCAGTCTTCAAAAGCATCTTATTGAAGCACAGAGTTGTTGAATACTACATGTATAATACATGAATTCTCTGCTTTTCAACTCTCATTTTCAACATTCACTGCTTAAGGTCAAGTTTAACAGCTTCACTGTGCTATTTTGAAGCTTCTTGCTTTTGTTTTGGAGACCTTTTTACAATAGGTTGACACACATTCATGGTCAAACATATTTTGACATCACTTCATTTCTGAAAGATTCTCAAAGGATTTGTTTGAAGATTCATTGTTTTCCTTCTTTCTAAGAGCCTGCTTTGCTCTGATTGGTCAGACGACCGCTTACACAGGGTGTCATTGAGGACCACTTCAGCATTATGGCTGCCAGTTACAACTGTAAAGGCCTACTTACACCAAGCACAAAATATATAAGGATAAAAATATTTGCGTCCATTGACGAACAATAAAATGTAGTTTATTTTTAGATTGTGCTTTTCATCTGACCAGTGAATATTTATTTACACCCACCCTTATTACCCCCTTTTTAAGGTTTAAGATAAGTCTTTTGTGTCTCCAGGGTGTGTCTGTAAAGTTTCCAGTGGTGTAAAGTACTTGAGTAAATGGACTTCGTTACTTAACTTAAGTATTTTTTTGGCTACTTTGTACTTGTACTGAGTATCAAAAATATAAGCAACTTTTACTCTTTACTTGACTACATTTTTGATTGAATATATGTACTTTTTACTCCACTACATTTGAACAGATGCTTACCGTTACTCATTACATTGTGATTGTGCACGACAAGTCAGCATCTTTATCTACCACAGCTAATTTGTTGGGCGGATGAGTCGATATCGCCTTCTGCAGGGTGCTGAAGGTACTGTATGCTATTTATGAGCTAAATCATGTAAATGTAATTTAGCAGCTTGCCTAATACCAGGTGTTTAATTAGCGACATGGCTGCAGCCAGTGATGAAGCCGAAGCTTGAATTTATATGTTGTTTACTAAGTTGAAAAATAACACTGCTCCTGTTTAATTTTAATACAGAGAAAACATCTTAATCAATTGAAAAACTACTCAAAATAAAAAATATTGCCCCCCTCTGATACTGAGAGATGAATCACATCGAAGTCAGCTCTGATTTTTTTTTAAATAATTTTTTCTTTATTTTTTTGATAAATTGTTTGTGCCTGTTTTGAACATTTGAGTTTGACTGAGACTTTTTGTTCTGTTTTTTTTTTATATTTTGTTCTGCCATTTTGAAATATTAAGGTGTTAAATTTAATTTTTATATTAGGAAAATTAAACCTTTCTTGGTGTTCCTTGAGCCTACATTCAGTATGAGTAAAATACTTAAGTTCTTTTAAAATCGGATACTTTAATACTTTTACTCAAGTCTTATTGGAATTGGTGACTTGTAAATTGTAATGGAGTAATTTTTACAGTAAGGTATCTGTACTTTTACTCAAGTAGGGTTTTCAGGTACTCTTTACACCTCTGAAAGTTTCAGCTCAAGACACCCATCAGTTTATTTATTATACCTTTTAGAGTGTTGCAATTTTCTGCTCTAAACACATTGTAGCTGTTTATGTTGCCTGTGCCTTTAATGCTAGTTCTCCCCGCCCACCGATCTCACGTGCCTGTCAGGGTGTGCCTCAATCTCCACCTTGGCTGCATCAGATAAAAAGCACAGTGACAGACATGAAGGAAGCAGATCTTACATAACGTTTGTGAGAAATACTACAGTAAGAACTTTCTCAATGATTATTTGATGTATTTGTTGTGGAGTTAATGAGTCAATGAGAACGATGAGTCACACACAATGTTGTTACAAAGTTCACGCACACACAGATGGCGCCCACGTTTAACTTTGCACTGTTTTTGCACGCAAATGTGACAGGACATGTGTTAATATCCACTGCTGTATAGATATCCGTTATGTTAATGTACAAAATAAACCTGATTTAACGTCAACAAACCGGGATTGAAGCGTCTTCTTTTATAATAGTACTGATATGCGGCTGTGGTGATGAAATAAAGATGGTAAAATCACTGTAATTTAATACAAACATGCATTGTTTTAAAAACGTTTTAAACTTGTTTTTGATCACATTTGATGATGATTGATGATCACAGAGAGCTGAACAGATCTTTTAATCCCAGTTGCTTTGTGCATGTCCTGTCTGGTTGATATATGTGTTACGACAGAGACATGTTAATATGCAGCTGTTAATCAAATCGGTGGGTGAGTAAACCGCACTCCTACGTCACTATGCAGTGGGCCTCAAAATGGTAGGGATTTGGATCCTATTTTAACGTCAGGAAATTTTAAAAAAGAGACTTATTGTGTTTCTATTACTCCAATATGACTGTGGACACACTATACCTATTCAGTTCTGTCCAAACAGCTTACAAAGGAAGATTTTCATCATAGTTGCCCTTTATTCATTCATTCATTCATTTTCTTTTCGGCTTAGTCCCTTTATTAATCTGGGGTCGCCACAGCGGAATGAACCGCCAACTTATCCAGCATATGTTTTTGTTTCGCAGCGGATGCTCTTCCAGCTGCAATTCATCACTGGGAAACATCCATACACACTCATTCACACACATACACTATGGACTCTTTTAGCTTACCCAATTCACCTGTACCGCATGTCTTTGGACTTGTGGGGGAAACCGGAGGAAACCCACGCGAACGCGGGGAGAACATACAAACTCCACACAGAAATGCCAGCTGACCCAGCCGAGGCTCGAACCAGCGACCTTCTTGTTATGAGGCAACAGCACTACCTACTGCGCCACCGTGTCGCCCATAGTTGCCCTTTAATCTAATCAAATGAATTTAGCGATCGTAGTAAGTATACTGAAATAAAAACAAAAATTATTTTCTGCAGCATTTTCAAAGGAGGCAACACAAAGATGCTGAAGCTAGCACTGGACAGCCGAGGTAATGTTATTTTTACACTTCGATTTGCTAGCCTTTTCTTGCATAACCTCCATGTTCATTCTTTCCCTTGGTGTAATAAGTTGTTTTCAAGATAGTCATTACCTTTATATAATCTTTGAAAAGAGTTTTTAACACCAGGCAGAGCTTCTCCACAACGTTGTCTGTGTGAAATTGGAAGAGCCCTTTATATTTCAGTGGACTGGCTGTCAGCTTTTTATTGTTTATTAGCTGGGGAGGAAATCATTCTGAAAGTGATCTCAACGATATTGTTTCTCAACATCTTTATTGCTGTGGTCTGACCTCTGCTGCTGTTTTACAACATTGCCGTCTAGTGACAGCAGATCACAAAACAAACATGCATTATGGGAGATAAAGCAACATGGACTATAATGCTACCCAGCATCATAAGACGTTAATATTAGGTTAGATTTAGGTCATGACGTCAGGTGACCAAAATTCCATGTCTAGCCAGCGTCAAAGGACAACTTTAATTTGATGTCCAATAATGACATCAAATGACGTTGATATTTGGTTGATTTCAGTTTGTGTTGGAAAGTGACCAAAATCCAACGTCGAGCCAATATCTTAAACCAACATCATATTGACGTTAAATACTGACATTTATTCGTCAGGTATGGCAACTAAAATACAACAACTGATAGACGTCATAGTAGTAATGTCCACACAACGTCAAGTCGTAATATCATTAGACATTGATATTTGGTTGATATTACGCTGGACGTTGAACATTGACGTCGGCCTGACACTGGGTTCTGACGTCAACCCGATTTTCATTTCCAAACAAAAGGCAATGTCCCCCCGACGTTGGGCTACAACGTCAATCTGACGTCATGTTGACGTCCTGTGCCTGCTGGCATGTACCGAAACAGGTCACTGTGAACAGAGCTGTTTTTTGACAATGTAATCTGGGTATTGTTTTATGTAACCACTGAGTTATTTTAATCAATGTATATCGCAGACATTTAATGAAGATCCAAAAGGACCAACTTACCAAAAAAAAACAAGCATCTGATGTCCTCTTTAAGACTTTACAGACCTTTACATTCAAATAGCGATTACACACTACATAAAATGTGCTATTCAGGGGCAATTTAAAGATTCTGTTACCATATTTAATGCTATCAGTTATCAAGAGAATTTTAAAAAATTATATCTGCAATGTTAGTAAATGGGCGACACGGTGTCTCAGTGATTAGCACTGTCGCCTCATAGCAAGAAGGTCGCTGGTTCGAGTCCCGGCTGGGCCAGTCAATTCTGTAACCACAGTCCAAAGACATGCGCTATAGGTGAATTGAATAAACTAAATTGGCTGTAGTGTATGTGTGTGAATGAGTGTGTATGGATGTTTCCCAGTACTGGGTTGTAGCTGGAAGGGCATCCACTGTGTAAAACATATGCTGGATAATTTGGCGGTTCATTCCGCTGTGGTGACCCTTGATGAATAAAGGCAAGGCAAGGCAAGTTTATTTATATAGCACATTTCATACACAGTGGCAATTCAAAGTGCTTTACATAAACAGGAATAAAAGAGACAAGTATAAGAAAAAATAAAAATAAAAACAGATAATAAAAAACAGATAAAAACAGACAAAAATGTGTTAAAACAGGTTATAAAAGAATGAAAAAGAAGAGAAAAACATAGAAGTGCAATTTGTCAGACGTAGCACAGTGCTCATTCAGTAAAGGCACAGCTAAACAGATGTGTTTTCAGTCTGGATTTGAATGTGCCTAATGTTGGAGCACATCTGATCATTTCTGGGAGCTGATTCCAGCAGCGAGGGGCGTAGTAGCTGAAAGCCGATTCACCCTGCTTTGACTGAACTCTTGGAGTTTCTAGTTTATATGATCCTAAAGATCTGAGTGATCTATTAGGCTTGTATTCAGTAAGCATATCTGTAATGTATTGAGGTCCTAGGCCATTTAGTGATATATAGACAAGTAATAATACTTTAAAATCTATTCTGAATGTAACTGGGAGCCAGTGTAAAGACCTGAGGACAGGTGTGATGTGCTCTGATCTCCTGGTTCTGGTCAGAATCCTGGCCGCAGCGTTCTGGATGAGCTGCAACTGTCTGACTGTCTTTTTGAGAAGGCCCGTGAGGAGGCCGTTACAGTAATCCACCCTGCTGCTGATAAAAGCATGAACAAGTTTCTCTAAGTCTTCACTGGAAACAAAGCATCTGATTCTTGCAATGTTTTTGAGATGATAGTATGCTGATTTACTAACTGCTTTGACATGACTATTGAAACTCAGATCTGACTCCAGAGTCACACCAAGATTCTTGACCTTATTTTTTGTTGTTTGACTCTTAGTGCCAAGGTACGCATTCACCTTGAGAACCTCATCTCTGTTCCCAAACACAGTGACTTCAGTTTTCTCTTTGTTTAACTGAAGAAAATTTTGGCACATCCAACTGTTCATTTCATCAATGCATTGGCAGAGGGTGTCAATAGGGCTGTAGTCATTAGGCAGTAAGGCTAAAGGGACTAAACTGAAGGAAAAGTTATGAATTATTGTTAGTGAATGGCTATCAATTTCATTGGGTCAGCAGTGGGAAAAACAAAGATTTTCCCCAAGCAACTTATTTTACAATGCAGTGAAACTGTTTGTGTTTTTATATATATATTTATCTAATTTTGTTACTGACATAATTTTTTATCATCACTCTTTTATTAAAGCTTTTTACTCTTGGAAAAAACCAATGCTTTTCTGCCACTTTCCCCAACTGTACCCAAATGTGCAGGGAGCTGGGACATCAACATGTCAAACATAACAACATAAACAAGAACATTTGATTGATGATCTACTGCATGAAGAAGTGGCTGGAGGAATGCTGATTATTATTATTTACAGTACAACAGGCTTCTTTGTCCCAGACTTTCAATGAGGGCGAACTTTTAGAATTATTGAAATGGCTGTTGCGCCCCCTCCTGGAATGACATACATAGCACAGCCAATTATTATCTAAAAATGTCATGGTAGTGTGTATTTTCAATCAGAGCAAATACAAAGTTTCATGATGATTTTCAGACGAAGCTCAATAATTACAATTATTTTATATGAAGAGTATCTACAGTATAATCACCTTCAGACAAGGCCTTTTTTGATGTCCACATCAAATTTACAGACATTATGAAATCAATTTAAATAAAATTCATTCATTTTCCTTTGGCTTAGTCCCTTATTTATCAGGGGTCACCACAGCAGAATGAACCGCCAATTATTCCTGCATATGTTTTACACTTCGGATGCCCTTCCAGCCGCAACCCAGTACCGGGAAACACCCATACACACTCATTTGCGCGCACACACACTCATACACTACGGCTAATTTAGTTTATTCAATTCACCTATAGCGCATGTCTTTGGACTGTGGGGGACACCGTAGCACCCAGAAGAAACCCACACGAACATGGGGAGAACTCCACACAGAAACTCCAACTCGCCCAGCCGGGACTTGAACCAGTGACCTTCTTGCTGCGATGCAACAGTGCTAGCCACGGAGCCACCATATTACATCATTTAAACATTTTTAACAAAACTTTCTCTGTTTGACACAAAGGTGCATCTGAGGTATTACATCAGCTGCAAGACCAAGTACAACACACACAACGCTCTCAAGAACATGTGCTTTATACTGACACTGAGATGAAGAAATTGAGACTGAAACTTAATAAAGTCAGTATTTTGGTATTAGTATTCTACCAGCTTGAGAAAAACCCAATTGAACCACTGTACTGTTTTGAGTATGTGTTTTTTTTTCCTTGAGTCAGGACCGTTTCTGTATACTGTATGCACTGTAAAAAATGTCGGGTTTCACGCAATTCCTTAATTTTGTCCAAACACAAATTGATTAAATTAACTTTATAGTTTTTACAAATTTAAGTGGATTGAACAATAAACAATTAAGTTGTCCCAAAAAACCCTCAAGAATTGTTTTGATTCAGCTCATTTTAAATAAGTACCCACCAAGCAATTTTAAGTTTGGACGTCTAATAGACATCAAAACGTAGATTGTTGGCTAAAGCAAGGCTAAATTTGAGCTGTCAGTGAAAATCTAATAGACATTGAACAATAGCCCAAAATAGACATCAAA